>JAQISU010000047.1:30230000-30830000 GCA_029339505.1 Unio delphinus
CGGTAACCATTTTTTTATATCCTTATTTTCTTATTCTGCCTTAGACGTAATTATATAAACAAAAATACACTCCACGAAACAAAGCAAATGAATGTATGCCGTATTCCAAACTAAATACACAAGTGTAGATTCATCATTCTGATCTAGACATAGCTTTCGAAAGAAAATTGCGTTTTGGTCTACCTAAAATTGAAATCAGGAGTGATATTGAGAATGAACGCGCATTGCAACAACTTTTCCATTTGATCTGGAATTACTAGATTTTTGTATTTTTGTCTATTCTACAAAATTTCGTGGACTGAATTTATCTGTGTCAATTCTATATGAATTACATCGGTTTTCAGTAGCGTGGTGACATCTACAAGTGTTTCTGTTCTGTCATCAAATATTTGAAATCATAATGTGAGACAAATACGAAGTCTTTTAATTGCAATTATCAAAAGACGCTATGGAATTTAATGTTTATTTCATTTTGTGTGCAGTACGAATGATGTAATTGCACCTGGAATGTAGTCGAAATTAAAGTGCAATTTTGAAATGTGTAATCAAGCTTGAGAACCTATGACATGGCTCATGTAATTTGAATTTGCAGAACTAAGAAAATACATTTTGAGGAAATTCAGGATGTAAGAGTATATTTTTTGCCATTCTTATTACCAGATAAAAAAGACAGTTTATGCCTTTGTACTTGCATGTTATTTATAAGGACTTTATCTGGCGTCCATAGCTTGCCTAGATCCGTAACGTTGTGTCAAGAAAACACGGAATGTGGCAAAGCAGCTGGCATGTGGCAGTCCGCGAAACATCAATTTTAAGTTCAGTGAAAAAGAACTTTAATCAATGAAAACGTAAAGCACCTATTATGCGAGTGTACATTTGTTTACAAAGTAGTTCTCAATACACAACTGGGCACGCGTGAAAGCATTATCGTAACATACTAAACGATATTGATAATGTAAAAAGATAATGTAAAAAGATAATGTAAAAGGATAATGTAAAAAGATAATGTAAAAAGATAATGTAAAAAGATAATGTAGAAAATAATGAGCATATCATAATGTCACTTCCATATCAAGTCCATATTTGAACATTTCTCAATGTCCCGCCAGAAATTAAAATCGCTATCAGTATCGCCTTGGAGAGAAAGGTTTGGTCATTCAGCTTGTGAAATCGTCCGATATGCAACTCTGACAACTGTACAATAGCTGTAAATCACATGTATGGGCCTGCTACCTCATTCATTGTAGAATCCATTACTAACAGTGGTTGTGGTGAAAATGAATCATTGTTGTCTGACATGCTTCATTCATGAACTACAATATTCATGCTTATATTAACTGATTAGAATGTAATTCGGTTTATGATGAAGTTCGTGTTGAAAACAGCTGATTAAGCCATTTCTTGATTTTCAGCATATATTAGATAGATATACGACATATTATCAAAACAACACTTAATTACTTGACCATGCCTTGTTGTCATCGTCAAAATGTTTTAATCTAGACTCTAAGCTACCGGATTTTCTAATGCTGACAGCTCGACAGGAAATAACTTGAATGACTATAGCAATACTATATGCAAAGGTATCACGTTTTTGTACTAAGGGTGTTATAAAATAGTTACGGATCTTTTTTCCCCGTGAATATTATGTTTTACGAACCAGTCAATACCCGTTTCATGTCGATTAGTATGATATTTCCTGGTTCATAAAACTTTATATTCACAGAAACATGTCCCCCCAAAACACACACACGCACACGCACAAAGTTATTCTAGTAATTCTGAGTCTTTTCAGCAGTCTGTTTTGGTCACCCGTCGCGCATAATGAAATTTTTATTTTCAGTCACTGTTTATCCAACAATACAACCAACGATCAGCGGAAATACATTTATACAGTCATTTCTACCAGATATTGGTAAGAAACATTCGTATTTCTTTTCTATGAAGGAGACTTTATATGTGCAGTACTGTTAATGGTGACATTAATCATTTATACACACAAAATAAATAAAGATACAATTGCGGCTGATAAAGTTTCTTACAGATCCAGTTTTGACGGATAGTAAAGAGTATCAGATATAAAGTTCCTTTCAGACATTGATTATGTATTAAACTAGACAAACACATATGAGAGAGAGAGAGAGAGAGAGAGAGAGAGAGAGAGAGAGAGAGAGAGAGAGAGAGAGAGAGAGAGAAAGAGAGAGAGAGAGAGAGAAAGAAAGAAAGAGAGAGAATATCTTTCTCTTCAACGCACAGATATTTACAAAGGGTTTACTATTTAAATTTTAAAGTCATTTCCCCACTTACAGAGGTAAAAATACATAAACTAAACCTTTCCTGTCTTTAAATTAAATATTTCCTGTCTTTAAATTAAATATTTCCTGTCTTTAATCTAAATATTTCCAGTCTTTAATCTAAATATTTCCAGTCTTTAAACTAAATATTTCCAGTCT
This sequence comes from Unio delphinus, assembly GCA_029339505.1. Taxonomy (NCBI): domain Eukaryota; kingdom Metazoa; phylum Mollusca; class Bivalvia; order Unionida; family Unionidae; genus Unio; species Unio delphinus. The sequence continues at coordinate 30,232,454 of JAQISU010000047.1, forward strand.
TTGATCTAAATATTCCCAGTCTTTAAAGTAATTATTTCCAGTCTTTAATCTGAATATTTCCAGTCTTTAATCTAAATATTTCCAGTCTTTATAGTAAATATTTCCAGTCTTTAAACTAATATTTCCAGTCTTTAATCTAAATATTTCCAGTCTTTAATCTGAATATTTCCAGTCTTTAATCTAAATATTTCCAGTCTTTAATCTGAATATTTCCAGTCTTTAAACTAAATATTTCCAGTCTTTAATCTGAATATTTCCAGTCTTTAATCTGAATATTTCCAGTCTTTAATCTAAATATTTCCAGTCTTTAATCTGAATATTTCCAGTCTTTAAACTAAATATTTCCAGTCTTTAATCTGAATATTTCCAGTCTTTAAACTAAATATTTCCAGTCTTTAATCTAAATATTTCCAGTCTTTAATCTAAATATTTCCAGTCTTTAATCTGAATATTTCCAGTCTTTAAACTAAATATTTCCAGTCTTTAATCTAAATTTTTCCAGTCTTTAAAGTAAATATTTCCAGTCTTTAACCTAAATTTTTCCAGTCTTTAATCTAAATATTTCCAGTCTTTAATCTAAACTTTTCCAATTTTTAATCTAAATATTTCCTGTCCTTAATCTAAACATTTCCAGTCGTCTTTAAACTAAATATTTCCAGTCTTTAATCTAAATATTTGCAGTCTTTAATCTAAATATTTCCAGTCTTTAATCTAAATATTTCCACTCTTTAAAGTAAATATTTCCAGTTTTTAATCTAAACATTTCCAGTCTTTAATCTAAATATTTCCAGTCTTTGATCTAAATATTTCCAATCTTTAATCTAAATATTTCCAGTCTTTAATCTAAATATTTCCAGTCTTTAATCTAAATATTTCCAGTCTTTAATCTAATTATTTCCAGTCTTTAAACTAAATATCTCCAGTTTTTAAACTAAATATTTCCAGTCTTTAATCTAAATATTTCCAGTCTTTAATCTAAATATTTCCAGTCTTTAAACTAAATATTTCCAGTCTTTAAACTAAATATTTCCAGTCTTTAATCTAAATATTTCCAGTCTTTAATCTAAATATTTCCAGTCTTTAAACTAAATATTTCCAGTCTTTAAACTAAATATTTCCAGTCTTTAATCTAAATATTTCCAGTCTTTAATCTAAATATTTCCAGTCTTTAAACTAAATATCTCCAGTCTTTAAACTAAATATTTCCAGTTTTTTAAACTAAATATTTCCAGTCTTTAAACTAAATATTTCCAGTCTTTAATCCTTGGTAAACTAAGAGTAAAGATGAGGGAAGAAGAAAAACCCCGTTAAAAATTAAAATCAAGTTGTATTATAATTTATGATTGGTGTGGTATTTATTCATCTGAAGCATATTATGCATGTGTGTGTGTGTGTGTGTGTGTGTGTGTGTGTGTGAGAGAGAGAGAGAAATATATATATATATATATATATATATATATATATATATATATATATATATATATATGTTTATATATGTTTATATATAAACGTTCGGAAAGAATCATATGTAAAACACAATGCTTTTTCTGTCATGTGGAGTAAATGTCTTGGATATAATTTGCCGCCATTACGAACAATAATCAAAAGACGCTTGTTTACACGTCACATTAAATAGGTTGAAGGAAAGAAATCACAATCATAATATTGTCGGCCTTTTCTGTCGCAACATAAGATGCAAACCATCTCAACCCATCAAAATTATGTTTATTTCTGTATCGGAGGCTATTTCTCATCTTGACGGAAATTTTAAGGCGATGTTACGATTGAAGCAATACAACCTGATAAGGTCAGATCTATCCGACATAACGCAGGAGATCTGTCGAATACCAACATGAAGTCATGTTCTGTTGACCTTTACATTTCAGTGTTCACTTTTATGATAGAGCCGTCGTTCGGAACATACCGTTTGTGATGAACTTCTAAAAAACACTTTATGTATCTGATTGGTTCCTAAACTACGAGGACCGGGAATTCCAAGGATCAGTTGCATGATCGGAGTATCCATAGGGCAAAGTGTGCAAAGTGCCCAGGGCCACTGATGTTCAAGGGGCCCCATATATTATCGTCTGATTTCGCAGACAGAGTCCCGTATATTATCGTCTGATTTCACAGGCAGTGTTGTTAATAGCAATGTAACAACATCTATGGACAAGGCATGGTAGCTTTGAGCCCCTATGTGCCCAGGGGCCCCAAAGGCCTTAATCCGGTTCTGGTAGGTTGGACACGTAGTTTTGTCGGTGCCTGTCATATTCACTTTCTATTACTAAATTTTGATTTTAATCAGAATTTCGGTAGAGTTGCACCATTGGCATTATGGGTAGTACAAAATATTTAATATTCTTACAGGATGCAATGGTATTCTTGAAGACGTTTTCATCTTCCTGGACATGACAAAATATTTCACTAAGGAGGAACAAGATAGAACCATAGATTTTGTGAGGACTCTTATTTATCCTATGGATTTGATTGAATCTTCAGCTAGAGTAAAAGTGGCCTTTTCCAGCAATTCCTTCTCTTCGACAACGCCACTCACTTACCTGAAATACCAGCTTGACAAAGACTTGGATGGATTTAAGACATTCTCATCGGGCGGCGACACACGTTTGAAATATGCTTTGGAGGACATACTGCATTCTATAAGAAGCCAGCAAGTAAGAGCGGGATCTAGCGTCAAGGTGGTTGCATTCGTAGACGGGTTAAGTGATTACGATGATTCCATTTCTGTGGCAGGAGAGTTAAAGAGAGAGAGGGCTGAAGTAAATATTCTTTATATGAAACTATCCAATAAAACAAACGATCTGCAAACCGCAGCTTCTTTACCGAGTCAAAACCATGTCTTCGGTCTAACTACACCAGATATTGTACAGCAATTTGACGAGATGTACTTGCGAAGAGTTTGTTTTAGTAAGCATATCGTAATATATATATATATATATATATATATATATATATATATATATATATATATATATATATATATATATATATATATATATATATGTATATATATATATATTTAAATTTAGTGAAGGCATATTTTATTTCAAAGAAAACATCAGTGACAAGGGGATCAATGTCTCAGCATAACTAATGCTTTTAAGAGACAAGGCATACAACAGTGAGGTTATTGTGGTAAGCTGGAAGATATATTCAAACACTTCGGATTTTACCAAATCATTGTTTAAAGTTGTACATAATAGTAATAAGTAATCAAACTTCGATCTTTTGCATTACTGGTAGCAAACAGCACATGCTGTTGCACAGCTTCTTTATGCGGAGTAAAAATTCCTATTTGACCGGCTAATGATTTAGAATGTATTTTCAGTTAAAAATGTTTATATCTTGATCCATATTTTATATATCCATGTTTATATATACATATATATATATATATATATATATATATATATATATATATATATATATATATATATATATATATATATATATATATATATATATATATATACATATATATATATATATATATATATATATATATATATATATATATATATATATATATATCCATATTTATATATTCATCAAAAGATACGCTTTCTTTTCAAAAAGCAGCGGATGTTAAAATTCAAGTCATACTTAGGACAATATGTTACTTCTTAAGTTGCAGCTTTTTAAAATAAATTGTTTACTCGTTTTAGAATGCAAAGATAAAGAGGGAATTTACTTCGTGGTTGATTTGTCAGAGTCCATTATGTCAACCCCAAACATCGATTTTCTTCTTGGGTTTTTTAAGATTGCAACATATGCACTGGACATCAGGGACGATGGCAGTAAGATAGCTTTACTAGTCTTTGATGGTCTGGAGGTTACTGCAGTCGTAGACTTTGGGACATATGCATCCAAACAAGATTTTATTCATTCTTTTGACAGACTCAGAAATTTCACAACTATCAATTTTGCGGCTAAAGGCACAGCTACTGCGCTATTAGGAGACAAAAACGTTGCATTGATCATTACCGATGGGACATCTAAGAATCACACAGCTTTCCTGGAATATGTTGAACGAATGAAAAATACGGAAGGGATAGAGGTGTTTGTTATTGCTGTGTCATATACCGGTGTGCTAAATAATTTATACAATGTGGCATCCGAGCACAAAGACGAGCATCTAATCCAAGTACAGTCTTTATTGCAGTTCTTGCGTTATCCGAACGTGACCTTGCTTCAAAACCGTCGTTGTGCAAGTAAGTTGACACTTTACCACTAAAATATAACAAGAACTACATATATTTATTTGTTTTGTTCTGTTAACATGGTCCAAAGCTTTATCATTGAAGCGGAATACTCACAATGCTTCAGTCCAGTTCAGTAGGCCCTCATTATTAAAATCCCCATTAAAGAGATGCTTCTCTTATAATGTGTGTATGATCACTGATATTCAACTTAAATATTTAAAATTTTGTTTTTTAATCAATCAATTTCATTTGTTTCGCTTCGTTTTAAATCTTGGCTATGGCAAGCTATATAGCAGCAATACAAACTTTTTAGTGAATCCTTTTGACCGTTTAATTAGTATTATCTATCCATAGACTTGTAGGAATATTTTCCAACATAAGGCGGCCTCTTTTATAACGCGACTGACTTTTAAGGCTGACATTAATAGCGTTACAATGAGGGAACAGTACATATTGCGCGCACTATATGGTGGCAGAGTGTTTACACTGCATAATGGGATGTTGAAACTGAAAAGAGGGTTCTTAACTGAACAACCGAGAGGCTGTAGAATAAAACAAGATCTGGTAAAGTATTAATCAAAGAACCTTTGTGCAATGATAGTCATAGTATCGTGCGCGTTCTATACAGAATATTCGATATATCAATGTACAGTAATTATGTTTTTGTTTTGGATTAAGTCCCTTATGGAGATCAGGTGATTCTCTCATTAGAAACGTAACATTACAATCGTGCGACAGTTACATACAAATATTTTTGTTACAAATTTTAGTGAAAACCATGTCTCTGTACGCATGTTGCAAAACATCACCCATTCCCTAGGACCCACAAAAATGGTTCCTACAGGTCATCCCCTTTTAAAATTGATGGAACATATGCTTTGTTGGTGTTTTAAAATCAGGGAGTTCTTTACGTTGACATAAATATGAATTTCAATATGCTGTCTCAACAAGACAGTCTGAGCTCGAGATTATTCCAGGACCTATGATTAAAGTAACATTCATAAGTGTGGTATCATCGTAGAGTTTCAACCAATAGGATGTTACCGTACAACCTTCCTTCCCTAAACCAGGTACTATTGGGATCACTCTTTTAGGGCCGCGTTATAGGGATCCACTATAAATAGAGTTTATTAGTAATAGGACTGACGTATTACAACAGTCTCTGTATATAAAGTCTGGTTTCAGGGATGATATAGAAATATACTATGTTTGCATCAATAGTATTCATGCTATAATATCATTACAAGAAAACATGCTATACAATTCTCCATATTATTCCTAGATTTATCAGACCTTGAAACTGACTTTGTAGTTTTGATTAATTTTGTAATTGTGCTGGTGCATTTCCTAACATCAGGTGACTGGAAAGACATGTTCATAAGCCTGAAAGGTTTGCACAAGACGACTCCCCATATGAATTTCGTTTCATACAGTTCATCAGGAGTGTCGACAACCAGAAAGGAAACAAATACGCCACTGTCTACAACAGTTTCTTCAAACTCAATCCATCACACAACACCCAAGCCTCATATGACGGAGAGAACACCACAACCCGCCACGTCCTTATATTCGCAAGTGACTGCAACATCGAGTACGGTTTAAAATTATCTATCTATCTATCTATCTATCTATCTATCTATCTATCTATCTATCTATCTATCTATCTATCTATCTATCTATCTATCTATCTATCTATCTATCTATCTGCAGTTTCATATTAAATCGGGGAATTTCTGCATCTGTCAGAATGAACGAAATTCTTTCTTCTTTCTATCTAAATAATTTCCATCGAATGTGATTCTTTTAAGGAAAGTCAACTTATGAGACGTGGTTCGCATTCGTAAATCAGAATATAGAAAGAAGATATGAACAGAGAAATGTTAAAAAGAACTTATTTCTTGTCTGATCAACATCAAGTGGGGAAGAAATAATACGTGTACGATATGGAAAGCATTCTTGATCGAAGAACACGTAATGTAGAAAAACGTCGACTCCAAGTAGTGCATGTTCGTTCGCAAGTACATTCACTAGTTCGATTCTTGGATTTCAGCTTAATAGATCATCAACTATTAAAGGAAACAGAAGCTACCATTGTGCCAAATTACCTCGTTTGGAAGTAGTTAAATAATTTTTCCCATTCTAGTCAAGAATGTGGTTAGACATCAAATCACTTTCTTTGTAGAAATTTTCAACCAAGAGGTTTAAGAACACTTGGACAAAAATAGGCCTGATATTTACAAATCCTATACACTTTCAACGGCGAATCCCCAATATATATATATATATATATATATATATATATATATATATATATATATATATATATATATATATATATATATATATATATATGAGAATTCCTGTAGGATATTTTTTAAATGCTAAGCAGCACATCGAAGCGATTTGAGCTATTTTCAAGTACTCGGTTGGTAAATCACTGGAGAAAACTCCCCAAAGTTTACTAATCATCTTAAAATGTATTTGTTTCAGCCGGCAGACAGCTTACTATCAGACACCCCCCCCCCCCCCCGTATATTTGCTTTTCCTGGTAGAAAGACGATCCTTTTACCGTTTTCAAAAGATATTAATAACATTATTATTGATGTCAAATCAATTATACCAATAAGAAACAAACCAACAAATGCGTTTGATTATGACTTTAAAAAAACAAACATGGGAAGGGTATAAGGAAGAAGTATGGCCCCTTTTCTTACAAAAGAAGATTTTGAAAAATTGGTATAAAGACTTGAATGATCATTCCTTATTGTGATTGTTGTATAATGTGGGTGTTTATTGACGACTGAATGTTGGTTACTACATAGTATGTAGAATTGTTTATGTGAGGTAAAGGGCAATGTATTCGGCGTGTTGGTGACATATTGTGGGGTGTTGGAAATAAATGACTAGATGCTAGTCTCTTCACATGGTATATATTGCTGGTTTTATATAGTAGTTAACTGGATGTTGGTCACTACGCACCTTGATATGGATAGTATTGGTGGGGTTTTGGTCATCATACGGTTCAGAGGTTCCCGTTAACTAGGTTGGGGTGGGGTGCTCCCAGTATTATTTTAGGGTATTTCCGTTAGTCTCCTACAGCTCCTCTGGTCACTAAAAGCTTCCTGTATGAACATACAAGAACATTAGCATATTCCTCTAGCTATCTAGACTCATCCTAACCATCAATCTATCATCATGTTACCATTACTTTCTTTGGTCACGCATTCGTGCACATCGAAATACCCATACTTTTTCTGATATGGTGTACACGGTATCAACTGCTTATCATGCATTATCATGCATATATCAATAGATTTCATCACATGGATGTAGATTCTCAATCTTTCAATATAGAACAATATCGCATAATCAGACGCATTTCTGTACATTGCACTTCTACAAAATGTACACAGATATCGACATATCCATGAGCTGATATATATATATATATATATATATATATATATATATATATATATATATATATATATATATATATATATATATATACACATATATATACACACACACATATATCTATCTATCTATATATATATATATATATATATATATATATATATATATATATATATATATATATATATACACACACATATATATATATATACACACACACACACATATATATATATATATATATATATATATATATATATATATATATATATATATATACATATATATGTGTGTGTGTGTTTGTGTGTGTGTGTGTGTGTGTGTGTGTGTGTGTGATTCCAATGGTAGCCATGCCTTGCTCAACTCCGAGTGGATGTTGATTCACTCATGGTCTACATAAGTAGCAGACACTGCCCCCTCCCCGGCAGTCTGTCAAGGGTGGCAAATCATTACTTACGTGTAAACCGCGCGCCGCCAAAATAAGTCGCCAGTCAGAGTTCCTATAGATATGTTATACACACTGGCTTGACACCTCATTGTTCGCAAGGCTGACATTCGTAAAATTTATGACGCGGAATTATTAGCCTTAGGGTTTAGCATATACATGTTTCAATCTTGTTATTGTTCCTTACTTACAACCTGACATACGGGATATTAATAGTATGTTGCGGGGTGTCGACAGTAATTAAAAAATTCTAACGTTACATTACGGGACCTTAAGGAGAAAAGGAATATTTATCTTCTATATTTCATCCCACTTCGTTTACATCATACTACCTTTCTGTTTGGCAGAATATTTCTGTGGTTGTAAGTATAATGTTGATATAAACACTCCTACTCTTTTAATAAGATATAACGGGTGTGTGTCGGATTATAAAAACAAATGTTAACATTACCAAATTACCAATCTGTTAGATGGTTTTTAATGTTCAACACGTAAAAATATTGTGACACTCTCGAAGTTAACATTAAATTTCACTAAGAAGGCTATAACATCCCCCCATGCCCATGTAACCAATGGTTATGCTTTAACATGAAACACCTCTAGTGCCCTTCTATACTGCTATTATTATACTTCCAAACAACCCACTATACTATCACACACGAGGGTTGGCATAAAACAATATGATGAAAAATAAACTCAACTACACACAAGCAAGGTCGAAATTGTATATACGCACAATATTCACATCACAAGAGGGTGTAAGTTTTTTGTGAACAGAAAACAACGTACACAAACATACAAACACATATTGGCATTGAATAAGTAGTGTCTCTGATTCTAATGGGGTTGGATGACCCAGAAAAGTGCCGGATCATGGCATGGATTTTTAATGTTCATTGATCCAACACAAATACCCCTCCCGGACAAATACCCCTCCCGGACAAGGCTCCACAGCAATGGTATATCTTACTCAGGTATTTCGTTGTTCGGAGGATAAAAATTTTGACCCAAGGCTATACTACTCCATCTCCTATTCAGGATTCATAAACAGTTCTTGCAGTTGTCGTTGCTTCTGCTATTGTTCGTCTACCTCTCGTTGCATCAGTGTCTCTTGAACACTTATCTAGTATTTGGTCAGGCACGGAAATACGCCCTCTTCATCATGGCCGTCTGATCATCCAACACTTCTAAGATAAGCCCTTTAGGTGTTTTCAAAGTGCCATCTCACTGATCAGGTGACGAGTGTGAGGGTACGATCGCGTCTCTTCTATCCGACCAATGATGTATTGTATGATTTCAGTGAGTATCATTGCGGTACTTAGTTTTCTCCAATTTACTCTGTTGAGCAATTGTTCTTTCTTCTAAACTCTTACAGGACCTATGATAAATAGCAAGGCTCACCGAGTGATCTTGAATTAATATCGTGTTTGGCCCTTCGGCCATGTACGTCTGGTTAAACGTATGTTCATCGTACTAATTTATTGTGGATTCAAGTCTGTTACAAGCCAAGTTGGAAAAGGTCATGCGCAGAAGCAAAAATCAGAACGGAATCATATACTGAACACCAGCTATGTTTTCTTGTCAAATATTTGCCCAGTTGTTTAGTCCCTATCGGCAAAGAACGTGATACCCGCATATTTTAATTGTATTAGTTAATCTAGTTAAAACCTTATTTATTTAATCAAGTTTGGAATGTAGCATACAGAGTGTACTTAATAGGTTCAAAAGTTTCAATAAAAGACCTAGAGTAAGTTATCCTTCTATAACTAAACTATCTTTTCTTCCCCATGTTTATGGTATTGGTTTAGATGGTGGGCAGAAAAAGTCACATGTATGAATACAAAGATTTGTAATTGAAAGTAATTTTCGAAGCCAAATTGAAAACCCCATGGTCAGCCATTTTCAGACAGCAAGTCCTTGGGGCGACTTCGTTAGGGATGGCTTACAGTTGGAACGTCTTCGTCTTCATCCTCCAGGTGGGTGGGCTATGCGTGCTGCTTGAACTCCAGACCTTCAGCCCTCACTATCTCGGGTGATCGATGAAAACTTGTGATTTTATGTAATGCGTATTCTGTGTTTAAAGAGTATTGTCCCCAGTCTGTAAATATTTTCGGATTGTTTTCTCTACTTCGGCCCTGTATTTCTGAATTAGAATAAGTGTTCATATTGGTAAAGTGAGTAGTTAGTTTGTCATCTTCCGTTGTGAGTCCTGAAAGCTTCGGGGGTTAAGAACCTCTTAACATTTAATTTGGTTGTAGCTTACCTTATGGTTTACTGATGATAAGAACTCTGCGAGAAATTGGTTTCGCTTCATTAATCTTTCGTTTCTCTGTTAGCAAACAAGTTCTGAAGAGTTTTAGTGTTTTTTCCCTATCATTAATACGCTTGCTTAAAGTCACTGTTTCACCCAGGTGCAGCTAGTACCCACCCACCCCCGTATTCATCGCTTCGCAGAAGAAAGTGTTCTGAGATATTTTTGTTAAATACATCGACACTTTCTTTGGTATAAACATTGGTTACATTTGGAAAGTGGTCCCCTCCAAGTGCGTTTGGTTGTTTAACCTCCCATTGTGAAATTTCCGCAATCACGGGCGTGCAAAACGATCAATAGCTAGCACTTTTTTAATAAAAGGACTGTGTGTTGTACACGAACCATTATTTTATAAAACTTTGTTCGATTATGAAAATAATTTTTAGCATTATTACTTCTGCTATTCAAATTAGTTCTCCTCGTTGATTAATGTTCACATTGTAGTCTCCACAGATTATAATTTTGTCTTTAAACTCAACGATTGATATTTCTCAATTTTATGAAGAGGTGTTTTGCACTAATTTGTCATAGACTAACATCAGTTTGTTTTCGGTGAGCTATTTGTGATTCAGACATTTGTTCTGAAAGTTGTCTTAATGTCTTTTCTTTTTTACATATGGATAAGATATTAAACGAGCACACACACACACACACACACACACACACACATATTTATGGTGTTCACATCATCTATGGCAACTGTGATAAGCCTTTTCAACGTAAAAGTTATCCTGCTCTGGTGGTATTAGCAGGGAAGCGCATATCAAATGTAAAACGTGGCACCCGTGTTGATCCATTTTGATTAACCTCTATCAAGGCCAATTATGTGGCTAAACAATTATCTAACAAACATAGCTATCACTCAATTCATTGTCAATATATTATATGTTGGTATGTCTTTGTCTGTTCACAAAAGCAAAAGCTGAATGGCTAGTTGATTCTATCGAGTGAGGTGTTTGATAGTATATTAGTAAGCGTTGGTCACTACACTCGACCTGTTGGATAGTTGTAAACTTTGATAATGGATTGTAGATAATTAGGTATTGGTAAATATAATGGCGTCTTGGATAGTATGTGTGGGGTGTTGGATTATAGGTAACTGGGTGCTGGGTAGTAAGCATTGTGTTTGGATTAGGCCTTAACGGACGACATGGCCTAAACATTATAGCCTGACTGTTACACTCCAGTTCGATGTCATATGTACAAACCTACGTGCGTAATGTTAATTCGCATTTGAGGCCCCAGTACCACGCATTCCTCGAGTGGGCTCTCCCATTGAGGTAGTTATGTAAACATTGGAGATGTATTGATTTTTCAATTTAATTCATATATAAAAGCAAAGGAAAATCTATTTCTGATATTGAAAGAGCCCTTAGCGTGAATGTTGGTCAGTCAAATCGTTATTTAGGATCCCGATATTGTAGGCCGTTTCCGTAGCAAATCTCCGTACACGAGTATACACTGTGAGTATCTGCCCCCCCCCAAAAAAAAAATAATAATATGACCTGTGACCAGTCGGTAATATTTCAGCTATTTTAGTTCTATTTCAATTGAAGAAATACGAAAAATAATTTACAGAGACAAAAAAAACCACTGGGTAGAAATTACTCAAGATAACTATTCCCTGTTCGAATGATAAGAAAAATCCACAAATAATGGTGTTTTAATGAGTAAGTAAAGATAAAAGAGTTGAAAAAACATGGCCTTAATTTGGTAAACTGCATGTCTGTTTTACATTTTTGTCATATTTGCTACATTTTACAACAAAAAGATAATCCAAGAGTTCTGTAGTTTCGTGCTTTGTGTACAGATAGCCAATTCTTTTAATATTTAATTCCACACTAAGTTTTGCCGAACGAATAACACGATAACACGTATTGCAGACCACAGTCTTCAGTGTTTTTCCTGTAACGAAGTGAACGATCCCGCCCACTGCGAACATAGGGTTTCTTGCCCGAGCGGTCACGTACGTATAAATGTTTGCTCGCATCTTATTTAATTATCTTTTTTTCTCTGTTATCTCTTATTGGAACATACATACATACATACATACATACATACATACATACATACATACTTGCGTGCGTGCGTGCGTATATATATATATATATATATATATATATATATATATATATATATATATACACACACACACACACACACACACACACACACACACACACACTCACATATGTCATATCACTCCATTTATCCAAGATTTAAACTTTTCTTTGAATATAACTGAAAGTGCATCCGTGAATAACATTTTCAGCTTTGATTGAATGTGTACGTATACTTTGTACGGCCTGTACCTTTTATAATTCCTACTGTTTTGACAATAATTTAAGTACATATGAAGAGAGTTATAAATAAACTCTCTAGTAGTAATAACTGGATCTTGAAAATGCAGTAATTGACCGATGTGAGAATTATAGTGTCAAATCGGTAGTTTTCCCCTGCCTTGTGTGAAATTTCCGATCATTGTCTATGGACTACCGTTTTTATTATTATTATTATTATTATTATTATTATTATTATTATTATTATTATTATTATTATTATTATTATCATTATTATTAATTGCAACTTACTGTTACTTTATTAATATCAAAATAGGCATGCTTCTTTGAACAAGCTGTTATGGACACATTTGAAACAAAGTTCAGCTCCAGATGTGTATCAGACAATGTAAGTACATTAATATAACTTTCACTGAGAGAGAGAGAGAGAGAGAGAGAGAGAGAGAGAGAGAGAGAGAGAGAGAGAGAGAGAGAGAGAGAGAGAGAGAGAGAGAGAGAGAGAGAGAGAGTGAGAGAGAGAGAGAGAGTTAATGGTTGCTTGTACTGTTACAAAAGCGAAATAATGAATTAGATCAACTCTAAATATATTTTAAAAAATGAATTACCTATTGGCATTTACAATACAGACTTAAAGTGGTTCAAGCCCTACTTAGTTAACAGGACATATATACATTCAGCCGCTCTCAAGTGTCATAGATCATCACCCAGTATCTTACCAATTGTATGCTGATGACACCCAAATATACAAATCTAGCCACCCAACTGAAGTTGATGCTACCATCCAAGGAGTAGAGAGATGCATTTCTGATGTGAATTCATGGATGACATGTAACAAGCTGCAGATGAATGATGTTAAACTGAGGCCATTCTGATCACAATACAAAGACTTTCTCATTCACATCCTTTACCTAAAACAATAAATATCAGCAACACCAGCATTAAATTCACACAGCCAGTACAAAACCTAGGTGCTACTCTAGACAGCACTCTCACATTGCATCAACATGTCATGAACATATGCAAGGCTGCATATCATGAGCTGAGACGCATTGACTCCATTGAAAATATTTTTCAGTGGATGCCACTAACACACTTGTATCTTCATTATTACTTTCAAGACTGGACTATTGTAATTCAATTCTGTCTGGTTCATCTCAATATCTACTCCAGAAACTTCAAAAAGTTCAAAACATAGCTGCTCAGATCATCTTTAGAGTACCATTTTCAAATCACACTTCCCCACGGAACAGTACCCTACACTGACTATCCAATCGATCCAGAATCAAACACAAAATTTGTTCTCTCTGCTACTTTTACTGTCAGACTCTTGTCCGACATACCTATCTGGCCTCACCCATGTGTACACAGCAGCAAGATACTTACGTTCCTCTTTTGACAATTGCATTGTCATTATTCGCACTATGAAAACGAAAACATATGAACGAAGTTCGTTTGCATATCACTGCTAATCAACGTGTAATGCAAGAACAAAGACCTAAAATGTTTCCTACCTGAAATAATTCAGCATGTTTTGTTTTCCAATTTCATGATGGTTGTTGTTTTGTTGTTGTTGTTATTGCTGTTGTTATTGTTGTTGTTGTTGTGTGTGTGTGTATGTGCTTTTTTGTATTCATATCATTATAGATGTAAAGCGCTTAGAGCTTCTAAGGATTAGGCGCTATGCAAAGTCCTCAGGATTATTGTTGGTACGACGATTTGCGTAGTTTATATTCCACATTAAGTTCGATAAGCCTTTATGTTAATGGCTTAGCGTTGATCTGAATGGCGTAGCTAACCAAATGTTTGTAGTGCTCTACTTTTATTATTAAAATCATTTTTTCTTTTTAAATCATAAGTGTGTCTTATATACTGATTTAATCACTCAGGAGAAAAATAGAAACTATAAAAAACAACATATATATGCATTGGTGATTGGAAACAGAACTACATTTTGTAGCGAACACACTCGGGGATATGAGGAGTTCATTCACGAGGTCAATACACAACTGCCTGTAAGATTTTAAATGTCCGTTCAAAAGGGCAAAAATAAATATGTACAGTATGTACGCTGTATTAATTATATACCACTCGTTGTATAAATGAATACATCTCGTGGTCTATCATTGATTCAGCGTACATACATTTGTTACAGCTGAATCAAAATGATGCAGGAGAGTTATTTGAATTGAAATAAATATGGAAGTCTATGATATGATATTTGTGAATACAAAATACTTTTTTAAAAATTATTTTCAGGTGTGTCACTTGCTAACAGTGCCCGATAGTAACTCCCCTGTCCTGGTCGGGAAGAGACAAGAAGGAAATCCACGCAGCACTTTGTTTCAGATTTGTGCTAGCTGTTGTCATCACGATCTTTGCAATAATCACAATTGTAAAGAATAATATTTGGAAATAGACTATTATTTTCTGCTCAGGCATAGGCGTCCTTTGTCACGTAGCTTAAGGTCTTCGTTTACCAACTTACCAGGACGACCATATAGTCCTGCATTATCTAATAATTCCTCCCTGTGTTTGCCAGTATCATCAAAATAGTCCTGCATCACCTAATGATCCCTTTCTGTGTTTGCCAGTACAATGAAAGTAAAATTAAAAACAAATTCATAGCCAGATAAACTCTTTGTTGAACATCAAAATGGCTGCATTGAATAGTTCATAGCAAATATCAATTGATTCATAATTGATTAATTTTAAAGGCGAATGAAGAGTATTACATGAACGACGGTAGGTAGCAATTTTCTTTTTAGTAAATGCATTCCCCTATTCTCTCTTTCTGTCTCTGTCTCTGTGTCTCTCTCTCTGTCTGTCTGTCTGTCTCCGTCTGTGTGTGTCTCTCTCTCTCTCTCTCTCTCTCTCTCTCTCTCTCTCTCTCTCTCTCTCTCTCTCTCTCTGTGCGCTATCATTCTAATTCTGGTTTTGAATCTGTGCAGGGATCTGTGGAAGACTTTCATTGCGGCTAGCACTGTCAAGAGCTCTGACATGGCAATGGTTTTATCTTTGACCGCCACTCTGACGTGGCAATGGTTTTATCTTCGATCGCCACTCTGGCGTGGCAATGATTTATCTTCGATCGCCACTCTGACGTGGCAATGGTTTTATCTTCGATCGCCACTCTGACGTGGCAATGGTTTTATCTTCGATCGCCAGCAAGTACAGATAGGTAAATGCGCTGAGACTGAAATAAGCTATTGTCATAGTCTGAATAGACTCGTATCCGCGAACGCAGCCGCAATTAAACGTTTTTCAACGCCATCGGTCTTACCGGTTGTTGTTGTTGTTGTCAATATAGATCCAACACCAATTCAAAGAGGTGTGCCTATAACACTGGCCTACAGCCGAAATGCTTACGAAATAAATATAGTCTAAGTTTATTAACTACGGGTCACTGAGAACACAAATTGTAATTACAATTGTTGATTGGCTCTAGTTTTAAAGATTTGGGAATGGCAGAGATATAAATGGAAAAGATATCAATTTAAACCAATTATGACTAAAATACATCTTTGAGTGGATCAATGAATAAATGTATGACTAGGTTTGGACAGTACTTGCTTTTTAGGCAAAACAATAATTGATGCAATGAATTGCGTCATACATGAAATGAATTGCAACATGTTATTCCTTGAAGTCATGGATGATGCAATCATAACTAAGCTTACATCACTCTGCTGAACAAAATGTCATATATATATATATATATATATATATATATATATATATAAATTGCTCTATATCAGCTCTGTAAATCATACGGTGTCGTGCTCTCTTATTTATCAGTGCTTGATTTCGCAAGGGGACAGATTCTTCGTACTTGTGTAAACAATGCAGATAACTTCTGCTATATTTGTGGTAAAGTGACTTTTGCAAAAACGCAGTATTATCATTATGGTCAAGAACGCCGATCAAATTTTTTGCTGCAAAATTGAAGGTCGCGATTACAGGTGGGCGTCACACAAATGCTGAAACACTTGTGCAACAAATGATCGCCAGTGGTTGAACAGGAAAATGAAATATATGCCTTTTGCAGTGCCAATGATTTCGAGAGACTCAACATATCAGCACTTGTTACTTCTGCATAGTGCATCCAAAGGAAACGTTGTGTCGAAGAAGAAAAAGTGGACAATGCATTATTCAAACATTTCACGAGCTATACGTGCAGTACCCCACGAAGAAGGACTGCCAGTTTCTGGAGAACCGTAATCATTTTCATAAGAGTCAGACGAAGAAGAGGAAAGGATGAAACGTCTAGTCCTAAACCAGCAAAGTCACATGACCCATATTATATCATATCCCCCTCCTCTGAACGTGAGCTCATTACACAAGGTGAAATGAATGACCTTGTCAAAGATTCGGAACTATCCAAGAGTAAAGCAGAACTGTTGGCTTCCAGACGACATCAATGGAATCTCCTGGCAGGTGATGGATGGAAGGGTTTCCATGTTCCGTGACCGTTAAAATGATCTTGTTCCATTCTTCTTCGTTGACGTTTATCTTGGAGCCCGCAGCAACGTCGATGGTGTGTTGGCAGCCCTCAATGTCGTTCATGGTCCAGATGAGTGGAGACTGTTCATTGATTCATCGAAGACGTGTCTTACAACTGTTTTCCTGCACAATGGTTATGTTCATAACCTATGAAAACACTAAACAACTTTTGAGTTGCATAAACTATGACCAGTATCAGTGTCAGCTATTGTGGCGATTCGAAGAGTCTTACTCTCTGCAGACTGGATATACAAAGTACTGCTGAGATTCCCACTACATCAAAAGGGATTGGCCACTCAGACAGCCATCGGAACTTGGGAGGATCCGCCACATTTGTAAAATCAAGGACGAGTGAGTTACCATCCTCGCAAATCTAGCTGGGTCTGATGAAGAATTTTGTCGAGACGATGAACAAAACAAAAGCAGATTTCAAGTACTTCTGTGGAAACTTGCCAAGGATAAGTGAAGCTATGGTCACGGAAGGTGTCTTTGTTGGTTCTTAGATCCGTGAACCTCATCAAGGCATCCAAAAGTCTTGTTTGCAACATACCACTAAAGATACATTTTGCACTCATCTAGAGTTTCTTTCACCGAATTGGAATCATTGAGTGACGAGCACGGTGAGCGATTTCACCAGGACATTTCAACAGTGGAGACACGCTGTCAGAACAAATGGAGCCTTGCAGATTACAGCTTGCAGACTACAGCATGCAGAATACAGCATGCAGACTACAGCATGCAGATTATAGCTTGCAGACTACAGCTTGCAGAGTACAGCTTGCAGACTACAGCATGCAGACTACAGCATGCAGACAGCTTGCAGACTACAGCATGCAGACTACAGCTTGCAGACTACAGCATGCAGACTACAGCTTGCAGATTACAGCTTGCAGATTACAGCTTGCAGATGGATAGTGACAAGAGATGCTCCATTTGATAAATACAAGAAGCGCATAGTAGACACTGAATAAGGACTAAACTATGCACTTATATATCCACAATGGCATGCTGCCTTTTTGTTTCATAATAAATTTTATGTATATAACCCTTTTGCTGTTTTTTTTATAGTGTTATCTAAACAGGACACGTAACATATTATCATGTAAAGCAACCATAACACATAAAAAGACATAGGTTTACAATGTATGATTAAAACTCTGTTATCTACACAATCGATGTAAAACGTAAATATCTTAAAACAGTATCCAATCAGTTGTTTTAAATGTCATATGTTTTAAATGTCAGCACATCAAAATACACAATAAATAGCACATTATATCTCTGAAGCAGTCGATGTCTAAAACATTGTAGACCAGTGTAGTTGTTGCCGTGGTACGTCGAAAGTCCATATCACCCAGCCAAACGGTGTTTTGGCTGCGATTCCACAGACAACCTCTTCGAAGTTACTAATTTTATGAGAATAATAATTCTCTTGCTGATTTAATTTCGAAGCTGTTGTTCCGTTTCGATTTTTTTTCACCGCGAGAATGAATTGCTCAACGGACAGGAATTGTACAACTACAACATGTACACGCATTTTCAATAAATTATTTATCTGTACTGGTACAACTGTCATGCAATTGTAAACAATTATTGCTTGCATGTTTTAGGCTTACCTAGAACAACACGAATTACTCCATTTTTTGGTGTTTTAACGTTCGTTCTCTTATAACTGTTACATGGGTAATTGTGACTCTAAGTCTGACATTTTCTGCCAAAGGTTGTATATAATTCATGGGGAATTATATCGCGGTAGGTTTGTGAGTGAATTAAACTTCATGGTTTCAGAAACAATCTCTGGATGTTTTCACGTCCGACGGTGTATTAAGATGCTTCCAAGCTGATTTCGAGTTAGATTTGTTACATCATGGTTCCAACCCTCAATTTCTATAAGCCATTTGCCAAATTAAATTGGATTTTATCGGAATGGTTATTAACTATGTTTCACGCAGATAGTCATCGACATGCGGCATATCATCAACAGTCATCGACATGCGGCATATCATCAACAGTCATCGACATGCGGCATATCATCAACAGTCATCGACATGCGGCATATCATCAACAGTCATCGACATGCGGCATATCATCAACATCAATCTTTGCACACTCTACTAGCTGGATAAGCACACCATCTATGATTTCGACTTCAACCCCATAACCACACATGATTCTGCAATTAGCCATGTATACAAAGTCAAGCGGTCTTTAAAGAAATACCAAGAAAATACTTTATTTTGTTCTACTAATCAAATATCAAGAGTTCCCATTTGTCAGTTAACGTGTATACTATCAGAAATAGTATCCGGATCTATCAGCAGCACGTCTAACGTTACCCTCGGGACGAAGCCCATCAATATCTGTATGTGATACACCAAATACTTCAGAAGTTACCCCTCTTTTCTTCTTGTTCCTAGTTACATCCAAAATATGCTGAAATTCTTAGCAAGTTGTTTTGACAATATGGTATTATCAACCACAACCTTGACATCAGGAGACTCATAGTTGATTTTAATTCTTGTATTGTTTTGTTGCAGGATTCTCTTGGTCAGTATGCTCCTACATCTTTTGAGGTTTTTTTTCGTTCATGTAATCACCGGACGTCTAACTTTCAATTTCATATTTTTGTCGTTGTCGTCATTTTCACGAAAGCAGCCTATACGTCAGTGTCTAATTACCTGGTAATCAGTGATTACGGACGGGTGCTTTACGACGGAATCACACGATTTCAGAACAATGTCGTTGATGTCGACGTTGTACGTTTGCAATTGCCTGGTTTTGTCTTAAAAATAGGAAGCTCCATTTCGTTCACGCCAACAACAACAACAACTGGGACCTCAACTCTATCAAATCTGCTTAGGTGACAAGCCTTGTCAGATCTACATTGGCGACGTGTATGGTCGCCGGGTTCGAGCGTCCTTAATGTTATGACATTTCCTAAGGGTTAGGTGTATTTCTGAAGTGATAACACAAATTCGAGAAACATTTGTAGTGTTAATTAATGCTCTAGTCCACCTGGTACTTCAACGACGAAACGTCCCACATATCCTAATGAGTTTTTAACAGTAGAATTTACAAAAATATAAAGCGATGGGAAACTTTGATTAACAGGCAGTAGTGTAAGTGTAAGGGGTTCAAATAGAAACCAAACCCTCTATAAACAATACTAAAACACCACAACTCTGTAATCATTCACTCTCCATATAGACCCGGCGTGGGGTATTAGATGAATTCATACAATGAGACACAAACATACTAACATACTGATATAGCATCAGATACTCTAAACGCAATAGGGAGAAGGGAAGGTTATGGTTTGTATGGAAGATCGAACAATAGACAATACAGGAAAACACCAACTAACCATAAAAAGCAAATTTTGAAAATAGTGTAAGCGAAAATACCTTTTCTACTATATATGAAAATAAGGGAAAATTATATTTCGTGGCCGTGTACAGTGGTACCCTGGGGGTTTGGGTTTAACCTTGACAATTTTGAAATGCTGCTATCTGTTCACTACTAGTACGCACAAAGCGATGACATTAAGGGTCCCGTTTACTCAGTTCTCTGGTAGTGGATTCACCACGTGATTAGTACTTATAGAACTATTTTTCTGTGTGTCGTCATAATGGAGATAAACATTGTCAAGAAGATGTTCATTGTACGAAAGCAATATGCAACTGTAGAGGTATATGTAAATTAAATTTTTATTATTTATTGCGAACCATTCCAGTTGAAGAAATTGTTGATCTGAAACGGGATTAGTTCTAATCCTTTTAGAAAGTCCGACGCATGTCACACAATGCCGCTTTTGGATAGAATATAGTCCGTTTTAGGTTATGTATTTTATAACTGAACATACAAGATAAATTCAGTTATATTCTTGTCTTTGAAAGATTCGTGTACCAACGTGATAATAATAATAATAATAATAATAATAATAATAATAATAATAATAATCTTGTACAATTGTTCTTATGAAAGAAGAATATGATGTGTAACTAATTCAGCTCTTATCCAAACATGCGTAATGTACATCAGGGTGTTCTAACTTTCACGTGTCCACTGTATCACACGGCTCAGTTATTGTATTTTTAGCTGTTACTAGGAGTCAGCGACCTATGAAGGGTTGTGTAACTAGGATAATATGGTCTGTGGTGACGTTAGTTCAAAGGAACTTTACTGATTCACTGGGTGTGAGGGGCCAAAGGCTCTGGAACAACGGGTCTGCAGGTTGGGGAAGTTCCAGAGAAATCTTTCAGAAGATCAGGATAAGTGGACTACTAGAGAACATTCCTCGGCTATTAATCGGGAATGGTGGATTTTATTGGAGGTGGTTGCATGGGTGTGGGCTTGGGTGTCAGAGGTTGCATCATCATTAAACTGCATTATAAATAAACATGTCATTCACATGCACGTGTTAACAGTTTGCGCTAGGTCCAAGCCCGGTCCCTCACACCCAGTGAACCAGTATAAGGGAGACAAAAAATGTGGCAACAATTGCTGAAAACGATTTGCGATGAAGAGAATGACTACAGGCCTGTTAGACTGTTAGATGATATGCTGGCGAGCTAAAACAACGGAGAACAATAATTGGAATTTCTTTAGTGTAACCTAAAAGAAAGAAAAATTCCAATGATACCGATTAACTCGACTATCATTGAGATGCCAATAGTAGAAGAAACTAGGTTGCTGTGGTCCTTAACTATCCCTTTAACGTGTTGCATCCTGAACCAAGCTGTTCAGGTAAAACGAATTTGTCAAACGTGTGATGTTAATCGGCCTACATGCTGCTGGAAAAATAAAATGAAAGGTATGGGGAAGAGGTAGAAGAAATAAAAAATGAAAGGTATGGGGAAGAGGTAGAAGAAATAAAAAATGAAAGGTATGGGGAAGAGGTAGAAGAAATAAAAAATGAAAGGTATGGGGAAGAGGTAGAAGAAATAAAAAATGAAAGGTATGTGGAAGAGGTAGAAGAAATAAAAAATGAAAGGTATGGGGAAGAGGTAGAAGAAATAAAAAATGAAAGGTATGGGGAAGAGGTAGAAGAAATAAAAATGAAAGGTATGGGGAAGAGGTAGAAGAAATAAAAAATGAAAGGTATGGGGAAGAGGTAGAAGAAATAAAATTGAAAGGTATGGGGAAGAGGTAGAAGAAATAAAAAATGAAAGGTATGGGGAAGAGGTAGAAGAAATAAAAATGAAAGGTATGGGGAAGAGGTAGAAGAAATAAAAATGAAAGGTATGGGAAGAGGTAGAAGAAAAAAAAATGAAAGGTATGGGAAGAGGTAGAAGAAATAAAAAATGAAAGGTATGGGGAAGAGGTAGAAGAAAAAAAAATGAAAGGTATGGGGAAGAGGTACAAGAAAAAAAATGAAAGGCATGGGGAAGAGGTAGAAGAAATAAAACATTTTTTTCTGCATTGTTTACATTGCTTAAATTATATTTCCACAAAATAAAGTACATAGTACCATCAATCTCAATACTCATTAAGTGGTGTTGTTTATGAGTGTAAAAGACAAATCTCGAATCCGAGAGTTGCCTAAAGAATTTGGGCTAGCTGAATTATGTTTATGACGATGCCACAATAACCTACCACTCCAGATATATAAGACGTTATACAGATTTGGTTCACAATTAGCATCGAGGAGGTACAGTGTTTTACACTTCGTTTTCCAACCAAAAAGTCAATATTTAAAAACAGCATTCACTTCCTTCCTCTCAGTCTCATCCTCAGTGACCTATTTAGCTGGAACATGTCCCACACCAACACGCACGCGTGCATGATGATGATGACGCTTAAGAATCACAGTATATTTAATTTTATTCCGTATTGTCTTTGACGACATCCGATACCATCAAATTAAAAGTAAAAGGAAACCGATGATATTATTGATCTTAGTAGCAATTACTTGTAAATGAAAGTAAAAGTCATAAAAAATGACAACCCCAGTCCATATGCCGATGTTACAGTGGCCCCAGTCAAGATGTTCATGCATTTATTGTTCATTGAAGTGCATTTGTACCAGAACAAAAAAGATCGTCAGCAACAGCGTGGACACTTAATCGTGTTATGCTTTTCTATAGGACCTACTGAAAGGAGGCCAAAACACATGCCTGTTTAGGGTGGTGACAATGACAATTAGGAACAAACATTGCCGCGGAATTCGTACGTTCTTCCCAGAAACATAGCTGGGGGTGGGTGCAAACAAATGTCCCCGGGCGCCAGACTAGTGGGGGCGGCAAAAAAGGTTTTGAAATAGGTTGTATGTGGAATATTTGCTGCTCACATACAACTATGCATTAGTTTTTTCTTCTCTTTAATAGCCGTTGGCGTTATATTGGGTGATGGTGATTTTATTGATGAAAAATAATGGGTTTCAGAGTTGATGGGGGTGGGGGTAAAATGAATCTTGTCCCCGGGCTCAAAACACTCTAGATACGCATCTGTTACTTCGACGGTGCGGGAGGGTAGCCTTTGATAGAATTTGATTTCGCTACAGCTCAAGACGTAAAGAGGGACTTTTCCACGCGATAAAACAGGCCAAGTTATTTTTTCACTAGTTTCTAGAACACGCTGAACATGATCTTGTATGCAGAATGTGATAATAGCCTTTAAATGACAGTTTCAAGAAGTAATTCTTCACAATTAGAAATAGGAACACGAGGTGATAGGCATAGACAATCAAAAACAGTTACGTATACAGCAACAAGGGAAAAGTGGAGAAAAAGAAACAATAAATTAACGATAGCTACAGCAATGATTATTGTTGTTGTAATTGCATTTAGTCAGTGTTTTTTTTTAAGCTTACCACTTATTTAAAATAATCACCCAGAACAGAGAACATTGCCAAGGTTGTCAGATCGATTATATTAGTTAAGTTAAACACGAGAAGTTTTACCTGATCAACCATTTTTAATTTAAAAAAAAAACAACAAATAAGTATAGCCTGACATCATTACTTATTACACGTGAGATAAAATAAGTACCTGGGGTTTCCTTACGTCCTACAGCAAATTTGGAACACATGTCCAAGGATTCTAACTGTTCGTATTAAAGATGAAATTCTTTTTCGAAGACCTAAGATTTTGTGTCATCAGCAATGATGGCAGTCATCAACCAGGAAGCTACTGGGCCAAAGTCTATTTTCCCGATGACCACAGCTTGTAAAGGTTTGATTCCCATCGATTACCTCTTATCGAGGACGATATCACAGACTTTACAAGATGAAATGTAATGTCCTCCGAAATCAGATCAGTTTGTTACGGTTCGATTGTGTATATAAGCAAGTAACAAGAAAGACTGAGAAAAAAGAAGTTTTATATAATTGAAAATATAACTTCTCCAAAATACAAAGTGAAAAAGTAAAATTGAATTACATATTGGGGAATCAAATAATAGATATTCCTAAATGTTCTATAATGTCCAAAATATGGAGTAATCCGAATGAATTCCAATGGTATTCCCAATGATGTCCTATAGTGTACTGACGTAACAGCTATAAATATCCAAATGTCATTTAGTGAAATCACAGTATGTCAGTGACGGCTATAATCCAAAGTTATCTGGATATTTTTGATAACTGTAATTCAAACGAATGATTAAATAAATTAATCAATCTTCTGAATATAAATGAATAACTTCAGCGACTAGTGTTTACTACTAAGGTTGCCTTATTCTACATCATACTTCTGTTATAACGATTACTAACACGCACTTTCAGAAGAAAATGAAAGATGTATATTCTTTTCAGAATTAGTAAACAAGATGAGATGTCAACCACTCAGTATCACGTGAGAAGCATCTTACAGTGCAAAGTTACGACTGATAATGGATTTAGTAATAAAAACATGTTATTAACATTATAACCCGTCCAATCTATGTTCATGAATGATGATACACAGAAAATAGTTATGCTGTACAGAGCAAGATTGCGTGTATACGAGTGTGCGTTTAGTTTAATCATCACTTAAGTGTTTTAAAATTTCCTTTCTTTTCTGGAATAGTGTTCTTCAATGTTCATCATTGCCTAAAGGCACTGTTCAATGTTATTGAAATCCAAGTCTTACCATCCAAGCGTTGTCAACTTGTAAACGTCTTGTTTAAGCATTTTTGTAACTTTTGAATTGTTTTTGATTTAATGTTTTACATGACGAATAAGGACAGCTCCAATCATGGCTCTTACTTTCTTTATTGTATTGAGTTAGTGAAATTATTCTTTTAAAATAGATATGTCGAATTATAACATTTGGTGTTGGTTAGTTTGTGATTTCTTTTAAAATAGATATGCCGAATTATAACATTTGGTGTTGGTTAGTTTGTGATTTCTTTTAAAATAGATATGCCGAATTATAGCATTTGATGTTGGTTAGTTTGTGATTTCTTTATAAGTAAACTCGTTTACATTCTCGTTCTTTTATCTTTGAAAGGGGGTGGGGGTGTCTTTTACATCAACGAATGTTTTCCTTCCGGTCTGCACTTGGAACATACGTGGCTGTGTATTCAGCAGTGTTGCTAAGCATATCATCGAGACGAAACACAGTGTTGCTAAGCATATATATCGTCGAGACGAAACACACTGTTGCTAAGCATATCGTCGAGACAAAACACAGTGTTGCTAAGCATATATATCGTCGAGACGAAATACAGTGTTACTAAGCATATCGTCGAGACGAAACACAGTGTTGCTAAGCTTATCGTCGAAACAAAAAGTAAAAACTCATTTGGAAAGAAAAGAGTACTTGTTGGGTTGGATATAAAGAATATTACCCCCATTCAATACATATCCAGATAAAATAATAGTAAAATAGTATATATAAGTAATATAGGACTTATAGTTAAACTGTAAACAATGATACAAGCCCCTGTGGATCTAAGACCGTCTCCTAGTGTACAATCTATGGACATCTGTCTTCTTTATTAACAGGGTATTTCTTTTTTTTCAGTTCGAGAAAATTTATTTTAAAAAATATATGGATTTATGCATAATGTATACTTTACACAAGAACATAAATATCAAGATGTCGGAGAGCCGGATTTTGTTTTTGTTCAATACACCACCCCACCCCATTCCACACTAATCGAATCGTGTGCACTAATCTAGTTGGTCGTCTTGCAGGCATATCCGTTATAAGTATATTATCATGTAGATGAGAGCTCGATATTTCCATCACTATATTTTAAAAATGAAAATGAAAAACAGAAATAACAAAGAACAATACTAGCAGCAGAGATGGCGAATCCGACAACTTTGTAGAAGCGTCAATTTGGCAAACCAAGGCTTCCTACAAAATCGTAAAAAAAGCGTCCATTTGGCAAAAAAAAAAAATAGACGCCAAAGTCGTTGTCGCACCCCCTCTGCTGCTATGGGTTTAACAATTCTTTTACAATAAAATCATTTAGGATTTCACAAACAGACTAATTTGTAAAACCTCGCCTCGTAAATCAATCAGATTATTGGATTGGTCAGTGCTTTTGAAATTAATTCTCGTTAATGAATCATTATGACATCGCATATAGACTGGATTAGTTGGATCTTCAATGATAAGAAATCCTGGTGGAGCTGTTGGTGCAAATGAATATAAAATATATCCCTGCTGAGCTTGATTTGATCGCTCGAGATTTATTTGATAGCTTCCTTCGATAACATCACATACTAAATTCAATGCAATCACCAAGGATATATTTACGTTGAGCGGAGCGATATGCCTACCACCACCATCTGGGTCGTTATTATATGTCAAGATAGTTGAACCCTTGTGTTGTTGTCTCCATGTTGTGAATATCGTAGTACATTTTTCATTGATAAGATCATTAACGGATTTTTTTAGTTCGTTTGCGTTATACCCAGGAAACTTGAAATTCGGTAGATCGGCTTCTGTTATATTATATACAGTTTGAAAATTTCGTTTAGAGTAATTAATATTGTCATCGTTATGATTAATTATTACTTGAATTATTCGCTGGTTGATATATTCCATGTCGGATACAAGTTGATTTAATATTTCAATTCGTTTAATGATTTCACTCCGATTTGACTCATTGAAAGCCTGTTGTAGTCGTTGTAGTTGTTGACTGTGTTCTTGATTGATCTCTCTCAAATATTCAATAATTCTGTTATGATATATATTTATATATGTAATTGATTCTGAAGTCTGTCCAACCTTACATCTCCAAAAGGCGGAATCCCGATCAACAAAATTAAAATAACTACCCGGCAGTGATGACATTTTTATATACCTGAGGTGTTCTCGATATGATGTAGTAATTTCATGGCATGATAGTTTATCCGTGGTATAATCAGATTTTTGTGGTTCAGGTGGAGGTGTTTTTTTCAGGCCAACCCAGTATTGTCCTTATAGAACTCTGATAGATATCTACGACATACCCGGGTGAGTTTATCTAAATCGCGGGTGATAATGTCGGCTCGTGAACTGTTATAGCGATTTTCGATTCTTTTCTAGCAATTGATTTTATTCTGCGTTGTAATTCATTATTAATTTGTTCGATTTGGTAGGACCCAGATGGTAGCGAAACAACGCTCCAGTCTGGTTCACCGTTGGGTTTATTCTTACTCGCAAACACCAAGGAATTATTCGGTTGTTGACCGCCAAATACCTGTGATCTAACATATTAGGCCAACTGTGATACACTCGTAGTTTTGCTAACGCTATCTCCTTAACGGGAATCGGAGTAGGGAAATTCACACTGAATTCAGGTTTCGTTGAGGTTATTGAGATCATGCTGGTTTTCACCGGGTTTGTGTTCTCCGCTATTCGTTGAAGTAGTTCTTGCGGTGTTGTCATTGTTATTATACTCATGTTGTTTTTCTAATTTTGACATCACGGAATCATAAACAAGTACCATCGCAGAAAATTCGCTATCTGATATTAATGTATTAATGTGTCATCGAGTGATGATGATATCATTGAAGATAATTGGGAGTATGTGGTTGACACAACATGAAATTTAAATACGTAATCTTGCAGTTTACGCTGGCTGCATGATTATATTTTGTTATAATCGAAATAATTCATGCGATTGTTGTCGCCGCTGATATACAAATTGGAACCGCTACCGGGGCAATCATTGTCACAGAGTAGAGTATAATACCAGCTTCGGTGATTACACCTGATACCGAGTACACGGTAATATCAACTGCGGTGATTCTTCGACGGTATTTTGTTTTTACTTGATACTCCTCAGTGAGCGTTTTGAGTTTAGTTTGAAATTCTCTGACTTGATCATAACGATAATTCGATGATGAAATCATTGTCGGTGATGAAATCATTTATTTTTTAAATCGTTAATGATTTCAATTTAGTTGTTTACTTAAATCCGCTACGAATTCCACATACCAAATTACTGAAACCCTAGCCAAATTATTATCAGTGGATACAATTGTGAATTGTTCAGATGTATCCTTGTCGATGATTATTGATTTCATATTGTTGACCCCAGATAAAATCGTTGATGAAATATTAAATTGAGTTGGTAATACTAGTGTTAATCGATAAATACCCTTGACTGTTGCAGTGATACTTAATATGTTATTTAGTAGTGTCCATGCAAATGATCCGTATTGAATCGTGTATACTATGTTGTTGGTTTTCGCATGAGGAATTTTTGTTTTTTCAATGATTGTTATCATCCTCGGTAGATCAACTTCGATGGCGTCAGTGATCACTTTAATATCCGTGATTGTATCGAGTTTTGTGATAATATCATCAATATTTATTTTAATATCATCGGGTTTAGCATTTTTTTTACCAAAAAATCTATCAATGGAGTCATCGGTCCTGTTAAAGTTTTTACGTAACGTACCAAATTGAGATACATGAGCGTCATAATCCGATCGTAGTTTTGTCAAAACATCGATAGCAGTTTTTATCTCTGTTAGCTTCCGTGTGGTCACCGGTGGATTTTCAAAGAAATCCAATATGGGTTTGTCAATATTGTTAATTCTATCCACAATAGTTGAAATGAGGACGCCCGGTTTGAGTTTACCCTGATTGGAAAACAACGCGATAGTGTCTTCTACTGCGTTGCGTTGTTTAACTAAAATATCATCAAGAGAAATATTACTCGTTTTCAATTTACCCTGACGATCTTGAAATACAACTATTTCATTGGGATCAACACTTGCTAAGTTCGAACATCTCAGCTATTTCATCTTCGATTATTTTTTTTTACATAACCGGTTACAGTGCCATCGGCATCGAGTTTCTTCAACATTGATAAAGATCTCCACCAGATATCAATCATACTATTGTAAAAATCTTTGATTTTCTAATTACTTCTCTCTAAAAAGAGACTATTAGTATATTCATTTACAACCCGATAAGGTGGTTTTCTAGATGATGAAATAGCGTCAAGGACATTTAATAATTCGTTGTCGCATATTGATGGATCATTTAGTTGTTGTGTTGGTAGCGTGGAATACCAACGAGGGGTGTTTAAGCGGTTTATATAACGCATAAATTCTTTAGGCGGCGCTAACCCATATGAATCGAAATAAACGATTACACGCGGATCAATCGCGTATGCAACCCAGTGGGTTCCGGGTCCGGTGCTGTTATCGAGATTAATGATACCGATTTCAACATTTTTTGGTTGCGTCGGCAACTGATCTTTCATAAAGACACCTCTAAAGTTTTTTATCGCTAATTTTTTAGCAGCATCGAGTAAATCAAAATTTGACATGGGAACTAGTAAACCGTTCCTGGTATTCTCAGACCCTTTCCCGTGTACCATGAATACGGGTTCCTGGTAGTCTTAGACCCTTTCCTCGTTTCTTTTTTATATCCTTTCCCGGTAGCTTTCTTTAGCGCCATCCCTGCCGCGGTACCATCTGCTCATAATGCTGCCGCCTTTGCTAACGCTGGGGCCGCTGCCGCAATCAACGCTGGAATTGCGGCTAACAACGGAAATATACCGTCTGATTTTATCATGCTTTTGATCGCGGCTGCAGAGAGAGTTAGTTAAATACCTTTTTTATCTTTGAAAGCACCATTAAAGTGTTGTATCTGACGAGTTGTCAGCGATAATTTATTCTGACCACCTGACATCTGATTGTGTTTCAGCATTATCGTGCTTCCACATTTTTTTAGCTGATTCCGATTGCAATGTTTTAAGTTGACTAGGAGTTAACGTAACACTAACAACACTGTATGACATCTTATTATAAAAACACTCGTGTTTTCTAAATGACAGAATGATCTAATTGCTACATATTTTCCACTGGTGCATCGATTACTCTCATTCTTCCACCAACACCTTCAAGTAGCATTGATTTATCACTGAGAATGACAGCAACCGCTCTGTAATTCGGGATAGTGATAACGCCTGCTGCATTAGTCGGAAGAGATACACGAGCTCTAAAGTGTATATCAACGACGGATTGTCTTGTTAAGTCAAGATGTTCCAGCGAAAAGTAATAAATCGGATATAAATTTTTGAAATCCGACTGTGATATTTGCAAACCAGTATCGACATTTTGATCGCGTCCCATATATGACAACAGACGATGATACACGCGTGCTATTTGATTGGTGTTGTAATCAAGTAGTATATCCTCAGATGGTTCCTGTTGGCCGTTGATCCTCAATGAAACTTCGGAAACACCAAGTTGATCAAATATCATATGGCTGCGTAATTGTGAACCGACCCGAGTTTTATCCTGTAATGCAATAAATATATTCCGCGGAGCAGCAACTCCTTGTTTTGATGCCAGGTGCCATGTAAATATACCATTAACTGAAGAATCAAAAGTATCTGTTGTTGTTGTTAGCCATGATAGCAATGATTTTCCTCCATGATCCATAAATGATATTAATCGTTCTTCTGTTGTGATTGATAGAGTCATTACTGGCATCCATAATGATAGTTTTGTTATATTTACAACACCAGCAGCCACTGGAACTATAGGAGGTGGGCCAAGGGGGCCAGCACCACGCCCGATTGCATCATTATCATCTGGTCTTCGCACGAGTACTGCTGTATGCTTCGCTCCATAGATAACTTTTCTAACGTTTCTGCAGAATCCAAATATATGATGTAGTGGAATCGCACGTGAAAACTGTCGACGTGGTCTCTTCAACATTGATACGCGTGTTGCAAACCCTAGGTTGTAATTAGGATTAACGATTTTTATAACATCAAAGGCAGCAGCTGGTCTTACCTCGTGTTCAAAAGAACCAACTATTTGTGGATCAGATACAGTATCTTGTTCTGTCCGTAATTTAATATATTGAATATGATCAGCGTTATCAGTGATATCCTTAAAGAACATCATAGATGGACCTACTGATCTTGTATAATCGTCAGAATATCTCGCTAAACCCACTATTGTTGTGGCAACGTCAACATCATGTTCTACGGATTCAGATTCTCTTCTATCAATCATATATCTAACGCTACTGAATAGTGCCATGATACCATTATTGACAAAACCAACTCGGATATTTGGGTCATTTGCATATGGTATTGGTACACCATGAGCATCAGTAGCAGTTGTTACAATTTCTCCTTCTATTTCGATAAACGCTTCAGCGGGTAGAAAGTATTTACTGGTATCATGAACTTGAAGTTCGATTCTTGATCGATTATTTGGTTGTACTGCGTGATAGGAATAAAATTGATAATCGCGTACAGAGTCATCTTTATGCACTGGTGCTGCCATATCAAACTCTGAAAAAGGTGTCCGTTTGAACATTTTATTATATATTCCTTCGTCGTGGTTTCAAACCGCTTCCCGCTATCATGTTTGCGGTAATATTATCTTGGTTGCTGGCGGCCAACGACGAAGTCGCCAAAGATGCTAATTTCTGATCTACTGCGTTATTTATTATTTTGCAAACACTTGCAGGCATCACTTCCGTAGATGACAACGCCAGTGACGAAGTCATCAGTGGTTTCCTTCGCCGCCGAGCTAATGACATTAATTTTTCCTTCGCGGCGGAAAATGCCTTCCCGGCAACATCTCCATCAGCGCTAATACCCTTATCACGAATACCATCAATGGCTTTCATCGATAATTGTTTTGCTAGCGGCGCCACTTTTGGAGCCATTCTCGAAAATAACCCTGCAATGGTATCACCGAGACCATCACCATAGTACGCGTTATAAACAGGCAATCGTGAGTTTACTACGTAGACGCTGGTTGGTTTGTCGTGGTTATAGTGTATGATCATCTTATTTAAATGATATTTATCTAATCGAATGACGAAGTCATCAGATTAGTCACTATGATAACCGTAAAATATCTTTTGGATGCTCGGCTAGCTCGTCAACAAACTCTTTATAAACATCAATATCCATGATACCACCTTGAAATAACCGCCTGCAGATATAAGCTGCTTCCTTAATTATTTCCGGTGAGTTATTTCCAGCTCGTTTCTCTCCTCTTCTAATCGTGCTATATCGCTGAGAATATTACCAGGACAACGAATTAAACCACTACCTGAAATTCTACTCTGAGAAAATCCCTCCCCGGTTGCACCCTGTGTATCCATTTCCTGACTTTGTAAATACCTAAAAAGTTCATCATCATCATCTTCGTCTCGATCAGATGGCATATACAATGATTGCTTATTACCATCGTCAGGTGATAGTTGTTGTTGAGGTGTGAAAGATATTTTCTTTGAAGGTTGTTGTCTTTTTCTTTGTAATGTTTGTAGTTTTTGTGGTTTTAGTTTTTCATATTGATTATACACTGTACCCACCGCTTCTACCTATTTAATGTATGATGTATTGTCTTGATCAACTTGACTTGTTTTAGTTTTGATTTTGTAGAATACATCAGCCCAATGTTGTATATTTTTAATATACTTGTGTTGTTCTGTTTTCAACATTTTTTTCCTGTTTTCATAATTCGCAACAACAAGCGCAGGAATTTCTGCTGGATCAGTCTTATCAATTGCTGCTAACCCCTCCTCATTAAATCTCTCACGTAAGTCTCCTATTATTTTACATTTGTTTTTTTTTCGGACCAGTTGGGGGTTTTTGTAACAGCGCTGATGTTTTTTCAGTTTCCGTTGCTATTTTTTCAAGTACAGGAAGAAGAGGCTCTTCTTTCCTTTTCCCTTCCTTGGCTGATTTTACATCTTTGGTTGCTATGGTTATTGGTTTAAACAATTCTTCAGTTTCTGCAGCAAAATCAGTCTGAAGAATGTCTCGCTTGCAATTTCTCTCGAACAGAATCGCGGATTGGGATGAATTTCTTAATTGCAGCTAATCTTTCACGCGCTAATCTAGTTGTTAGTGCTTCGTTTACCATTATTAATATTGCTTTGCAATTTCCAATTAATGTACGATCTAAATGCAGCGACGGAGTTACCATAAATGATCGATTTTCGAGAAATTCTCTAAGTGATTCATGAGACAGCAAAAATAATTTTGAATAAGAAATCCTTACGGGCAATCCATGCAAATTCGACAACTTTACCCGACTGAAAAATTCACGATTTTTGGTCATTTTTGGTCATATTTTAGCTAGTTTTGGCCATTTTTTTTTCATTTTTTGGCTATTTCGGGTCATTTTTAGTCATTTTTGATGAAAATTTCGTTGAAAAATCAATTTTCTCTAAATGAATTCCTGGTGTTTTTACCCTCAAAAATAGCATAAAATGTAACAAAAATAGTCAAAAATCGATGAAAAATTATTAAAAACACCACAAAAATGGCCAAAAATCGAGTAAAAAAAATATTTCAGTAGTTAATAAATAAAATTAACATCAGTAGATTGCTCTCACCAACCCCGACAATTACTTCCGTGTAGTGATAAAAATAAACATATTACCTGTCTCTAAGCGCATACCTGATTGCAAATATACAATAGACAGGTTTGCCTTTGTGTCTAATTTCAATGGGGAAGTACATGTCACTGGTTATTTACATTAAGAAGCAGAACTTATCTGTTGAGGTAACCAAAGGGGCATTTTCGGTTTGGCGGATAATATCTCTTAACGTTTTAACCTTAAAATTGATTGTGCGTTTGATTCCATATTGCTGCCCCAACTGTTTTCTGATTTTTTCGACAACAGTGAATAACGGGACGAACTTACTGACGTCGTTACAGAATACAAGGGAGTCACGAATACAATTCTGGATTCTTTTTTATAAGCGCGTATCTTTTTGGCAAGACATATTTGTTATTCATAGCGCTGTATTCAATATCTTGAAAATTAGGAAAAAATCTGATAATAGTTTAATTGATCTGATAATTGTTTTCCTTGAGATTTTAAATTTGAAATCTCAGTTATGATCTCATTGATATTTTCAGAATTCATATTATATATAATAAATATATGTTTCTAATATATTTTTCAAAATAAACAGCAACCATGATGAACGGTTATCATTCATTGGGTCCCTTATTTAGCCTTTGTGTCTTTCATAGGATTCTTTTTCTTTGAGAGTATTTTTTGTCTTTTTTGTCTTTTATATTTTATATTTTTTGTATTTTTTTGGTTTCTTTTATGTCTTTTTTTTTCTTTTTTTGTCTTTTTTCTTTGATATTTTTTTTTGTCTTTTTATTTCTTTGAGAGTATTTTTCTCTTCAATCTCTCTTTTACCCTATGACCGTTTCTTTTGGCCGATTCTGAATTATCCTGTGGGGTTACCCTAATGTGACGGAGAGCTTATTGCATCCATGGTTTCTGTTTATTTTGACGTCCATAGTCATATACCACGAAACATAATCCCCAAGGAGGAAGAAACCTATGAGAGTATATTTCGTGAATGGGCGTCACATGATATATAGAAGACAGCACAAGACAATACAACATATAACAATGGATTATATACAATGACAATTATATGACAATGGATGATAATGACACTTCTACATTCAAACTGAAACCACCATACCCCCCAAATATCACCCCGGGTTGAATGAAAAATCATTCACACCGTGTGACTTTGTGTTTGGTATAATGGTTTCATGGTTTGAATTTCGAAGTGCTCAAACTCAAACCCACCCCCCAATTATATAGAAATAACATACATCGGTACCGTCGACAATATGCCTGTTACGGGATTTGGACATGTAGACTCTCTGATTCTCGGGACGAGATTCCAACGCGTAACGAATGAGCTAACTGGTCTTATCTACAGGTATATACTTTTGAATACGATATATATGTATGATATGGTATATTGTTCAATTTTTGGATCCCCGCTGTTATTTTCGACAAATCAGTTATTGTGGTTTTTCTTTCCGTGTTTGCGTACATGTAGGGCAATTGTTTTGTACACAATACTCATAACTGTTTGTTGAACAGGTATACAGGTATATAATGGACAGGTGCGTTTTGGAAAATAAACCAACAAAAAAAACATTATCCCATTGAGATCTATAACTCATTCATAAGCCGACATACCCGCATGAGTTATTCCCCTTAATGCTATATACACAATAGTACAAAATAGAATTCATACGTAACAGAATTTAATTCTTTGTCCATTTTTTTCTGGAAATCGCAGACCGATATACCCCTTCGTACTGAGGGTATGCAAATATAAAAATATCTACCGGCTTCATACATTGATTGGAATACCATTTCTTCGTTATTTTCTGTATTAAATGATTTTATAGGCCTCGCATTTTTTTTAGTATTTTCCAGTTCCTCCTCGTTTGGAATTCTCACTCTGAGAAATAGCTTGTAAATTCGATAAAGAATTATTCTGAGGATTGGAATCAATGTGATCAATAACAAAACCATCTCCGATCAATCCAGTGTGACATTCGAACGCAAATCGATGACAATAATAATTTTTCTATCCAACTCTAAACATTAAATATCCATATTAGTTACAAAACCAACTGGTTTCTTCAGTTTGCAATTCTGACAATACCGTCACGAGACGTTTCATAATTGTTAATCACGGGATGCGGTTGAAATTCTTGGTTCATTTATATACTAAATACTATATGTCTAATTTATTATTTGGTTGCATCATTACATTATTTGTGAATCTATCAATATATTCTTGAGGTGTTCTTATGACTTTGTCATTGTCGCTGACTTTGTCAAGGACAGCGTCATTGATGGAACTCTTAATTCGTTTATCATAATAGCGCTTTAGCTCTCTGTATCGCTTACCACCACAAATGAGACACAACTGCGATTTTCTAACACCTACCCTACATTGTATGCAAGGTAAGGGCCCATAACTCCCTCGACGAAAACTTTGCATATGATTTCCATAGAATTCCTTTCTGCATGATTTGTTACAAGCGGTTAGTGATCCTATTGTCAACCATTTACAATGATTCATTATATAATACTTTCTTATTTAAATACTTGTTTTAATTATAATATGGAGGAGTTCGAGAGATTATCGAAAATTACGCCTTGGAAAAATGTTAAATTCAATCTCGATAGAGTCTTCGTAGATACACCAAAAGGTCTAATAAGTGATAGAAGCATGATAGGTAAAAATCGTGATTGTTTTAATGAATTCAAGCACGATGGAGCATCTCACTGTTGGTCGACATTTCGAATTGATGGTAGTGTTGATGCTACCATGAACGACGAAAGAGCAGCCGCGATGATCTCACATCTTGACAAGAAAAAGTATTTTTTTTAGAATGAAATTCATTATCCGTTCGGAAACGGGAGATTGGATTATTAGAGACAAATTTGAACTCATCTTGAAAGATAAAAGAACGGTCACTTTGATTCCAAACCAGGAATTCTGACTGGGATTGACAAACCGTACTACGAAATGTCTTATCCTGTAACAGCAGTTGTTTATGGGATATATTCGTTAAATGATAAACAGAGTACTGAAAAATTAAAACCCATGAAACTGTCATCGTTGAATTGTGTAGCAGAACGAATAATAGAACACTTCACAAATGCGTTACGTGGAAACAAATTGACGGATCTAAGACGCAATAAAATAAATGAATGGGGATTAGCAGTAAGGGAGCGCGGAGCAACAATTCAAGATATAATTAAATTAGAAACATCATTAAGATTCCCAATAACCATAATGACCATAACAGGAGAGGTATTATATGAACCGAAATATAAATCAAATGGAGCCCCAATCAAAATTATTGACCATAATGCACATGCATGGACACCTGCGGTAACAATATTTCCGCGGGATAGAACAATAAAATATATACCCGCAGAGTTCTCCCCGGAGTTCTCCCCCGAGGAGAAATTATTTGATTTTATTTACCAGTTAAGTAAAAACTATCCTGTGTCAGTGTGGTTACTTCACAGTTTTGAGCACGAAGAGGGCAAATTCGATCAATTTGTAAGACCAAACGGAGAACTATACCGTACTGAAGCCCTGCACAACGAGATGAAAAAACTAGCTAGTAGTTTTTCAACAGAACACGACGAACAATTATTAACAAACTGTTTAACAATTCTGTCGGTTGCAGCTCATTTTGCGAGAAAGAAAAACATGTGGACACCAACAAGAGCTGAATTTCTAGCAGATATCAAATCAAGCTGCATCGAATATAACCATGCTGGATAATGGAATACAAAATATGACCCTAAAACTATTATTTCGGTTGATATGGTTGCGTGTTATCCCGGTAGTTTTCTTGGTTACGGAGAATGCGCTAAATACTTCAAAAGATTTGGGCATCCCACACATGAAATGACCTGTGTTGCGATTAATGAACCATTGACCGATTTTGATTTATCTGTATTCGCTCGTGTGGTATCATTTGAATTGGCTACATGACTTCATCCGTGCTGTTATGTTTGGAATGGTAGACACATCTCTGAAAAACACTGGATGCCAATAGTGTTATTACGGTATATGATTGATTCTAAAATGCTGATATCGCTGATTGTCAGTGAAGCAATTATATCACATCGAGCGCAGACTGAGTATTGGTTACCACAACCCGATATTCTAGATAATATAATCAGCGAAAATAGAAAACAATTCCCTGATCTCGACGAAGAATATATCTTGAAATGGTCGAAACAAATATTTGAAGTTAGAAATAAACAAGCAAAATAACTCGGTAGAAGAATAATTGGAAAATTTACTCAGGGTGGAAAAAAAATACGACAAAAAAACGATATTCTTCACGGTTGATTTTAGATAGCGTTGAATACGATTTTATAATCGCAGATATAACATCTAAAGGTATATACGTCGATCGCAAAGACGCTTTCTTGTCCAATGGAACAAAATTCGGTACAGTTGTTACTTATTATGACGGATACAATCTTCAGTATACACATTTGAGGGCGTCTCTGCTGGCTTATGCTTCTATTAATGTATTTTCAATGATAAATAGATTTCCTGACACTGCGGTTAGAGTAGCCACTGATTCATTTTATATAAGCGTGAAACACAGCGAAGCAGTGGCCGAATTCATTAATTCAGACGAGAGTTGGGGATCATGGAGAATTAAAAGGGAAATACTGCGTGATTATTCCAAATTAGCAGATGTTACGATGAAAAACAATTACTTGAAAAATAACCAGATATTAGAACTATCTAATGCGCCGCCGATATATGATTGAATATGTAGATATAAAACCAGTTATTTAAACGGCTGTGGTGGGTCAGGAAAGACGAATCGTGCGATTGAATTATTTCGTGGAAACGCATCAAACATGATTGTACTAACACCGACCCACAGTCTTGCAAGAGAGATGAAACAACGAGGAATTAATGCTTGTACTTATCACAGCTTCTTTTGATGGAAAGGCGACGAATGAACTCATGATCGAACGGGTGTGAAATTCCTGAAGTCATTATTTGGGATGGGATATGCACGGTGTCGTTAGATGTATTACAAAGGTTTCTTGATTGGTTATTGCTATCGAATACAAAAGTGATAATGTGCGGCGATCATAGTCAACCACCACAATTTGTCGGTTCTTCCCCACATGATTGCTGAAGAATTTTGTAGACTATTTTGAAGAAATTAATACTGATCACAGAGCACTTGATGAACAATTACAAGATAACAGAGAATTTGATATTGATGCTGAATTAATAATTACACTGAAACAACAACAGAATAATCACTGCGCGAGTTGCAATTGTATAATGAGTTGGAGTTGGTCGGATAAGGATTCTCGATAATTTACCGTAGACAGAAAAAATATCAGCGTAGGTCATACCAGAGATAATGTGATGCTGACTTTTCTTGAGTGCAACAGTCGAAGAGGTGCAAGTTAAGACCACGCGGCGGTAATTGAGTATTCTCGGGTATCACTTGTAGTTGTTCACGAGTAAATCCTCGCTGAGGAGCAGTTGAATCCAGTCTATAGATTACTGGTCTACTCTTAAATCGTGTTATACTAGATATTTTATGTGCAGCAACACTCCAAATAGGATCAGTATCTTTTTTTTGCCGCCTTCGAGCTCTCCTGGTTCATATAAATACCTAACAGTGACATTGCCGAGAATTGGTTGTTTTGAAAAATCCTTTTGCGGTTTTACAGATATATACTTTTTTAAATAGCGTTGTTAGGTTTCATGTTGATTGTTCGAGTGATATCATTATTCAGCGAGGTAATTACGCCTGGTAATAACTTGACCAATTCACGGGATCGTTTATCCTGAATAAATTCTTTCGCGTATTGATATCCAAATAACCGCTCAGCAAGTGTCCGATTAAATCGTTCAACAATTGCCTGATCGCGATGTAGTGCGGTATGTCCTCGTCTGATGGTGACATTATGGTCATTCATTGTTAATAACACTGCACCCTGGAGTTCCTTGCGAGGATCAACTTGTAATAGATTTGGCCAATGCAGAGGACCTCATTGATAAATACTTTCAAATGCAGTAGCTACTTCAGTTGATGATTTTGTTTTTAACGGCTCTGCTTTGTTTATATCGACTCGCAACATCAACTACGGTTGGCGCGTACTTGTATAAACCATCATACGGCAGAAATAATTTATCAGCTTGATGAACTTCATCAGGTGCGCTTACATCAAAATGCGAGTAGTTAATTCGTTTAGGCGGTGGTAGATAAATTTGCCATATCGCCTGTTTGGATAACCAATCCGCTGCAGTGGTATTTTTTACTTTTGCGGCGCTAGTGAGTTTACTGATTGCTGCTTTACCCCTCCAGTATCCTCTTGGAGAATAATAAATAGATTCCATGATATTATGAATTACCAGCAACCGTCATTAATTTACCTTTCATCGCCGATTTTACTAACCATGAAGCCAATTTTTCTTTGAAGGATTTATCAGTTATAGAATTCAACGCATGAATCAATTTTACATCTGCGATATGTCTATGCTGCAGATTGCTGCTTTTATAAGCAGCATCATGAGCATGACAAGCCTTATCAATAGCGTTTATTGGATATTCACTGGGTCGGGGTTGATTTTGATCATCGAGTCTTATATCCAGTCTAGTCCTGGGCCCACAATAACTATATCCTGGAAGGTGTTTTTCTCCTGGATATTTTGCCCATGGTGTTCCTGGTAATTTTACTAACTTGGCTGCAATATCTCCTCCTCGTTTTTTTTTAAATCCTTGCTTTTATCAATGGAAACAAATCTAAATTTTTTTGTACTACATTGTACGCATTTACCAGAAAGTGCTTATCTGTTTTTTGTAGTTCTAATAGTCGTCAAGTCGTTTGTGCTGGTACGCTTCATACGTTTCACACAATATAGATCCATAATATATTTATAATAACATGAATGTAACTGATTTTTCGGTGACAAAAACAAGAGAACCAGTTAAGCATCATGCAGCGCTACCAAAGTCTATTCGTATGATTATAATCGGACCATCTGGAAGTGGCAAGACGCAACTGCTACTTAATTTGATAATGAGATGGATGATATTGGATAAGTTGTATTTGATTGGTCCTAGTGTAGACGATCAGCGATGCTACGAAGTGTTAAAGGATTTTAACGAGAAAGCAAAATCGGAAATCGATGAGGATATTATTAAGTTTATAACCGATATCGAGGATGCACCGAGCATTGATGATATTGATGGGAGTATTAACAACTTAGTCGTATATGATGATGTGATGTTAGACAATCAAACGAATCCCGCTAGAATATTTTCCAGAGGCATGCATTAAAGCACTGACGTGATATATGTCACTCAACGACACACACAAATACCAAAAGTGATCAGAAATAACTGCAATATTCTTGCTGTATTCAACAGAATTGATACGCATACGCTACGAAATATTTGGCAAACTTGGTGCGGCGGTGATATCGATTATAATCTTTTCAATAATTTCTTTAGTCACACTCAGTCATTCCCACATGGATTTGTAACGATAAATTTGCGTGATCCTAGATCAAGATATCGTATCGGACTTGATAAAATATTCGGTTAAAATCGTTTACGATTTCATCAAGGATTGTTAAACCCATATCAGCAGAGGGGGTGCGACAACGACTTTGGCGTCTATTTTATTTTTTTTTGGCAAATGGACGCTTTTTTTTTTTTTTTTTTACAATTTTGTAGGTAGCCTTGGTTTGCCAAATTGACGCTTCTACAAAGTTGTCGGATTCGCCCCCTCTGCTATACTAAATAGAAAATGTTGTACTGACACAAATATCTACCTTAAATTAACTTGTACCGAACATAATATACACAAAGAAAAGTAGAAAGAATCAAACCACAACGATTGTATCTCTAGGTTTCTGTGTCGATTATAAACTGTAACACCGTTTTTAAATGAACAGTGACATTTAACACCGGTTGGGTATTAACTAAACAGCAAGCACTATCTTTGGTGGGCTTAAATAAATACTCATATTCCACCGTAATGGAAGGTAGGCAGTACACAGAAAAAAATTCTTCAGAAGATAACACATACAAATGTGAAATTTGTTACAAGTTGTTTAATCTTCGTGCTAACTTAGCAGGCCATATGAGAATTCATACTGGGGAAAAAACACACCATTGTGACATTTGTGAAAAAACATTTACTTCAAATGAACAGTTGAAGAGACACCTGAGAATTCATACTGGAGAAAGACCGTACAAATGTGAGACATGCGAAAAACGTTTCAGTCAGAGCGCACACCTTGTTGCACACATCAGGTTACACACAGGAGATAAACCGTACAAATGTCAAGTTTGTGGCAGGCTTTTTAGTGAAAGCGGTAAACTTGGGAAGCACCTTAAAACCCACTCAACAGACAAATCGTACAAATGTGAATATTGCAATAAAGTTTTCACATATTGTGAGAGTCGAAAAAATCATATGAAAATACATGAGGATGAGAAACCATATAAATGTGGACTTTGTGGTAAGGCGTTTATAGAGAATGGAAAGTTAAGACGACACATGAGAATACATACCGGAGAAAAACCATACCAATGTGAAAAATGTGGTAAAAGGTTTGGTCAGGAACCGCATCTAAAGAGTCATTTGGAAATACACTCGGGAATCAAGCCATACAAGTGTGAACGTTGCAATAGAAGTTTCAGAGAAAAGAAAGGGTTAAGAAAACATAAAGAAACACATGATTAAGGGAAACAATCAAAACATGATATGTTCAGTACATTGTTTAAGCTAAATAGACATGGGAATCCACAATATATATATATATATATATATATATATATATACCGGTATATATATATATATATATATATATATATATATATATATATATATATATATATATATACCGGTATATATATATATATATATATATATATATATATATATATATATATATATATATATATATATATATATATATATATAATATAGACGCCTACAGGCCAATAAAACACCTGTACTTTAAACATGAAAATCCACTAACTATATCAGGGGTGCGAGAATCCATAATAAAAAATAATACTTGGAACCCGTTTAATTTCTCCAAAATATATTACAAAATGATCATGTTAAATATTACAGCGGAATTAACTTTTTCAGTGACAAACATTTAACAATTAAGTTGCCCCATTTAGGTACCAAATTACTCTTGGGTAATTACCCTTAGCTAGGTATAGGACATGAAAATT
The DNA here is from genome assembly GCA_029339505.1 of Unio delphinus. NCBI lineage: Eukaryota > Metazoa > Mollusca > Bivalvia > Unionida > Unionidae > Unio > Unio delphinus. The sequence continues at coordinate 30,275,616 of JAQISU010000047.1, forward strand.
GACAAGGTAAATGTAAACATTCCATTTGAAATTTATGTTTAGTCTAGTCATTACCCAAGAAGCAGATACAGTATGCAACAACAATTAAGATTGGTTGGATACTTTCTACTTGCCATTCTCCCTTTGTTAAATTTATCCAACAGAATGAATGCCATACGCTCTACAGTGTATGCCGAAATCTTCCATGAACCAATGAGAAAGTATATTTCTAGATCACTGGCATTCTGTGTCAAGTCAAATATTGATGATACTTTTATGGTGTGCTGACAAAAGACAAGTATTTGCCGGTGTTGCTTCTATAAGGTTTCATCATGAGAAGCTAATGTATTTAATTTATTTGGTAAATATAACATTAAACCTAATGGTTGTTACAGGAAAATTATTATGAATCGATAGATTGCACTGTTATATAATTTATTAATTTAATTTAATTTAATTTAATTTTCCTCAGTTTTCTTGTAAATTTTTTCCACTTTAATATGTGATGAAAGAATGTCAATTCTTGGTTTCGAATTGTAGGCACCACATAAATAGACTTCGGTAATGCCTAAAAAGTATGATAATTTAGTATTGGAAATAAAGCTTTGAAAATAATTGCAATTATGGTAATTCTTTAATGAATATATGAATTGCTGAATGCCTAGGATATTTATAAATATTCATTAAATATGTGACTTTTCTTATATATTTCATCATTTTATAGGGTCGATAATAAATGTTGTATACGTGAATCAAATTAAATAAAACACCAATAGATAGATACAGAGCTAACATGTGACCTGGAAGGACGAGATTTGATGAAAAAGAATGAATAAAGCAAAATATGCTTCCAATATTTTTGGAATAAACAAAGATACAAGTGATACTAAGCATAATGGACACTGTAAGTACTGTACACTTCAATATAAGTGATACTAAGCATAATGGACACTGTAAGTATTGTACACTATAATAAAAGTTATAATAAGCATAATGGACAATGTGTAAGTACTGTACATTATAATACAAGTGATACTAAGCATAATGGACACTGTAAGTACTGTACACTTTAATATAAGTGATACTAAGCATAATAGACACTGTGTAAGTACAGTACACTATAATACAAGTGATACTAAGCATCATGGACACTAAGTATTGTACACTATAATACAAGTTATAATAAGCATAATGGACACTGTAAGTACTGTACAATATAAATCAAGTGATAATAAGCATAATGGACAATGTGTAAGTACTGTACATTATAATACAAGTGATAATAAGCATAATGGACACTGTAAGCAACTTTGTCTCTAAGAGAATGGTAGATGTGTGTGCAATGCTCACTGCACTGCACAAGCATTACGGAGACGAGCAAAATTTAACGTTGGAATGATCAAAAATTGACATTTAAGCTGCACGGGGATGCTTGAGCAGCTGCGTGCGCAGCTTAGAGGGAACGTTGTGTGTAAGTACTGTACACTAAAATAAAAGTGATAATAAGCATAATGGAAATTGTAAGTACTGTACATTATAATACAAGCAATCAACGTTTCCTCCAGGTGCGCATGCGCACAGCTGCCCAGGCATCCCCACGCAGCTGAATTGTCAATGTTTGCTCATTCCAATGTTAAATTTTGCTCGTCTCCGTAATGCTTGCGCGCACATCAACCATTCGCTTAGAAGGAACGTTGCAAGTGATGCTAAGCATAATGGACACTGTAAGTACTGTACACTATAATACAAGGATGATAAGCATAATGGAAATTGTATGTACTGTACACTATAACACAAGTGATACTAAGCATAATGGACACTGTAAGTACTGTACACTATAATACAAGTGATGATATGCATAATGGAAATTGTAAGTACTGTACATTATAATACAAGTGATGATATGCATAATGGAAATTGTAAGTACTGTACATTATAATACAAGCGATCAATGTTTCCTCCAAGGTGCGCACAGCTGCCCAGGCATCCCCGCGCAGCTGAATTGTCAATGTTTGCTCATTCCAATGTTAAATTTTGCTCGTCTCCATAATGCTTGCGCGCACATCAACCATTCGCTTAGAAGGAACGTTGCAAGTGATGATAAGCATAATGGACACTAAGTACTGTACACTATAATACAAGTGATTCTACACATAATGGACACTGTAAGTACTGTAGACTATAATACAAGTGATAATAAGCATAATGGACATTGTAAGTACTGTACACTATAATATAAGTGATGCTAAGCATAATGGATATTGTATGTACTGTACACTATAATACTAGTGATACTAAGCATAATGGACACTGTAAGTACTGTACACTATAATATAAGTTTTGGAATAAACAAAGATACAAGTGATACTAAGCATAATGGACACTGTAAGTACTGTACACTTTAATATAAGTGATAATAAGCATAATGGACACTGTGTAAGTACAGTACACTATAATACAAGTGATAATAAGCATAATGGAAATTGTAAGTACTGTACATTATAATACTAGTGATACTAAGCATAATGGACACTAAGTACTGTACACTATAATATAAGTGATAATAAGCATAATGGAAATTGTAAGTACTGTACACTATAATACAAGTGATAATAAGCATAATGGACACTGTAAGTACTGTACACTATAATATAAGTGATGCCTAGCATAATGGAAATTGTAAGTACTGTACACTATAATACTAGTGATAATAAGCATAATGGACACTGTAAGTACTGTACACTATAATATAAGTGATGCTAAGCATAATGGACACTGTATGTACTGTACACCATAATACAGGTCTCTTGGTAAAGTATAAATGGCCCATGAGTTATGAAAACTATTTACCATGTGGTATAAATCAGAAAATATGCAAATCTAAATTAAATATAAGAACATCCATAGTTTATAAGTATTTATTGACATTGTAATTTAACAAGAGCTGTTCTCGACTGCATAAAATATTGTGATCTTGATAATTTTGTCTTGTCAGTTTTGTATCTAAAAGTGTTGGGACACCGAAAATGTTTATTGTGTGTACAAGGTTTTGGACACGAAAATAATTATTTATTTTTATCCGAAGATTTACTGTCATTAAAAATGTGTGTGGTTCTATCTTAATAGCTGAAGATGGCATGTCTTCCATGGTTGACTTGCATGTTCTCTTGTGCCTTTAATGTTTTCTGAGAAATGTGTTGAGAAAAATTATTGTTCAACTGAATGGGAGTCTAATGTTGCTTTCTGATGTATAACTGTCAATTCAGCAACTGAAAATGAACACTTCAAAAGAACACTTATTGCTAGTATGGATATCTATCTATCTATCTATCTATCTATCTATCTATCTATCTATCTATCTATCTATCTATCTATCTATCTATCTATCTAAGTTAATTTTTTATTATATTTTTTTATTATAAGCTAGATTTTCACTGGTGCTAGATGTTAGTGTTTACTGTTTTCTGAATCAATATAATAGTGACAAGAATACAGTCCTCTTTTTTTGCACTTGCAGTAAAAACATTCAGAAAGATATTTGCTAGCTGTGTAAGAGTTTTTATTTCACCTTTTCCCAGACATTCTTGCATTCACTGTATTCATTAAATCATTCATACATCCCATGATTTTGGTTACCGATAACACAGTGAATTTAGGGGAAAAGGAGTCTGTTACTGCTATCAATTCTCCAGGCACTGGAGGGACGTTTACAAATTGGCTAGACCAGGGTCAGTGCTAAAATCAATACTACTTCATTTAATTAATTCAATAGAATAGTTAATAATACTACTTCATTCATTTAATTAATTCAATAGAACATTTATTAATACTACTTCATTCATTTAATTAATTCAGTAGAACAGTTATTAATACTACTTCATTTAATTAATTCAATAGAATAGTTATTAATACTACTTCATTTAATTAATTCAATAGAACAGTTATTAAAACTACTTCATTCATTTAATTAATTCAATAGAACATTTATTAATACTACTTCATTCATTTAATTAATTCAGTAGAACAGTTATTAATACTACTTCATTTAATTAATTCAATAGAATAGTTATTAATACTACTTCATTCATTTAATTAATTCAATAGAACAGTTATTAATACTACTTCATTCATTTAATTAATTAATTCAATAGAATAGTTATTAATACTACTTCATTCATTTAATTAATTCAATAGAACAGTTATTAATGCTACTTCATTCATTTAATTAATTAATTCAATAGAATAGTTATTAATACTACTTCATTCATTTAATTAATTCAATAGAACAGTTATTAATACTACTTCATTCATTTAATTAATTAATTCAATAGAACAGTTATTAATACTACTTCATTCATTTAATTAATTAATTCAATAAAATAATGATTAATACTACTTCATTCATTTAATTAATTCAATAGAACAGTTATTAATGCTACTTCATTCATTTAATTAATTAATTCAATAGAATAGTTATTAATACTACTTCATTCATTTAATTAATTCAATAGAACAGTTATTAATGCTACTTCATTCATTTAATTAATTAATTTAATAGAATAGTTATTAATACTACTTCATTCATTTAATTAATTAATGCAATAGAACAGTTATTAATACTACTTCATTTAATTAATTAATTCAATAGAACAGTTATTAATGCTACTTCATTCATTTAATTAATTAATTCAATAGAACAGTTATTAATACTACTTCATTCATTTAATTAATTAATGCAATAGAACAGTTATTAATACTACTTCATTTAATTAATTAATTCAATAGAACAGTTATTAATACTACTTCATTCATTTAATTAATTAATGCAATAGAATAGTTATTAATACTACTTCATTTAATTAATTAATTCAATAGAATAGTTATTAATACTACTTCATTCATTTAATTAATTCAATAGAGCAGTTATTAATACTACTTCATTCATTTAATTTATTAATGCAATAGAACAGTTATTAATACTACTTCATTTAATTAATTAATTCAATAGAATAGCTATTAATACCACTTCATTCATTTAATTAATTCAATAGAACAGTTATTAATGCTACTTCATTCATTTAATTAATTAATTCAATAGAATAGTTATTAATACTACTTCATTCATTTAATTAATTCAATAGTATTAAGATATTATATAGATAAAATGCTTGGAGCTACTCTAATTAGAGAAAGAAGACTTTCTATCATGCAATAACAAACTTTGAGGCAAGCTATATTATCAATGAAAGTTCTTTGTAATTAGTGGCGGCCCCCATCCCACCCCATCCTACCCCATCATAATTAATGGGTCAACATATTATATATTGGAAGACTATTGGTCCAAGTTGGTATTTTTAGGGGTTTAAAAGGGCCAATGATGGAATTCAATCCAAATGTAAATGGATGCTTCATCCAAGCATTCGTCGGAATAAGAGAGATGAGAAGCATTCATTTGAGTACCAGAAAAATCTAAAAATTAGCACATTTAATTTTCTAAACATGTACTCTATGGGGCACACGCGTCATTGGCGAAATATGATTGGCTCAAACGGCTATGCATGTACAAATAACGGCAATTAGACAATTCGGTCCAACTTAGAACGAAAAAAAGACAATTCGGTCCTACTCGAAAGGCCAAGTTTTATAATACAACTGACAATAGTTTTAACAAGTACGTGTATTTATTTTTAGCATATATTTTGACAGTTCTTATATAATATGTTTTTACCGTATAGTTCAAAGTTCTTGCGTTAGGTAACTTAATTATTCATTCTCATTTTAATTGGTTTGTAAAATAGAATAGGTTGAGATTACAATTTGAAACATTTGGTGAACTAGATAAATGTTTTCCGAAGTTATAATTTGAGGAGCTTTCTGATATCTTTAGGAAAACCACCCCAAAGACAAATATTACTGTGGAGAAAGGAAGTCTGAAAAAACGAAGTATAGTAGAGACCGACGTGGTGCTTTGGGAGTTACGTAGACAATAATGAGATGCATCGTATCTCCTATGTACGAAGGTCGATTTTGTTAGGCACTTGCCCACTTGGTCTCAAAACCTTAATTCTCAAGCAAAATACGTTACAAGAGATCTTATCATATTTGAACGTATTTGTTATGATTTACAAATAAAATTATACTGAGAAAATGGTTGAAAATTACATAATTAGGTATTTTGCGATAATTTCACATAAATTTAATTCAGAACATTATTGCGAATTGCTATTATGAGTTACGAAAAAGACAGATAAATGTGCACAACGTAAGATGCATCTTTACCAAAATTTCTCGTATTTTAAATTTCATTTAAATTGATAATAATGAATATTCAAAACACCAAAAACATTTTAAGTTGTCAAATAAATACCATTCTGATCATAACAGTTTCCGATTCAAAATATTAGAACGAAAGTTTACAATGTATATGCCTTTTTAGTCACTCGAAACATATAACGTATGTATCAGATACATACGACAAAAGACTGTTCATTAAATCTGTAATCGTTTTCACTCAGTTTTCTTTGTTCCCTTTTGATCAGGAAAATATGGCATGAAATTATTACAAATATGCTTAATTAACCATACTAAACACGTACATTCGTTATTTTAGTTATTTCTCCTGTATGTGAGAGCTGAATATCATCATTATTCACGTGATCATTGATCTGATATAATCATTATGACTTATTTTATATTTTACAAGATAATGAATAAAAATTTGATACTTAATTGAGTGCTTTCACGTAATTTTTAAAATTAAAAAAATGTATTTAGTAAAAGAATTTGTAACGTAGAATGGTAACGTATGTGTTGTATTGTAAAACACGGATATATTTTAATGTTCAAGCAACTTAAATGTACACTTTTGTGTGCAATTGAAATTACCTGAACTTATATACAGTCTCACATATAGAAAACAACATTTCTAGCCGATAAAAGTGAGGAGTCCCCTCACGTGTACTTTTTTTTGGTAACCAATGTATTTCACTAACTTGAAGCAAATGCATTGTTAATTAATTCCATTTTGGCATCAGACGTTTCGAATATTCAACCCATAAATAATCTGATGTAGAACACGACGTCAATTTAGAGAACGAGACTGCTTTGACGCCTTTGTTTCCGACAAAACTGCATTGCATACAAGGAGTTTTCGTCTTACAAGATTCGGTCTTCTTGGGATCAGATATAAATTTGTACACCTCTGCATCGGCTCTTTTACACGGTGTTAATTCCTTAGGTTCTAGCAACAGTCATAATATTTTACTGAGTCGCTCAAGTTTCGTATTTTTTTGTCTTTATCTTTCGTCTCAAGTTTCGTATTATTTTTGTCTTTATCTTTCGTCTCAAGTTTCGTATTTTTTTGTCTTTATCTTTCGTCTCAAGTTCGAAACGTCAGATTTCAGAATACCTATATTTTTGTGGGCACACGCAAAAGCCCTACGCTTTATCATCTAAAAACATTTTCCTTTGCTACATCTAGTGATAACGTGTCAGCGACATTAATTTGTGCCTCATTAGTGAATTTGGGTGTCCAAAGCAATCAATCGATGCAACTTCAATTTTGACGTGTTTCTCCAATCTGCCCGTATTTTCAGTAAAGTATTGTCAAGACTTGGGAAACATATTCTAATATGTGACGTGTGAAAAGTATATATATATATTATCTGTTAAGTATTATTATTTGATAAATCAATATAGATAATTTGACCAGACGACTTAAATATGAGAATGTCGTTGTGCAGATGCATATATTTTTTTTAGCATAAAAATAAATGTTTTTAAGTATTTTAATTAGAAAGCGCAGTATATGTTTGTGATCTCTCTCTCTACACACACACACACACACACACACACACACACACACATATATATATATATATATATATATATATATATATATATATATATATATATATTACATAGTATCATTTTGCTGTTTGAAGAAAATCTGTTGGGCCGAATTGTGTTTCGAGTTGGGCTGAATTGTCTTTGGGCGAATGGTCTATAAGACTTAAATAACATCCATGTATCCGAGAACCGTTTCACGATGTTGTGTTGACTATTTGTACCAAGGCAAAACTAGGTATTAACATGACCGCATCATATAAGAAATCATTTGAATGTGTTAAATTAATGAGAGTATACATTAAAGTATAACCGTTTGAGCCAATTATATTCGCCATTGACGTGTGTGCCCTTTAGTGTACATGTTAAAATGAGAGACGCTTGTATGGAATGTATGTGCAGTGTAGAAGACAATGTCTAATTCTAGGATGAAACAGGGTTACTAAAGTTGAATCGAGTTAATGCTAAGTAAAAACTGTACTGTAATTATCGAAGGGATGTATCGCAGAGTCGCAAATATGGTATGTAGTTCTTTTCATCATTTGTCACATGAGCACGTACTTGTCCCGAGATTCAAGATTCGCGAAAATCGCACGTTTCGAAGTCCGTAACTTCAGTTTGGTACGACGTAGAAATGTCAATGATGGCTTGATGAATAGAAAAATATCTCAGGAGTAAAATAAGAGTACGGTCGTGTGCCTTTAAAGACGAAAATAGTAGCATTAAATCGAGGGTCATAGATGGAACCAAGTATTTGGAAGTTACGTACCTTCTCTTATTATATAGTATGATGGAGAGGGCCCTATGTCAGAATGGGTCATGGGGATAATCTAGGGTATTTTTGCCACTCTGTATAATTTTTTTCCCTTTACAGTAAAAAAAACATAACATCAAGATCGCGTTGAGAACCCGTGGCTTCATGCACTCTTCGACGGAGAATGAAGCTGACTTTGATGGCTTTCAAAATGAATGGGTCGGGTATGATTTTTCACCTCAGCCACGATTTAAATAGATAGAACATTGTTATTACTGATATAGTGATGATGTGGACTTCAAAATTTGGACAAACATTGTTCTGATTAATAACTAATAATAATTAATTAATTAATACTGAAAGATTTATAGGAATAATTTGTGACAAGTTTTCATGACATAACCGCACGCTGAAGTACATGTTCTAGAGTGTGACGTAAACAAATTGTTCCAGGTGTTTTGTTTCCCAATTTTAGTAAAATTATTATAACTTTTGAACTAACAGTACTAGAAACTTTAAATTTGGACCAAAATACTGAATTCAATAATTTTAATGTTATTCACATAATATTAGGAGCATTGCATTCATCTTCATAAACAAAAGATTCCCTGAACATCATGGTAAGTTTTTTTTCTTTTCTTGCTAGTCATATTTCAGAATATAGTTATGAGCACGTTTATTGATACATGATGTCACTGTGCTGCAAATTTGATTATCTTTTCAGAGATAAATAGTTTTATATACTTTAAACGAGAAATAACAATGTTACAATATTTTTAGTAAACACTGTGTAGACGATGAGAGAAATATTTGACATCGGTGATGGAAAAGTGACCATTACTATGATATACGTGGTACCTCCATGGGAAGAAAACGATGACTGCACTTAATCTCTTTACCAATAAGTGCACGATAGACATAACATCAGATTTACGATAGAAGGGAGTACGTGATGGAAACACCTACGCCTAGACACAAGTGGTAGCTGACCAGATTTTAGATAACGTGTGTGACAGATATATGCATTTATCGTGGGACGATGTTTCCTTCAGTCTTTGCAAATATGGTCAGGTTTCTTGCAACCATAGCATACAACTTCAGATATCTTACCAAGGGTATACCTATCTACCCCTAGTGTCCTAGGCCACGGAAATGATCACGGCTGGGATTATAAGCCCTTAGCTTCCCACCATTGTGACCATTCCTACTATGCGGTGCCAACCCATTAGCCTTTTTAAAGTCAGAACGCTGGGTCAATCCATTCCACCCCAGATAATTGCACGAGAGTGTGCACTTTCATATCGCTCTGCCATCACAATGATGTCTCCTACGGTCGCGAAGTCACGCGCCGGCGAAAAATACGAGCAGGTCTTTCCGATACGTACTGAGGACGTGTTCCTTCAAAATATCATCCAGTATGCCTTCGTAAGTGAGCGCAATGCCTGTCATTTTAATTTCAATCCATTTATCAAAAAGCTCGCGCACGCGAGTATGAAAATGTGCATGTGTCTCTGTTTTTCGTTTAGACGACTTTTTGAAAAGTTTGGGAAAACTGTCAGCCGACAGCTCGTAGTGCCTTAAGAGCGCTTTTTTTTTGGGAGCGTCGTAATCGTCTACTTAAGACGGTGCCATATTAGGAAAGACTTCTGCTGTTCCTTGCAAAATTCCAGATATATTAATGGCCAACTGGTCTTCGTGTAAATGATCGAGTAAAGCTAACTTTTCAAACTGAGCTTAAAGTTATCGATTATTTCGTCTTTGTCGTTGAACCTCGGCATTGTTATCTGGACAATACTTATATCCTCTGGTCTTTGATTATGGGTCCTCGATATTCGTTCAGTTCCTTACCCCTCCTAGATTTCAATTCGAACCTTAGTCTCTCTATGGCTAACGCATGTTTTCTGTCCCTGATTCTTTCTTTGGCCTGCAATATGGCTAACTCGATTTTTCTTTCTCCTTCTTTTCATCTTTCTTTTTCCTTTCCTCAGCTTGAATGTTTCTTATTCTGTCCTCGGCTTGTCTAATTTCTTCTTTCTCCCTTCCTCAGTTTGTCTAATTCTCTTTTTTTGTGATGCCTGCCGTTATCTGTATTCCCATAGACTCCGCTCTACACATTCCGCTAATTGGGTCCATTCATAACCTAATTCATTTTTATCATAAAACTTAAACTTTTTGATCAACTGCCTATCAGTTGCCATTATAGTATACTCGACTGTATCACCAATCAAATTTACTTGTTTCGTTGACAGGCTTTGAAAAAATCCTCCATTGCAACTTGTATATGGTATAGGAATACATTGCTGCTAATACTAATGAGTGTTCTCTCCGTCAGATACCATTTCTGTGAATTTATAAAGTAAAAATTGATTTTTAAATTTTTAAAAAATTACATAACATTTATTTAGATTAAAAAGTTTACATTTTAATTATTATTTATAATTGCTACAGTCAATATACAGAAGGTGTGAAAATTGTATGTGTCAATCGTTAATAATTTATTTTATAGCAACTTAAAGTTTCATCAATACTGCCCAGACGGGACATACATCACCATTAATTTTACTTTATGTCCTCTACATTTTGTTCTCTGTAGTGACCTTTCCACTGTGTGACAATCAATACAAATCATATGTTACACAGAATTCACTTCCGGATCATCACTAAGGCTTAATTACACACTGTGCACTGTCACCTCAATGGATAAAACTTCCATCCGTGATCAAATCAATGTTTCTTAAATACTGCTCGAAATTTTTTTTAAGGAATTTAATCCATGAATAGAACAGCTACAGGCTTTTTGCTGACACCATTGTAACACAAACACAAGCCTTTCCCAAATGGCTAAATGTAAAAAATGAAAAAAAATTAAAGCTTAATTGTGAATTCGCTAATCAAGATAAACACATCAAAGAAAACGATAATTTTTTCAGTTCTAACTACAATCTAGAAAGTGCTAGAAATTAAACTTGACTGTTAAACTTTCTTGAAAAATGTAATTTGAAATCATTATACATATTTGTATGAGAAAATTTATTTTTAACATAAATTTTAGTGAAAATGTTAACCCTACAATTGACAAAGTTTGTTCTGTGGCAAAGTCTCTCCATTCCATTATTATACACTTCAATGATTTTCTTTTCTAGTTGTGATGCAATGAAACCAGGGTCTGTCAATCAAATGTAACACCTGAAATATGAAATCATCTAAATACGCTAGCTAGGGCTACTAAACATGTATATGACAATATTGTTACCCATGAAATGGAGGAACTTTTTATGTTAAACTTCCAATAAGATTGAAGAGTTGGTGCAGACCTCGAAAACCTAGCAAGCTTTGCTTTTTCTAGTTAAAAAAGTGAGAGAAAGAGGATAGTTCTTGAATTTTACATGCAGTTATTGTAACTGATAAAATAAAAGTGTACAAGAAGAAACAGACAACGTTTTTTACACCTGGAAATATATATTGCACATACCAGAGGAGTCAGATATCTGACTGATGATACGATTCTAATTTCCAGTGCTGCATCAGTTCCAGAAGAAGACCAGAAGAATGGATGCAGATAAGTTACCTCTCATAACAGTGACAAAGCCGAAAAATCAGGGTCTCTAGTCAGTTCAGGTTCCAGACTGTAATGTCACACCTGGTCTGCAAATATTCTACAACCATCTTCCAAATCAAAACTAGACCTGAAAAAATATATATGGAACATGTATTATATGCATGAAAAAACAATGTTGAGATGTGGAATGATATCATATTCATCGTCGCGGTACTCAATTCAACAAATGTGACAGGTAAGAGTTCTAAACTTCTAATGGCAGAAAATGGGGACTTGCTTGGAAGCAGACTCTGATGTGTAAAAATCAGTTTTAAATCACCGGAGTATAAGTTGTATGAGGAGATAAAACGATAAACCTGTGCCAAATCCTGCTGTTGTAAGCCTGATGTTTCAAGCTGGACTACAATATACCCCTATAGGCAACGCCAGAGTTAGATACTTGCTTGCAGCCACTTACATTCCCCAACCTAGCACATCATCCATGCAAAGTGCATCCAACATTGTAGGCGAAGCAACTTTTGAGCTCAATGAAATTGATATGACAAACAAACTGAAACTAGTCAGACAGGTTAATGTCATGCGTGGTGTTCACAGCATCCTGAACAAATAAGTGTCGATTTTGATGCAAGATAAGTAGTAATATGGGACGATCTAGGCCTAATGGAAAATCCAGTCTAAAAGGGCTTGGGACCTTCTAGACCCAATGAAAAATCCAGTCAAAAAGGGCTTGGTACCTTCTAGGCCCAAAAGGTCGTGGGACCTTCTAGACCCAAGGAAACTGAACATGGGAATAGTATTCGGGACCTTCTGGACCCAAGGAAAATTGAACATGGTGGGTCTGTCTAGTGACAAGGGAAATTGAACATGGGACATATTGTTTGTATTTGTATATAGGTCTGTCTAGCGACAAGGGGAAATGGAGACAAAGAAAGCAAATATCTTTTCGAGGCATATGAGTGGCCCTGAAAAGGGCCTTTGGTTGGATACTTCTTTTATTTTCTGCCGTTGTTCCACCACCTTTTGATTTTACCAATGATTCCCGTTTTCTTCTTCTTTTCGTCCTCAGGAATCCAGTTATGATATCCCATAGTTTTAAACTTTTCCTGAACTTTGATCCATCTCTGATTTAGTTGATCAAAGTCCTCTTTCTTCTTTTTGTTGTTTTGTTCCTTTCTCACCTTAGCCCAGTTATCTTTAATCTTGATCACCTCTTCTTCCATCACCTTTCTCATCATTGCTTCTGCTTTCTTTAGCCGGTCCAGTCTCCACTTCACATATTTCCACTCTATCAAATTTAATGTTTCTTTTAGAAAGCACCTGACTTTGATGACATTATCAAGTACCTCCTTCAAGTCCCTTATTCTTATATATTCTGTTTTAATAAGTCTTCTTAATTTCTTGACTTCCTCCACTATCATACCTTCTAATAGATCTCTCGCTAATTTCAAATTGCTTACAAAGTCCAGGTTACTCAGAAATTCTTCCTCAAGTCTTTCCACTTCATATTCTACATCAATGATCTCAAACCAGCTGTCTCGGAGTTGGATAAACAAGTCGATGTTCATCTTGATGTGTTGAAAATTGAATGGCTCAAATTTTTTTTAATTATGAATTAAGGTCGCATGCACAACTATGTGCTTTCGCGACCAGTTAATGCCCGAGGGTCGGGCTTTTTGATTGGTCGGGACCAAAGGTAACTTTGACTACACTAGGCTGTGTTGTCGCAGTCTTCCCGGCACCCGCGTTAAATGGCAGTCTCTTCTTAGAGTAACATGTCGGGTCACGGCAGAGCAGGAAGGCACCCGGTTTAGGAAAGCTAGTTTGTCAAATTGTTTCAGTCTAGTTAAAGACATAATCCAATCGGTTTGATATCTTATTACTTCTAAAATGAAGTATTAAGTATCTGTGTAATTAGTGAATTGCCAAATAGTTTTTTTGTACTGGCGGACAGTAGAAATGATGAAGGAAAAACTAAGGATAACCCCCAGAAAGAATCATCGAACAACGAGAAGTGACTGGTGAAGTTACATGAAGCAGCCAAATCAAACCACATAATTTACTATCCAAAATCATACCATCTACTATCCAAAAAAGTTAGTGTTTATAATCGCACTACTCCTCTCTCATACCCATTGGCAATTTTGTTTAGTCTGCTCATCTTTAGGTCGATGTACCAACGATATAGCTGTTTTTTGTGTGTACGAAGAGGGATGACAATCTTTTATCGTCTAAGATTGCGTCCTCGTCTGGCAACAGGATAGGGTCTGTTTCTTCGGAAAGAGAAAGAGAACTCTTTCGTGTCAACACCACAGTCGACAAAACTTCTGTCTGGTTCCTGCTGCTGTTGTTGCTGCTGCTGCTGTTCTCTCTGCTCTCCCTGCTGCTTCTGAAGTCTATACTTCTCAGTCCATTCTTCTTTGTTTTTATTTTGAATTTCCTCTCTGAAGAGTTCTTCTATGATGTCTTCTGTTACTCGTATCATTCTAACATTCTCTATCTCTTCAGGCTTTGGCATCAAATTGTGTCTGATATGATGCAGAGTGACGTAAGCTTTGTTCAGCTTAGCTAGTCTTGAGCACATCTTCGTAAGAGGATGAGTCAAACAATGGATGGCCAGACTGGAGACTACCCCTGCTTTGATATGGTTCAAGCGCGGACGCGATAGAAAACACCCCTCTACGGTTTAAGGTTGGAAACGTTTGGATAGTTTGAAGTGAGGGAAAGAAAGAAGTCAAAGAGTATCTATATAAATAAAAATGTAAAACAAACGACAGACGCATTGGTTTCAAAACAACATTTTTATTCAATAACAAACAACTCACAAAACAAAATGTTTATCAACTAACAAACATTTTTTAATTCACAAATATTGTGTTTAAAATAACAAACATTTTTTTCTTCAATAACACCAATACATTATCTTTGACATGGTTGACAACGTTGTGAATTAAATTGAGATTTCCACTGTTGGAAGTCATTGGGCCATTGATGTACACTACGTTTCCTAGCTAAAGACAACAGATAGCAATAATGGTCACAAAACTATCGATCTACTTTGTCATCGTTTCGAGACGACTGACGATCAAAAAAACAAAACTCATTAAATGTTCCAAAGAATATCCAAGACTGCGATGTTGCAGAAAATAGACACAATATTGTTCACATACCACAGAATATGTGCCTTGTTATTTCACATTATTGAATCGTGTCGTCTGGGCATTTCTTCTCATAAAGTCAATGATATCGTCTTCCAAAGAAGGCAATCCATACGAATCAAAATACTCCACACAACCCTCTTGAGGAATGTAGACAGCTACCCAGTGAGTTCCTGGAAGATGACTGTCATCTGTGTTGATGCCATTAGCTTGATTCTCTTGAGGTTTTCGATGAGGTAGTTCATCCTTAGCGCACACGACAGGATTCCAGGAAGCAGTGTACGAACTACGGTTCAAAAGATAATAAAGTTCCCAGGTATCCATGATTTTATGACCTTGTTTCTTTCTTCACAGGTGATGATAAGTTATCAATTCAATACAGACATTTTGCTTAAAAAGGTCTGTCAAGTAACTGTTTGTTTGCTTCATCTTCTTACTCTGTGCCAAGAGAGCTTCGATGCGATCAATTTCTCGAACACACAGTGGAGGAGAGGAATGATCACACAAGTCTTTATACCACTGAAGTAACACGGTTTCGTTCAGATAATAGTCCAATTTTTCTTCTTGACACATCATCATACATTTATCGTGTTGAATTTGACTGTGATGATCGATTTGACATCCATAACAATCTTTTCTAATCATGTCCCTCATTGTATTCTCCAAGTGTTTGGCAAAACAGGTAACTCAATGCTGTTCCTGTTCTGGCCATCTGGACTGCATTATCACTACTTCTTCTTTTTGGTCCGGGGGTCTGCTTTATCTGTAACCTCCCATTTCATTTTCATTGATTTTCCACTATCCAAAGAGGCACACGAGTTTTCCATAGTGTTTAATAGTCTAGAATGACTTCTCTCAAACTGTTGATTTCTATGGTATTATCGAATTCGGCATACAGAATGACATTCGCCGTTTCGTTAAGAGCTCCTGAAAACTGAAGTTCCACACACAGTTGCCCAGATTTTATAAGGTGGAAATGTTCCTCGTCGCTGCCTTGGTCTGGAGTGAAATCAAAAGCCCACAAAGTGTAACCTCCTGCATAATCGTCGTAGCCGTAGGAAATACCGTGACTGGTGATGGTTCCTAACTGTCCTGTGGCTTCGTACAGCGACAAGTACGACCTCAAGTAATTCTTCTGGACAAAGTCGGGTTTGAAGGGTCGGGTACACAAAGTTTTGCCATCGCGACTGACTTTCATTTTGGATACTCCGCAGTGCTTAAACTGGAAAGGATTTTGATCGTGGGTACCGTTGAGGGCTGCATTGCTGACGATACCAATGAATAAATGTTTGGGTAACTGTCCTTGGAACAGACGATCTTCGATCTTAGATCGGAGTCCAGTGGCAATGGTGAAAGTTTTTATTTCCACCCGTCGTATCGGATACTTGGCTGTCGTTCTGCTCAAAGTGTGACTGATATAATTTCCCACTTTAGGTAACACTTCCACACGACGCACGTATAACCTGGCTTCTTGGATAATGGTTTTGGATTCGTTGGCATGAGCCATCAAATGGAAAGCAGTACTGCTACGATTCAGTCTCAAGCAAATATCCACTCCGTTCAGCAAATACACCTCTTGAAACCACATGTCCAAATGCAAACGATCGAACAGTTCTATATTACGTTCTTGCAGAATTTTCTTTCGACGCTCGTTAAAACCCACATTGTGAGGATCGTCATCTACGGTCAAGGCTGTGTCGTTAAACTTATTATCACCTACTGTGTCAGGTTTCCATACCACGCAAGCATCTAAATGAGTGTTCTTGGCTTCTTTTCCGTACGTCAAGAGATATTCGAGGTACGCTCGGTAAGGGTAAGTATCCATGCTACTGCTTACCAGTTTGTTATTCATGTACAAATCAACATTGCTGAACAAGGAATGCATGAAATTGTTGACGGGAGCTACTCGGGCATCGGCTCCTGGAACGGAGTTGTCCGTTTTAATCACTTTCATTTTCAAATACAAGTAACTGCTGTTTAGATCGATGTAATCTTCGGGTTGGCTTTGATTTCAAATTCGATGGGAGCTGAATCCATCAAAGAGGGGACGGGATGAAATTCAACCCATTGGGCTTCTTGCATGGTCATCATCGTGGGTAGCATGGCAAAGAGATCCAGTTCCGACTTGTAACAGGCACAAGATTCTTGGTGCATCATTTTTTCTCTCAGTCTCTATGTTCAACTTTTAATAATCAAAAATGTCTAAGTCTCGAGCGGTTCTTGTTTTCTTCGTCTTTCTAGCTTTAGAGGTACGGAGACCTTTGGAAGGGTGTCTTCGTCGACGTTTTCTGCCTTGTCCTTGCTGTGTCCTCAAGGAAGCAGGAATGCCAGACTCGGCACCGTTCAGGGCATTTATAGGACTTTCTCGTCGACCCAAAATCTCTTTGCCCGTTTGAAGCAAGACATTTTTGCCTGCTCTCAAAAAAAGCTTTTTTGGGGTTTTGTTTGTCAGTGAGGACATTGTAAAGAAAATCTTTTCTCTGAGTCAATGCGGCATCTTTTAAGGCGTACAATCCTCGTGTCACCATCGGTTTCAAAACAGGGACCACGGAACGAAAGGCTAATTTAAACATATCTCCTAAACCATGTCCTCGTTGTCGAGCGACTCCTCGGTACACAGGATACATCACTTTTTCAGTTGTTCGAGAATCGTTTTTGAAAATGAAGTTTCACTGTGACTTTCCCTTTGGTAAATGGAATATTTTGTCCCAGTTCTCCTTTTATAGTAATGTTGACACTGTAGAAATACGACTTACTGACGGGCAAATAATGAGAATGTACAAATTCGCGTGAACGTGATAGGTATTTACACCTTCCTCGTCAGCGGCTGAGGCAGAATCCACTTTGAAAGGAATGACACGCAGTAACAGTACAGAGCTGTGTCCTACCACATTGTACTCCACCACATCTGAGTACACAAACATCAAGTTGAGTCCTTGGTTCATTTCTATAGGTGGTCCATTTAGTTTGTGGGTCATCTGTTTTCTTTGTGTCACTGCCAGTGATGCCTCGTTCGTCTAAGGCTTTTTGCAATTGCTCGTCATACACTAGTACTTTGAAAGTGTTTTGATTTTCGACGATGTTTTTGATTTGTGTCGGGTGTATCATTTTCACTAAGGCCACTTCCCAATGAGCATCTTGATCCAAATGAATGGTTTGAGGTAATTTAGCCGTGTAACATCACAACGTCTTAGGAAAGACCTCCATGGAACTGTCACTGGGTAACGTTAAGTAAAATTGTTTAATAGTGTTGTTCAGTTGTTCATAATTCCAATGTTCTTCTGTCCGAGGAGTCACTCAAGGTTAAAGGAGTGTCTAAAAGAAGATTGTGATTGGAATAGTGACTGTTAGGAGAATGACTAAAGTTGGACGCAAGACTCCCAATATTGTTACTGTTGTTCCCGTTGTAAGAGTATTTCAGGCAAGGATTGGGAAGAAGATAACCGATGCAACTGCTGAGTAAAATGGTCCACAATTGTTTGTTTCCTTGTTGCAAACTCAAATTATGCGTTTTAGGGACACGTTCTCCACACCACACCCACAAGGGCTGCTTTTGTAAATCTTGCAGAGAAGAAGTGGGTGAAGGAGTAGTCACTGTGGTTGCTGAAGCTGTATTAAAGGGCAGGATGGTCACTTCCTTCTATAGTCGATGACTTGCGAAGCGTCAATCCAAGAATCAAAACTAGGGGGATATCTTCTCCAACGTACCTTGACTTCTTTGCTACAATGTTTTCCTACTTTACGGGTTCTTCGTTCGAGAATGCTTTCAATGTCGTACACGTCTTCTTTTTTGGTAACACGTTGTAACTCATTCAAGTAAAACGTTCCTTTTAATACTTCTCCGTTCATGTCTTCCACTTTATAGACGGTAGGATGACGATCACGCACTCGTCCAGTAACATGAAACAATTCGGTGGTCCATTTGGGTAAGTAACCTTTGTCGAAAGTGCGTTTAGTTTTGCAAATGCGAACCTAATCTCCAGGGGTTAACACTCCTCCACCTTTCTTGGGGACAGCCATCGTCCGGGACGTACCAAACAGGCGCTCTAAAACAGTCACTTCGTTGTCAGGTGTCACATCTTGTAGGGCACTGGCTTTGGTTTCAGGATTTTCGGTGGTGAAAAGATGAGTGTCACGTTTCTTTATTTCTCGTTGGAAAGCATGGTTCAGAAATTCGGTGCCTTTGTCGGGTTGCTATCGAAGATGGTGAAGACCACTTTGTTTCAAGACCAGTTGCAAAGCTCGTACTAACTCTCCGCTCGATTTGGATGTCAATGCTACGACCCAGGCAAATTTAGATAAGACGTCGATGACACAAAACAAATATTCGTAGCCACGATTGTAGGTGGCTAAATGAGAGACATCGGCTAAATCGGCTTGCCGTTGATGATCGATGCCTTCCACTTAAGTGCGACTAATGTGAAATTTTCGACGAATGGGTTTGTGTAAAGTGTACGTAGCTTGTTCTTGTAACCATCGTTGTACTTCAGGTAAACGGAGCTTTTTCAGGCGAGTTTTTGCAGCACGATACAATTTCTGAATGCCTCCGTAACCTGCAGGTTGAGTTGGATCGTAGTAAATGCTGGCTAATACCTTCTCCATGGTTTTGTTAATAAGGTACCCACTCTTAGATGATACTGCTTTGGGTGGGAGGAAATGGGGGTTGTTTGGAAACGGTGTTACGTGTCCGATGTGCCACAGGAGTCGACGTCGAGGGTACTGGTGTGGTGACAGTGGTAGAGGTGGTGATGGGATAGATCTGGTCTTCTTTTCTTTTCTCACTTTTGGTTTCCTATCTTTCTTTGTCACATGTGTCGAAGGAGGAGTGGCCATTATCTTTTTAAACCAAGTTTTGAGTTCTTCTCGTTGGGGGGTGGGGAAGGGGTCAACAAGGAAGCTGCAGTCTTACTCGGAATGGGAGTGGCAGTGGGTGTTTGAAATATATCATGGGGTTCTTCTTCCTTGGGTAATGGTGTCTTGGCCAATGTAGATTGTGAGAGCCACGGACTATACATCAGAGGCTTCAAATCGGTCATAGTGGGTAGATCTGTTTGTCCCACAGCTTTTCGATGAAAGAGTTGCAGTCGTTGCAAGAGCTGACCATACTTCTGGGATTTTTCGGTTTCGGACAAATTGTGGCAATGCATCAAGGATTGCAATATTCGTGTTGTAATTGGGACATCTCGGTCAAATCAGGATTGGGTGGTAAATGGGGGGTACGTTGTTCTTGCCAACGATGGTATTCCATTCATCGTTTGTAAGGGACTAAAGTCAGTTTTCGTCCTTCCATGGGCTTCCAAAGGTTACGTCTGAGATCGTGATACTCCATAGGTCCCTTTTATCTTCTGGAAGGATCAACTTTGGGATATCCCTCGTGCCAGACCTTGTACCAAACCAGGTAATAAACCAATGCCGGCTTTCGCTAATCCTCCCAACACAGGAAGAAGAAAGGGAAAAAATCCTCCGCGTTACACCAACATCTTTTCCTTTAGACGAACGGGTATTTTCTTTTGGACCATTTGACGAAGAACGTGTCTATGTTTGGCTATGCATTTTTTTCTGGTGTGGAGACAAAGGTATCGTGCCTTTCAAGACATTAAAACAACATTCGCACACGGTATCGATGACATCTTTTGAGGCTGTTTTAATGATTTGTTTTCGCATGAGTGGTGTGGCTTTGGACAGGACGGACAACACGTCTCCGTGTTTGGCTAAACGAGGAGGTGGTCCTTTCCTTTTCTTTCCTTTGTAGAGTGAATAAGAATGTTTTCTGAAGGTGCCATCTTTGCTTGTTCGTTCCACAATTCCACTGACGTCAATGACTTCGAACACATACCCTTTTATCTTTTTTTGTTGTTGTGCCATCACTTGATTTATAACTGGCATCAGTCGCTCTCTTACAAAAGGAGGAATAACAAATCCTCCGCGTTACACAAACATCTTTTTTTTTGACGGACGGGTCTTTTCTTTTGGATCCTTTGACGCAGAACGTGTCGATTTGACGCAGAACGTGTCGATGCTTGGTTTTTAAGCGTTTAGTGGGATGACGAGATCGTCTTTATCATTTTCCTTTTTGGACAGCAGAACGCCGAGGGTTGTGATGAGTACGTTTTTGAGGAGGCACCATTGTAGTGTTCAGCAGTAGCACAGAAAATACTGATTCCCGTTGTTATTCTCAAATCATTTTTATACTGGATTCCGACGCATTTTTTCTTGAGGTGAACTTTGGGGGCATGGGGATCCCATTTTAAAAAGGGAACGAATGATGACACCTCCTAGAGAACCAATACCTCCAGGTTTCAATATGATTTGCTTTCTGATTTGAGTGTCGATGCGAGGATCGGCCAGTTGTGTCAAGGCTACTTTGTTTTTGTCAAAAAAGCGTTTGGTTTGATGTCAAATGTGAATGATACCTTGCAGTATTTGACACGATCCCATCGTCTTCTCTAGGAATGCCTTCCGCAAACACGATGGAATCACCTTGACTTTCTTGCAAGAGGCTGTATGTCGTTTGCCACTCTTTGTAACACCACACGATGCGTTGAGGTGAACGATCGATCAAATGATGTTTATGTTCGATCAAACGTTTGACAAATTCGGTTTTGCCTGAACCGCTCGGTCCAGCAATTAACAGTTAAAAGGATGACGAAGATACAAGGCTTCCCAACTAGCATGATCTAAGTGTTCGTCAATGACTTTGAATGTCCAGGAGGATGGAGTAGAAATAGTCGAATTAGCGATAGTAGTGTAGGGTATGACACTAATGTCAAAAAAAAACAGACAAGACAAGAGGTTTTTATACCTTTTTCAAGACACGTTTATTTCAATGCAAATTTAAAGTGGAACAACACGAAAGACAAAAATACACAAAAGCCAAATGGATAAGTACAGGAATAAAATACATATGGAAACGATCAAAGTGGCATATAAACAGGTCACTGTACAAGATTGTTTGGGTAACGAAGGTGTCCTAGAGGTACAGTGTAATGTTCTTATAGTCTCTACATGTGATTCAGTCACATATGTGTCCTCTCGGAAGGGTCTTTGTGGGGGAATGTCCATGATAGTCCTGTCTTGAACAGAGTGATTGTCATCGGTGACAGATTCTTTTTCTTCTTCTGGCACTGTCACTAACACAGGTTTAAAAGTGACTTTTTCACTCGACGATGGATTTTACGAACATAACGCTTGGGCATAATGGGATGCTTCGTTTGTCCAAGCCTCAAAACCCCAACTTTTCCAGTCACATGCATCTGTCCAATGAGAGTGCAAATCACAAGCTACACACACATCTTCGTACACCGCTTCCGTACGTAAAAGTTGACGAATCTTTTCATCCTGTAGAGGTCGAGATGTATCCAGATGAAAGCGTAAGGCTTTTAACAGAATGAGTCTCTCATGGACATTTAAAGGAGTCAACATATTGTCTTTTTTGTAGGTAGTGGTCGTAAAGTGTCCACAAGGAATCGACAGGTAAACGAAATCCCAGAAAGCAAGTCACTAAAATACACACTACTCGTCGACCCCAATGAATGGAACACATTTCTTGTAATAAGTGTTCGTAATCCTTCACCGTGTGAATATTCTCATTGATATCCTCCTTCCATGGAATCTGTTTGATGACAAGAGATAAAGGTTGTGGCATGGTCGTTCTATTTTATACTTTTTTATGTCGAAGACCATAAGTGTATTTTCTGCACAGAATGATTTAAGATCTTCTCCAAAAGCGAAATTGATTAATATAACGTCTAATTTCGTCCCACTGCCATTCAGGGTAACGGTCAGGAATGATAAACAAATCTTGAGATGTAAACAAACTAAATTCGAATCTGTGGAAGATAGACTTGATCCAGTCAAATCTGACACGTTGGTTGATTTTTGTCACTTTCCTCTTGTGAATTTCACGACACAAAAGTTCTACAGTCACCCATTGAGATTTTTCTTTAGCAAGGCCCTGCCAAACGTCCTTGTAGATCTTCTCTTGCAATTCGTGTGGTAATCCTTGAATATTATGTTTTAGAGAGGGTTTATATATTGGTCTAGGTTTGTCTCCAAGCCAAACTGGTTTGTTAAATGACATGGATCAGTATTGTCACTTTCAATCACCAGATCCCACTAAAGGTAGGTATTGACAATTCGGAGACCATCGAGCATGTTCCAGGTAAGCGGAATCTTTCTGTTCCCACTCGTAAATTGACACACCGAAACTAAAACACTTGACCATATCCCCTTCGCCCATTTATCTTTGAAGGTTTGGAATCGACTTTTAAAGTGACAGTATTCAGGCAAACTCGTAGGGAATGAATATTCGACTCTCCTCACTTCAGTTCGATGCAGGTACGGTGAAATTCCTAGGAGTCCACGATAACGTAAGGCACTGCTTTCGCATCCCTCAGGTTTGACACGCACAGCATAACTTTCCATGGTAGATATAGGGGTAGTAGTCATAGCAAAGTTCCCACGATGTTCTACTGAATCGCTAAGGTCGCTGCGTCTGGCATCACTACAATCGCAAGGTTTAGCATCGCACTCCACTTGAGAATTCCGAAATTTGAATGATGCCTGTTTAAATGGATTCATCTTCATAGTTACAAATGAACTATTGGTCTTGGACACTGTCCCTTTTTATATGCTGTCCAATCTCGATGTGACCGTACGGTAGAGTGAAGACATTGGGAAGTCGTACTCTTTTTTGGTACACAATTTGATAGACTTTTTCCAAAGGTCGGCTAACGATTTGGTGTGTGGTTAAACGGACAATCTTGTGCGGTTCGTGGGTGGTCACTTTAAAAGTTTCATCCTGTCCATACTTTAAGGCTTCTTGAAGCACGTTAAAGTTCACCACTCGACTGGTGCGATAATTGAGAGTCAATCCTTTCACTTTACATTCGGTATGTATTTCTCCTTGTGGGTCTCGGTATTCGTAGCCATAATTTTTAGGACCCCCACTTGCAAAACATAGAATCTTGTCATCGGGATGTTCATCGGTCCAGGCACCTAAACGGTCTCCTTCGATGACAGGGTTACACTGGTTCGGTCGGTGAATGTAGATCAACTGTCCGTGTCAAAACACAACACACGATCTCCTAACAGTTCTAATACTTCGTACAATTTTAAGCGAGCGTGGGCTGTCACGTAAGCCGCATTGATGACATTTCCAAATTTGTCGGCTTCTACAAAGTCTAGTTCTTCATCGTAATTGACTAAGAATGACATCCACGTGTTTCATGTATTTGGTTTTGTCGTGAATCATCTGGAAGTAGCGGGAAGGTTCGGACAAATACTCGGTCTTGGGTAAAGACTGTCGTTGTGCCATTTTGCCCCACAAGCAATTTAACATCACTTTGGCAAACGATCGTCTTCCTTCGTTTCTCTCGATGTGGTCTAAAGTGATGCCTTCCTGCTCCCGATATTTTTCCTTGAATATCTCTTGGTCTTCGGGAGTGTGGCACCAGGAAGGGTTGCCGCTTGCTTCTTGATTTAGTTTCAAAAAGGCATCCACGTAGTCTGCAAAAATACCTTTCCGTGTCTCGTCGCCCTTGTGGTATTGTTGTGTCTTGGGAAAGTTGTAAATTTCGTACGCTTCTAACAGTTGGTATCCTAGGTCCAGAGCTTTAAACAATTCCACGCTAACCCACATTCCTGTCAAGGCACGTTCTTTCTGGGTGTGCTGACAAGGTTGATCCTGGTTGCACGTTTCGGCACAAGTTCGACACAAAGGAAACATCAGTTTTCCTTGGCAATGGTGAGGTAAAACGGGATGGTATAAGTCTGTGGGAGGCAAGACTTTGCACTTGATCAATCCTTCGTACTGGCGTATGTGGTCGAAGTTAAAATGTGTTCTGTCATCAATTGTGGATGCCCTACGGGAAAGTGACAATATTTGCAGACGTAAGGATACAGCGAACACACGTCCATACTTAGTATAGCAAACAGGTGTCATTCGTTCGTCCTCCGTACAAACTATCACGGGGTTCAGGGTCCACCAACTGGTAACTTTCTACAATGCGTTTAAACTCGGGATCGGTTTTCAAACGCTGATCGTACTCGTGTTCCCACATTTCCACTACCTGGTATCCTTGCTGTTCTAACTTCAAACGTCGCTTGCAAGTTGTCTGGTACAAGTCTTCCATGGTCCGTTGTAAAAACATATTTTTGGTGTCACGTTGAGGGTAGCACATGAGACATCCGTGAAATAAGCATCCGTTAAACTCGACCACGATCTGAGGGTTTTCTAAGTACCAGCCATCCACCGAATACGTTCCAATGGTCTTTTCGCCTCCTCCTTTGCGAGCGTGTTGGATCCATTTGTCTTCCATGTCGCACAAGTAATGTAGCCAGCGTCTAGCTTTGACCGAGTATTGACGTCTGACAAAATTCGTCGTTTGAGGACTGTTGACAGCTAGAATATTTTCGGGCATGAAGCGTTTTCGGTACACTAAGGAACATGGCATGCTTTGGCAATGGTACAAGCTTCTGTCAAGGATCGATCCCTCCGTGTTCCATGAACAATTCTCGAAATTTTCCACAGCAACGTCGTAAAATGTCCACGTCAGATCGACAGTACTTTAACATTTCTTCTTGAAAGTCAAAGGGGTCCGAGGCGTGAGTCTGGTACCAAGCATGGAAAGCTTCTTGTTGTTCGGTGCGCATGTTATCGGAGTCGTAGTCGTCAGACTCAGGCAAATGGGATAGAACGACATGTTGATTGGCTTCGGTATTGAAAACGTGTGGAAAATAACCTTTGGCCATTTCTGTCATTCCAAACGTTTTAGGCATGCGACTCAAAGGCATGGCCAAGTAACACATTGACTCTTTAAACTGTACTTGTCCTACTTGCATAGAAATAATTTTGACTCCGTTTAAAGTCTTTTGAGGACGTTCGGTACTTTGGTCCGCATAGTATGTGAGCAGAAATTGCCCATCGTATCCCGATAAATTGTGAGCCATTACCGTGGCATGGCGATGACAATCTCCGTAACGTTAGATGTCTTCTGGACTCCACGTTTCGTCGATGGGGTTTAGGATCCACTGGGCAAAATCGGCTACCGTGTTTGACCCTCGAAATATTTTTTCACGTCCTCCAGGAATCTTGCTGCAGTGAGGGCAATGACTAAAGATAGGTTCTTGGATGCACTTCTCGTACGCACGGTGAGCCACGCAGAAATTAGGAATGTGAATACCAGTCTCTTGCATGCATTCGAAATCAAAAAAGATAAAATTCCCTTTCTTCTGGGTATCTTCTGGTTGGGGTTGGTATTTTTTAATGAAGCATTCGTGCCCCATGTCCACGATTTAGTGACAAATGTGACATCGTTTCTTCCCTCGACAAACGTGAAACTTGGCATTACTGGTACTTATGCCTTGTCCACAAGTAGGGCACAATCTCAGAAGCTGACAAATACTTTTCTGCTGTGAACCTTGCATCTTCAAATGTTGTTGATAACAGGTAGGACTGACAAAAGTGCGGTGACAAACAGGGCAATGCACTCGTACTTGTCCTTTGTTCAGACAAAGTTGAGAGGCCAAATATCCCTCACATTTCGATCCACAATGCTCGTGTTGTTCTCGATTGTTATAACCATAGTCACATTTTTCACAGTAGTAACCGTATCCCAGGAATCCAGTGATACTGGTAATGGTATCAAAATGACCATCGTGATGATAGACGTGAATGTATTTTCCGTCTTTGAAATCGTGGCCTCGAAACAAAAGAGGACCACGCACTTCTTGAGGGTATACTTTCAAGGTGTAATGTGGAGCCAAGGCACTTTGCAAGTTTTGCATTTCTGGAATACCGCAAGGGGTGTCTTTGGATATCCCTGCTTGCTGTGACAGGAGTTCTGCTTCACTTCGTTGTTTGACTCTGTTCGATCGTCGAATAGTTTTCCAGGCTCTTTTCCATTCTATCGTTTCGTTCTTGTTGGCATACGTTCGCCCCACTACGACAGTACTGGCGAAACACATCTGGTCTTGAGGATTGTTAATTCGGACGAGGCTTAGTTTGGTGTTGCGAAGGCTGTCCACCAATAACATCTTTTTGCGTTGTCCGGTCACCTGAGGAAGAGACACGTGGGTCATGAACAGTGTTGTTTTTCCATCGGTGATGTGAAACTTGTCGTTGGATTGTTGCACTTTTTGAATTTTGTCGATGACTTTGGAAGGTGTTAATTGTGATGGGCTACTAAACTCGATCCAAACAACAGACTTCAAATTATCATGATGAATAGAAAGTCTCAAGCGATCGTCTTCTTTGGCTTGACATTGCTGTTTCAGTGCAGTTAACACAGAATCCCACACCTCGGTAATGAACCCTTCTGTATTTTCCAAGGGTACATTGGACTTGAAATCTTTAAACTTTACTGCATACGTGTAAGCCGTTGTTCTAAATTTTTGGAGAGGAACGCGTTTCCGTCTCTCGAATGTGATAGTAATTTTCAGGGTTTACAAAGGGTGGTGAACTTTGCTTGGACGTCGATTGTCTGGGTGTTGATTCGGGCTCACTCATGTCATCTTCAAAATCACTGACATGAATTTGAGCCAAGACTTCAGCTACTATGCTAGGCGATACATTACATTTCTGTCTCTTACTGTCTTCTCCTTTCTCCACAACATGATGCGTTCTTTTCATCTTGTCTGCAAAAAGTCAAATGAGTACATTTTAAAGACCATAACCCTATATATTCATGTCCGATCCGTGCATATATAAAGGGTCAGTCTCTAATCTTTCAGTATTTATTTTATTCTCACATTGACCAAAATGATGGAAGAACCTACACAAGTTGAACTTCTCATCAGAGCTTTACGTGGTGTCATATGAAAGTTTTCTTCAGACAAGCCTAGGTGTTCTTTCAACAATGTTGCTGCTACTGCTTCTTCCTGGTGTATCCTTCTTGCTTCTTCTTCTTCCCGCTGTTGAATAAGAAAAGCTTTTTCTTCTACTTTCTGTTGTTGTAAAAATCGCTCCAATTCTTCTTTTTGTCTCTGCTTAAAATCATTGACCTGTACATAAGAAGAAGCAGAAGGTAACGAAGGTTGTGGAATAAATTCTTGTGATGTTAGAAAATCCACAATATCCCAGTTAAAATCAACTTCTTCTGGATGTAGATTTGTCATGACTTTGGTAGTCGCTGCTGTTCCATTACTTGCTGTCTCTACTACTGGCTCACCCCAATTCATCGTCTTCTTAGTGTCCGACATCATTGACAACTCTGTCGCATCGATTGAATGCGCACAAACGCTAGTACCTCTATATAGGGAATGTGACGTCACAGACTGCTCTCTTTCGATTGGATGACTGTGATTGCCTTTTGTAACGCAAGTTTGTATTGGTGAATACACTCAATCCGTTTCGATCCGATCTTCCCCTAAAAATAACCGCAGTTCACGGTATTCGCTTCGCCTGTTTCTCATCAAAAGATGTGGACCCACGTAGAATCTTCTACCCTTGTTTCTACCATGCTATTTCTTACTGACTTATCCATTTATGTCAGATCATCGTGGACTATCACTCATATGACTGATACAGCCTTTTGGAAGAGAAGGATATATGTGGAGAGGCAAGGTTGTTTAAAGAGAGTTCTTTATGGCCCAACAGTGAGGAGAAGTTTAAGGAAGAGAAGAAGATATGTGAGATGTCCTCTGTGTTAACAAGATACTGTTAACATTACACATAACGGCCCTTTTCAGGGCCACTCATATGCCTCGAAAAGATATTAGCTTTCTTTGCCTCCATTTTCCCTTTATCGCTAGACAGTTGCAAATACAAATACAAATAATATTTCCCATGTTCAATTTCCCTTGTCGCTATATAGACCCACCATATTCAATTTCCCTTGGGTGTAGAAGGTCCCAAATAATATTCCCATGTTCAATTTACCTTGGGTCTAGAAGGTCCCACGACTTTTGGGCCTAGAACGTCCCAAGCCCTTTTTTTACTGGATTTCCCATTAGGCCTAGATCGTCCCATATTACTACTATTGTGAGAGGGGGAAATAAGGGGCATGTGTATACAGAAACCTCAAAGAATGATTCATCCAAGAGAGTAGCAAATTAAGAAAACCATCGCAACTATAACCGATCATATAAGCACATTTTCTATTCAAAAATCTGTTTGATATTTTTTTTAACGCAAATAACCCCCCTCACATGAATATCAGAGGGTGGGAACCAGAACACACAAGTCTTTGAATGTTTTGAATAAAAAGGAGCCATGGGCAATAGCTAATGATATCTAAATGTTGAAGGTGTGTCGACAAATCAAAGTTAACATTATTGTAGAATATAGATATCTGCAATTAAGTATGCAAATTAGGGATATATATATATATATATATATATATATATATATATATATATATATATATATATATATATATATATATATATATATATATATATATATATATATATGTCGTCCTGGACATCTGTCGTTAATTTCCGAGCAAATGGTAATTGATGTTCGAAATGTTTCATACAACGAATTTCTAGTTGCTCTAGTCATTTAACGTATTTAGTTGACCCAGAACTTAAATTGACAATGGATTTTAAAAAAATTATTTAGCAGTAAATGTATCACGTTTTTGTCTCTGATCAGTACATTGTCAGTATTTGGGTAGTATTTGGGTAAATTTGGGCAGTATTTTGGTATATTTGGGTGTATATGGGTAAATCATTCCACCCCATTAATACAGTTTATACTATATTTGTACTTTGATGACATTGTTCACAAGTGAATGTCACAACATGTCTTAAATTTCACTTTAAACCGATGAAAGCGATGGAAAAATATAATTACTTTATGCTTTAACTTTGCCATTTTCGGTGATGAATTATTGCAGAAACCTACATCTTGAACTTTCCCTTTCAGAAGATTGAAAACACCTTCGTCACAGATTTATTTTTGGTATTATTGCTTTTGTATTTTTCCGCACAAAACGATTCAAAAATATTTCTGTCAACATCCTCCATTCTTAACAGTCTAATGAAACTCATGCTAAGTCTCGGTCTAATTATATCGGTTCGCAAGGTGACGCAGTTTCTCGAGAAAATAGCAACACCTAGGGATTCCGAATTGTTGCGTTATTCCAAGTTGGAGCCCAACAGTGTCATGTGTCTGTGAGTACGTATATTAAATTGAAATGGAGATCAATTTGAGCACAGCTGATAAGCTATACAAATGTAATGTTTGTGATAGAGCGTTTAGTCTTCGGGCAAACGTTGCAAGACACATGAAAATACACACTGGGGAAAAGCCATACAGATGTGAAGTATGTGTCAAAGTGTTCACTTCCAGTGAGCATGTTAAAAGGCATATGAGAATTCACACGGGGGAAAAACCATATAAATGCCAGACCTGTGAAAAAGTGTTCAGTCAAAGTGCACATCTTAGAGCGCACAAAAGAATACATACCGGAGAAAAACCGTACAAATGTGAAATATGTGGTAAATTGTTTACCGAGAGTGGAAAGTTAGGAAAGCACAGGAAGATTCATACTGGTGAAAAACCATACAAACGTATAGTTTGTCATAAAACATGTTTTCTTAGTAAAAGTCAAATGGAGCAAACGAAGTTACACAATGAAGACAAGCCATATAAATGTGGACTTTGTGGTAAAACATTTGTTGAAAATGGAAAGTTAAGACGACACATGAGAATACACACAGGTGAAAAACCATACCAATGTGAAAAGTGTGACAAAAAATTCAGCCAGGACCCTCACCTGAAGAGCCACATGCTAATACATGCTGGAGTGAGGCCATACAGATGTGAAATTTGTGATAAAAGCTTTCGTGAAAAGAAAGGGCTGAGAACTCACACAAGAATTCATGATGGTGAGAAGCCATACAAGTGTGATATGTGTAGTAAATGGTTTAGATACACTAACAGCCTTCAAGTTCATACAAGATTGCATTGCCCTCATAACAGACAAATAGACATTGCAACTGCCCTCATAACAGACAAATAGACATTGCAACTGCCCTCATAACAGACAAATAGACATTGCAACTGCCCTCATAACAGACAAATAGACATTGCAACTGCCCTCATAACAGACAAATAGACATTGTAACTGCCCTCATAACAGACAAATAGACATTGAAACTGCCCTCATAACAGACAGATAGACATTGAAACTGCCCTCATAACAGACAAATAGACATTGCAACTGCCCTCATAACAGACAAATATATATTGCAACTGCCATCATAACAGACAAATAGACATTGCAACTGCCCTCATAACAGACAAATAGACATTGAAACTGCCCTCATAACAGACAAATAGACATTGAAACTGCCCTCATAACAGACACATAGACATTGAAACTGCCCTCATAACAGACAGATAGACATTGAATCTGCCTTCATAACAGACAGATAGACATTGAAACTGCCCTCATAACAGACAAATAGACATTGCAACTGCCCTCATAACAGACAAATAGACATTGCAACTGCCCTCATAACAGACAAATAGACATTGCAACTGCCCTCATAACAGACATTGCAACTACCCTCATAACAGACAGATAGACATTGCAACTGCCCTCATAACAGACAGATAGACATTGCAACTGCCCTCATAACAGACAAATAGACATTGCAACTGCCCTCATAACAGACAAATAGACATTGTAACTGCCCTCATAACAGACGAATAGACATTGAAACTGCCCTCATAACAGACAGATAGACATTGAAACTGCCCTCATAACAGACAAATAGACATTGCAACTGCCCTCATAACAGACAAATATATATTGCAACTGCCATCATAACAGACAAATAGACATTGCAACTGCCCTCATAACAGACAGATAGACATTGCAACTGCCCTCATAACAGACAAATAGACATTGCAACTGCCCTCATAACAGACACATAGACATTGAAACTGCCCTCATAACAGACAGATAGACATTGAATCTGCCTTCATAACAGACAGATAGACATTGAAACTGCCCTCATAACAGACAAATAGATATTGCAACTGCCCTCATAACAGACAAATAGACATTGCAACTGCCCTCATAACAGACAGACATTGAAACTGCCCTCATAACAGACAGATAGACATTGCAACTGCCCTCATAACAGACAAATAGACATTGAATCTGCCCTCATAACAGACAGATAGACATTGAATCTGCCCTCATAACAGACAGATAGACATTGAAATTGCAGTGACATTGTGGAATCAGTCTAAAGGAAATGAAAAATTAAATCTTTGAAATATTTAGTTCTAACAGTATTAAGAATAGTAAAATATTTCCATAATTAGGGATCATGCTAAATACCACAAAGCCACTCAAAGACATGCAATGTCAATGTAGAGATGTTATTTAATAACACTTTAATGAGCTGTAATTTTCACTGGTTTGTGTTTTGTTTGTACAGAGTAGGACAAATGAGTATAGAAGACTTGGATCTGCATATAGATCCTGCTTTGGAAGCCCCATACTTATGAATTTGGTTTATGCTAATTCCATACTTGTGACATTTTGGAAACAAAACCTGCTCCCCCACCAAATGTATCAGAATTATTGTTTGTTTTAATGCAAATGTATATAGAAATAATTATATTTCTTTTTAGCTTTGCTTATGATTAATAATAATTCATAATTTTGTGTCTTCGCATGCTTTTCATATAAATGACTCTGTCTTTTAGGAATGCTTACCATGCTTTTTCACAAAAGAAACAAGTTAATTGTACTTCACTAAGTCATGTTTGGATATTACAGTTTTGGAAGGAAAGGCCTTGAAATAGACCAGTTTATATACTGTATGATCTGACTTGTGAATTTGAGTGGCTGAAGCTCTTAAATTTACCAACTGCTGTAATCTTACCACTGTCCGTGTGTGTTCAAATCTTGTGCTCAGCCAGTGTGGATATATGAGAAAGCTTCTGGTCGCTTCTCACGGGTCATAGTTTTTAAAAAAAAAATTCCTGGTTTCTTCTTCCACTAGTTATGCTGTCAGCCATAAATTGCCAATCTTGCATTGAAAAATGAACTCAAACCAACAACATGAGTTGTATCTCTTTGTGGTGAGATCACCATTATGTGTCTTATTTTGACACATGCATACATACATACATACATACATACATACATACATACATACATACATACATACATACATATGTACATACACTTAAATACTCTTGCTCTGGTGGCCTAGTGGTTAGAGCATATACCTCGGTTGCTGGTTTGAACCCTGGCCTAGTCATATGAAAGACTTACAAAAATGGTACTAACAGCTGAAATGCTAGATACTCAGCATCAAGAGGTTAGTGTTAGGACTGGTCAGCTTGGTTTCAGGATAATGTGACTAGGTGGGACATCATGCCACATCTGCGGCATGATGTCCCAGTGCTATTCATCACTATAAACTGTGACACTGCAGACATCGTAGTGATATGACTGAATTGATGGTGTTGTTGACGCTACCATGAATGATGAAAAAGCAGCAGTGATAATCTCAAATCTTGGGGAAGAAAGAAATTTTTTTCGAATAAAATTCCTTATCCGTGATGATGGAAAATGGATTATTAGGGATAAATACGAGCCCATTCTCAAGGACAAAAAAACTGTCACTGTGAATCAGGATTCAAAACCAGGAATTTTGACTGGAATTGACAAAGCATACTACGAAAGATCTTATCCTGTCACAGCAGTTGTTTACAGGATATATCTGCTCAATGACAAACCTGATATTGCAAAACTAGCACCCATGAAATATTCGACAGGGCTCAATTGTGTAGCAGAACGAATAATGGAACACTTCACAAATGCATCCCGGGGAAATAAACTCACTGATCTAAGACGAAAAAAAATAACCGAATGGGAACTGACAGTGAAACAGCATGGGGCAACAATTCAGGATATAGCTAAATTAGAAACATCATTGAGATTTCCAATATCAGTAACGACAATCACTGGTGAAGTATTATACGAATTGAAATATAAATCAAAAGGAGCCCCAATACAGATTATTGATCATAACGAACATGCGTGGTCATCTGCAGTAACAATATTCCCACGGGATAGAACCGTAAAATATCTGTTTGGAACAGAAGAGTTTTTTTCAGAGCAGAAATTATTTGATGCTATTTACCATTTGAGTAAAAACGATCCTGTGTCAATGTGGCTATTTCATAGTACTTCAGACGAGGAATGTAGATTTGATCAGTTTGTAAGGCCCAACGGAGAATTGTACCGTACTGAAGAGCTGCATAATCAAATGAAAAAACTAGCTAGTGAGTTTTCACCCCAGAGTTCTGGGGAGGGGGAAGACAACGATCAATTATTAGCAAACTGTTTTACACTACCATCAATTGCAGCACATTTTGCTAGGAAGAAAAACGCGTGGAAACCAACGAGAAGTGAGTTTTTATCAAATGTCAGATTGTCCTGTCTTGAATACAGCCATGGAGGGTTATGGAATACAAAATACACCGCTGAAACCGTTATTTCAGTTGATATGATTGCGTGTTATTCAGGAAGTTTTCTCGGGTATGGAGAATGCGAGAAATCTTTCAAACGATTTGGACACCCCACACACGAAATGACCCGTGCTGCTATTAATGGAACACTGCCTGATTTTGATTTAACCGGATTCGCTTGCGTAGTATCATTTGAAATGGCTACAGGACTTCATCTGTGTAGTTATCTTTGGATTGGTAAACACATGTCTGAAAAACACTGGATGCCAATAGTGTTATTACGGTATATGCTTGATTGTAAGATGTTAAAATCGTTAATTGTCAGTGAAGCAATTATATCCTATCGAGCACAGAAATCAGTCTGGTTACCACAACCTGATCTAGAAAAAATAATTAGCGAACAGCGAAAACTGTTTCCAAATTTCAGTGAACAACAAATCATGGATTGGTCCAAACAGTTATTTGAAATCAGAAACAATGAAGCAAAAGATCTTGGACGAAGAATAATCGGTAAATTCATTCAGGGTGGTAAATACGATAATACAAGATATTCTTCACGGTTAATTATAGACAATGCTGAATACGATTTTGTAAGCGCGGATTTAACAAATAAAGGCTTATATGTTAATCGTAAGGACGCATTTATGTCCGATGGAACCAAATTGGGTACAGTTGTTACTTACAATGATGGATACAATCCCCAGTACACACATTTGAGAGCTTCTATGCTCGGTTATGCTTCTATTAATCTGTTTTCAATGATCAATAAATTTCCTAACACCGCAGTTAGAGTTGCCACTGATTCATTTTGCATAAAAAGCGATATGGCTGATTTTAAGGCTACTGGCAACGAGAATTGGGGGTCATGGAGAATTAAGAAAGAAATGCTTCATGATTATATTCGATCAGCAGATGTTACGATTGAAAATAATTATTTAGAAAGCAATCAGTGTTCAGAATTTTCTAATGCACCACCGTGTTCTGATCCAATATGCCTGTATAAAACAGTTTATTTAAACGGCTGTGGTGGGTCAGGAAAAACAACCCGGGCAATTGAGTAGCAGCAGAGGGGGCGAACCTCAAAAACCAAAAAAAAGCGTCGAATCGTAAAAAAAGCGTCGACAACCAACGCACAAAACCCCAAAAACGTCGAAAATCGAAAAAAGCGTCGACAACCAACGCTTCCTCGTCTACGCCAGCGTCGTTTTCGTTCGCCCCCTCTGCTGCTATGGGTTAATAATTATTTTACGAGTTCAACCGAATATTTGATCCAGTCCTTAGGATCTCACAAACAGACTAATCGCTAACACCTCCTCTTGTAGATCAATTAGATTATTAGATTGGTCTGTGAGTTTGAAATTAATTCTTGTTAGCGAATCATTATGACATCGCATATAGACTGGATTAACCGGAGACTCGATTATTAAAAATCCTGGAGGGGCTGTTGGTGCAAACGAATAAAGAATATATCCTTGCTGAGCTTGATTTGATCGTTCGAGATTAATTTGATAGCTTCCTTCGATAACATCGCATACTAAATTGAGCGCAATCACCGAGGATATATTCACGTTGAACGGAGCGATATGTCTGCCGCCACCATTTGGATCATTATTATGTTTGAGGATTTTTTTTTCCGGTGATGCTGTTTTTCTCCATGCATCATGAATTATTCTAAAACCAACATCGATGGTGTCACTGAGAAGTTTTTTTAGTTTTGGTACATTATATCCTGGTAGTTTAAATGTCGGAATATCTTTGACGGGGATTTTATATTCTGATGCAAATCTTGTTCTCGATAGGGGATTATCGTCATCTAGTATATCCTGAATAATTTTTAGGTTAAATGTTTCCATATCGTCGATAATTTTATTGCATGTTTCTACGACGCTGATAAATTCATCTCGGGTGAGAGAGCCGGATTTGAGAGATATTAACAACAGCGATAAATCATTATTCATTGCTGTGAAATTTTCGATAATTTTAGGTTCGTTAACAAAATGATGTCCCTCTATTCCCTCCCCTGGCTTCTCTTCTCCGGTTTCGTGGTATCTGAGACCAAAAAACTCTATAGTGATTGTGTGATCTTTATAACTCCTTATTGGATTATTAGGTTTTATCCTGTCTGTGATATAATTAATTTTTTGTGGTTCCGGTAAATCAACGTTTTTTCCCCCTGGTGGTAATTCAGGCCATCCTAGTACGGTTCTTATAGAACTCTGATAGATATCTACGACATATCCTTCTGTGCTTATTTCAATCGCGGATGATAGCGTCGGCTCATGAACCGTTATAGCGATTTTTTATTCTTTTCCAGTAATCGATTTTATTCTACGCGCGAATTCGTTATTGATTTGTTCGATTTGGTATGACCCTGTTGGTATCGAAACAACGTTCCAGTCTGGGGTACCGTCGTCTTTATTCTTATACGAGAATACCAAGGAATTATTGGGTTGTTGACCACCAAATGATTTTGATCTGATATTAGGCCAACTGTGATACACTCGTAGTTTTGCTAACGCTATCTCCTTCACTGGGACTGGAGAGGGGAAATTCACACTGAATTCTGGATTCGTTGATGTTATTGAGATCATGCTTGTTTGTACTGGGTTCGTGTTCTCCACTATTTGTTGAAGTAATTCCATCGGTGTTGTCATCGTTGCTATACTCATGTTGTTGCTCTAATTTTGATATCGCGGAATCATGAATACTGACCATCACTGAGAACTCACTATCCGATATCGTTGAGGTTATTGATATCATTCTTTTTTTTGGGTTCGTGTTTTCTAATTCCATCGGTGTTGTCATTGTTGCTATACTGTTGTTGTCGCTCTAATTTAGATATCGCGGAATCATAAATACCGACCATCACTGAGAACTCGCTATCTGATATAATCGTATTATCGAGTGACGACGATATCATCGAGGATAATTGCGAGTACGCGGTTGATACAACATTAAATTGAATTAAGTAATCCTGCAGTTTACTCTGGCTGCATGATGATATCTTTTTTATGATCCCGGTTGATATACCCGCGATTGTAGCCGCCGCAGAAATGCAAATTGGAACTACGACCGGGGCAATCATTGTAACCGATGCGAGTATTATTCCGGCGCCAGTGAGAACGCCTGACAACGAGTACATAGTAACATCAACTGCGCTGATTCTTCGTCGGTATTTTTTTATTTTTATTTGATACTCCTCGGCGAGGGTTTTGAGTCTAGTCTGAAATTCTCTGACCTGATCATAGCGATATCGATGCGATTGTGATTCCATTGACTCTGTCAACGGGATTATTATCAGTTCAATTGATTTCATTGACTTCGTCAATGATGTCATTGTTATTTTAAACCCGCTAGTGTTTTCAATTATTCGCCATCGTTAGCGGGAATTGCTAGTTGCTTCAGCCGGAAAAATTATCTACGAGTTCTATACACCAGGCTATTTTTGATCTAATGGTGGAGCTATCAACCGCGACGAAGTGAAATTCTGGTGTTTTGCCAGTCTCGATAATTAACGTCGCGACGCCACCAGAGTAGGTTCTATTGCCCATGATCAGATTAAATTGATCGATAGAGGCCCACGTTAACCTATAGATGCCATCAATCTTCGCTTCTCCATCCTCCGAGAGAAGGACGGTAATGCTAGGATCATTATCTCTTATCCAATCCACGATTTTATGATTGATCGTATATACGATATTTTTAATGAGCTTGTGCGGAATCTTTACATTTTCGAGATTTTCTATTAGTTTAGAAATATCGAGATAATTTGCCTTGATTTCATTTTCATTCATCATCCTCCCCGCCTCCTTGTTAAAAAAGAAAACCGATAAAAAATTTTTAATTTCAGCGAGAGTCATGCCAACCACAGGTGGGGTTCCAAAGAACCTACCAACGATATTTCTTCGAAAAGCATTATAACCTCGTATATGATCATCCAGCTCACGGCCGTGGGCGGCAATCTCGTCGGTGATCGTAGACACAAGTGCGCCTGGTTTAAGTTGTCCACCGCTGGAATACAGCGCAATAGAGTTTTCAGCGGCGTTGTGTTGTCATTTTAAAATGTCATCCAATAACACATTACTACTTTTCAATTTACCCTGATCGGAAAATAGCACAACGGTATCCTCGATTGCGTTTCGTTGTTTAACCAATATATCATCCAACGACACATCACTGCTTTTCAATTTACCCTGTTTGTCTTGAAATACAACTATTTCGTTCGGGTCAACATTTGTTAAATTTAACGTCTCAGCTATTTCATCTTTGATTAGTTTTTTTACATCACCCGTTGCAGTGTCATCGGGTTTGGGTTTCAGAGGTCTTCCCCAAATATCAATCATCTTATTGTAAAACTCTCTCTCTCTCTCTAAAATCTCTTTGATTTCCAGCGATTGCTAGTGTAGTCATTTACGACAACATGTGGTGGTTTTCCCCTTGGGTTACCCAAATAGTTAAAAATAGCGTCAAGAACATTTAATACTTCGCTTCCGCATATTGGTGGGTCAATCATCGTTTGTGTTGGTAGCGTAGAATACCAAGTCTTCATTGGAAAAGTTTTTATATAACGCATAAACTCTTTTGGCGGGGCTAATCCATATGAATCAAAATAGACATTCCCACGTGGATCAATAGCGTATGCAACCCAGTGAGTTCCAGGTCCGGTGCTGTTATCGAGATTAATGATACCTGTTTCAACGTTGTTTGGTTGTGTCGGCAACTGATCTTTCATAAAGACACCTCTGAAATTTTTAATCGCGAGTTTTTTAGCAGCATCGAGTAAATCAAAATTGGACATTGGCGTGAAATCTGAAGGATTTCCAATTGAAGATTTCTGGGTTAATAAACCGGTCCTAGTCTTAGACCCTTTCCGCCGTACCACGAATACGGGGTTCCTGGTAGTCTTAGACCCTTTCCCTTTTTTTTATAACCCTGCCCAGTTGCCTTTTTTAGTGCCATTCCTGCCGCGGTACCAACGGCTCCTAACGCTGCCGCTTTAGCCACCGCTGGGGCTGCTGCCGCAATCAAAGCTGGAATCGCAGCTAACAACGGGAATATACCGCCTGTTTTCATAATATTTTTGATAGCAGCCGCAGAAAGAGTAATCTGAACACCTTTTTTTGCTACTAGTGCATCATTGAAATGTTTCACCTGACGAGTTGTCAGCGATAGTTTATTTGCACCACCAGTCATTTGGTTGGGTTTCAACGTGATTGTGGTTCCACATTTTTTAGCTGATTCCGATTGCAATTTTTTGATTTGACCAGGAGTTAACGCAACACTAATATTACTATATGACATTATACATAATTGATTGATTCTAAATCGTTTACAATTTCAATTACATGTTTTCCACTGGTGCATCTACCACTCTCATTCTTCCACCAACACTTTCAAGTAGCATTGATTTATCACTGAGAATGACAGCAACCGCTCTGTAATTAGCAATACCACCAGGACGGGTTACACGGGCTCTAAAGTGTATATCAACGACAGATTGTCTCATCAAATCGAGATGTTCCAGTGAAAAGTAATAAATCGGATAGAGGCTTTTAAAATCCAATTGTGATATTTGCAAACCAGTATCCACATTTTGATCACGTGCCATAAACGACAATAGGTTATGATAGACACGTGCAATATGGTTGTGAGTGTAATCGAGTTGTATATCCTCGGATGGTTCCTGTTGGCCGTTTATTCTCAGCGAGACTTCATTAACACCTAACTGATCAAATATCATATGACTTCGTTCTTGATTACCAACTCGCGCAGCATTCTGTAACGCAATAAATATATGACGTGGAGCTGAAACACCTTGTTTTGATGCCAGATGCCATGTGAATGTACCATCAACATCATCAGGTTTAATATCCGTAGTCTCTGATAACCAACTCAACAATGATTTTCCTCCATGATCCATAAACGATAACAATTTTTCTTCATTTGTGATTGATGGAGTTAACACTGGCATCCACAATGATAGTTTTGTTAAATGAACTTTACCCTCGGGAACACCAGCATCACGCCAGATTGCATCATTATCAGTACCCTTTCGCACAAGCGCTACTGTATGCTTCGCTCCATAAATAACTTTTCGGACGTTTCTACAGAATCCGAATATATGATGCAGTGGGATCGCACATGAAAATTGTCGACGCTGTCCATGCAACGTTAATACGCGTGTTGCAAACCCTAGGTTATAGTTAGTGATATTATTTATGACATCAAAATCACCAGCTGGTCTTACATATCCGGCTGGTGCTGGATTAACTGAAGAAGCATGTGTTGCCTTGACTCTAGAATACTGGACGTGTTCAGGGTGATCAGTGATATCCTTAGAAAACATCATAGATGGACCCGCTGATCTTGTATAATCATCAGAGTATCTCGCTAACCCTATGATTGTTGTGGCAACATCAACTTCACGGTCTATTGATTCAATTTCTTTTCCATCAATGAGATATCTAGCGCTTTCAAATAACGCCATGATACCGTTATTGACAAAACCAACTTTGATAGTTGGGTTATTGTCATATGGTGGATCATTATGAATAGAATCGTTTGTTACAAGTTCTCCTTCGATTTCAATAAATGCCTCACACGGTAGGAAGTATTTACTGGTATCATGAACCTGAAGTTCAATTCGCGATCGGAGATCTGGTTGTACTGCGTGATAAGAATAAAATTGAAAATCGCGTACGGAATCATTCTTGAGCACTGGGGCATCCATATCAAATGCTGGATCAGGTGACCTTTTGAACATTTTATTCTATTTATCAGAGTCTAAATCGTAAAATCGTAAACGATTTTCACCGTAGGATTTTCATCGTCGTGTTTTTTTAAAGCCACTCCCCGCTATCATGTTTGCTATCATGTTATTTTGGTCCCCTTGATTTATCAAGGGAGTCACCAATGACGAAGTCATCAACGATGCTAATTTTTCGTCTACTGCGTTATTTATAATTTTACTAACACCTGCAGGCATTTCCGCTGTAGACGTTAACGGTTTCTTTTTTCGTAAATCACTTCGTGATTTCACTAATGATGTTATTTTATTCTTTGCGGCTGAAAACGCTTTTCCGGCAAGATCTCCGATTTTGCTAATACCCTTATCACGAATAACATCAATGGCTTTCATTCCTAGTTGTTTAGCCAACGGCATCACTTTTGGAGCCATTCTCGAAAATAATCCTAAAATGGTATCACCGAGACCATCTCCGTAGTATGCTCTATAAACAGGCAATCGTGAGTTTACCACATAGACGCTAGTTGGTTTGTCATGGTTGTAGTGTATGATCATTATTTGAAATCAGAAACAATTTTTCAATTGTAAAAAAATTTATCAATTGTGAATTCAGTCGCTGTGATACCCACTTGATAACTCGCCAATGAAATCTCGATATGTTTTGATATCCATGATACCACCTTGAAATAACCGCCTGCAGATATCAGCTGCCTCATTAATTATTTCCGGTGAGTTATTTCCAGCTCGGAACCCTCCTACAAGAACTTCTAATCGTGATATATCACTGAGAACACTACCAGGACATGAAATCCTTGGATTCTCACTGGAATCTTGCAATCCGCTTCCGCTATAACCAGTTGCTTCATCAAGTTTATCATCATCATCAAGTTCTTCTTGTTTTGTTTGGCGTTTTCTTTCTTGTTGTAAATGATAATCAAAATTTCTCTTGAAGTCTCTGTATTCCTTCATCCTTCTATCTAAACCCCCAGTATTTATTTCATACACAATATCAGCCCATTCATTATGTGACATTCTATAATCCGTATAATTATCCGCGAAAAACTTCTCTTGTGAATTATAGCTGTTAGCAGCAAATTCACCTAAATTGTCAATATCCTCGTTGAGAATTCGTTGTTTAGCGCTATTGGTAAATATAATTGATGTAGGTAGTTTTCCACTAACTAGTTCTTCCCGAAATCTTTTAAATTTTCGTTCTGAAGCGGTTGATATATCCTGAGGAAGTGTTTTTAATGATTTTAGTTCTTCTAGTCTTTTTTTTTGTTGTTGCTGTGAAGTAGTTACTATATCTACTGGAAGTGTTTCTAAAGACTTTTTTGTTTGTTTAGTTCTTTTTGCTATTTTTTCTAACACAGGGAGAAAAGTCTTTCCTTGTTTTTCTCCTTGTTCAGAGATTGTTGACACTATCTGTTTCGTTACTGGTTTAAACAATTCTTCGGATCCTGCAGCAAAATCAGTCTGAAGACTCTGTCGTTGTTGCAGTTTGTTTCTTACAGAGTCGCGAATTGGTATAAATCTCCTAATTGCATCCAGTCGTTCACGAGCCAATCTAGTTGTTAATGCTTCATTGACCATTATTTGAAATCAGAAACAATTTTTCAATTGTAAAACAATTTTCCCGAACCTGCCCTAACAGACGAAAACACTTTTCAGTTAATTCGACACGTCGGATGATTTTTAACACGGTCGTGGAAGTATTATTTCGTCGAATAAATACCTCTATCGATGATGACTGAAGTGCCGGAATTACTATAAAAATAATTATTTTTAATTAATACTGGAACTTTAGTCATCTATGGATTCAGCCTAGTCTGAACCATCGTATCGTGAAAACCATCCATTAATACTCCAGATATGGAATTTCAGCATAATTGTATGATCATCAGTCACGGTCAAACTCGTTCATTTTCTTGAATTAACGCTCGTAGGTTTCTAACTTTAGAATTGATATCTTTTTTCAGTTCGTATTCGTTACCTAATTCTTTTCGTATTCCTTCTACGATAGTATATAACGAGACGAACACACTTACGTCACTGGAAAATGAAAGAGAGTCTCGAATAGAATTCTGAATTTTTTTGATTAACGCGTATTTCTTGGGCAGCATATACTTGTTAGTGTTAACTCCGTATTCTATATCCTGATAATCCGACATGATTTGATCAGGATTTAACCCATCTGATAGTTTGATATCCTGATTTTTCAATTTTAAAATTTCAGCAATAATGCTATTCATTTTTTCAGAATTCATTATTTTATGGTGATTATACACTTCTAAATGAAAAATATGACGCATCAGACATAAATAAATTGAATTCTCTGTTCGGTCTTTTTTGAAATCGCCGTCTTGGTTATTCCTTCTG
This sequence comes from Unio delphinus, assembly GCA_029339505.1. NCBI lineage: Eukaryota > Metazoa > Mollusca > Bivalvia > Unionida > Unionidae > Unio > Unio delphinus. The sequence goes on from JAQISU010000047.1 coordinate 30,319,479, forward strand.
CAACGAATCGTACTGAGGCTCTACAAATACCGAAGTGCCTACCGGCTTCTTATATCGATTGAAATATTTTTTCTTCGTTAGTTGCCGTATTAAAAGATTTTACGGGTCTCACTGGCTTCGAGTATTTCCCAGTCTCTCCTCGTTTGGTATTCTCACTTTGTGTGATAGCCTGCAGATTTGATAAAGAATTGTTCTTCGGATTAGAATCCTTGTGATCAATAACAAAATCACCCTCGATCAATCCCTGAAAACACTCATACACGAAACGATGGCAGTAATATGTCTTCTTTCCCCTAACAGTAAACACCAAATACCCCATACCATTGTCAGCACCAACTGGTTTCTTCAGTCTGCGGTTTCTTACAACACCATCACTGGATGCTTCATAATTTGTAATCACAGGGTGTGGTTTGAATTCTTGGTTCATTATATACTATACTATTGTTTGTCTAATTCATTGTTTGGTCTAATGATTACATCACTGGAAATCTTTCAATGTAGTCTTGAAGGGTTCTTATGATTTTATCGCTGACTTTGTCAGGGATACTGACAATGTCTTTGACAGAGTCAGCGTCAAGGACTTTGTCGGTGTCAGGGACTTTTTCAGGGTCAAAATTTTTGATTGATTGTCCATTTTTGATTCTTTTATCATAATAACGCTTCAATTCCCTGTATCGCTTACCACCGCAATTCAAACACAACTGAGATTTCCCCCTGACCCCAACCCCACATCGTATGCAAGGTAACGGACCAAGGCTTCCACGACGAAAGCTTTGCATATGATACCCACAGAATTCGCTTCTGCATGATTTGTTACACGGTGTCGTTGATCCAATCATAAGCCATTTGCAGTGATTCATTATACATAAATCCTTCATTTAAATGCTTGTTTTAATTATAGTATGGAGGAGTTCAAGAGATTATCGAAAATTACGCCTTGAAAAAATGTTAAATTCAATCTCGATAGAGTCTCTGATACGCCAAAACGTCTAATCGGTGATAGAACTATACTGGGTAAAATCAGAGACTGTTTTAATGAATTCTACCGAGACGGTGCAGTACACTGTTGGTCGACATTTCGAATTATCAATGATGATGTCAATGTACCCAACATCGATGCTACTATGAACGATAAAAGAGCAGCTGGGGTGATTTCACATCTTAGCTGGAAATCCAAGAGTAATTCCCAACAGAAGTATTTTTTCAGAATAAAATTCATTATTGAAGTCGAGGGCAAATGGATTATTAGGGATAAATTTGAACCAATCCTCAAGGATAAAAAACAATCACGCTGAGTAGAGATTCCAAACCAGGAATTCTAACTGGAATCGACAAACCATACTACGAGAGATCTTATCCTGTAACAGCAATCGTTTATGGAATATACCCGTTAAATGATAAACCCGATATTGCAAAACTAGCTTCTATGAAATATTCTAGTTCACTGAATTGTGTAGCAACACGGGTAATGGAACACTTCACAAATGCATCCCGAGGAAATAAACTAACTGATCTGCGACGTAGGAAAATAACCGAATGGGAACTGACAGTGAAACAGCACGGTGCAAAGATTTCTGATATAGCTAAATTAGAAACATTATTAAAATTCCCAATAACAGTAACGACAATAACCGGGGAAGTATTACACGAACCGAAATGTAGATTACAAGGAGCGCCAATACAGATTATTGATCATAACGAACACGCGTGGACACCTGCGGTAACAATATTTCCACGAGAACGAATCGTGAGATATATCCCCCAAGAATTCGTCGGGGATGTTTTTTATAATAAGAAATTATTCGATGCTATTCATGCGTTGTGTAAAGAGGACCCTGTGTCAGTGTGGTTACTTAGAAGTGATGAAGATCCCGAAATAGGATTCGATCAATTTGTAAGACCAAATGGTGAATTATATCGCGTTGAAGAATTAGATAACAGAATGAGAAAAATCGCTAATGATATTTCACCGGAGAGTTTCCATGAAAAACTACTCGCGGGTAGTTTTACTATTTCTTCAGTGGTAGCTCACTTCGCAAGAGAAAAAAACTCATGGCGTCCAACACGAAGTGATTTTCTCGAGGACGTTAAATTGAGTTGCGTCGAATTCGGTCATGGAGGACTGTGGAATACGAAATACTCACGTGATGGTATGATTTCAATTGATATAACCGCGTGTTATCCTGGGAGTTTTCTTGGGTATGGAGAATGCGCAGAGTACTTTAAACGATTTGGACACCCCACGCATGAAATGACTCGTGTTGCGATTAATGGTCCATTGCCTGATTTTGATTTAACCGGATTCGCTCGTGTGATATCATTCGAATTAGCTACAGGGTTACATCCGTGTAGTTATCTTTGGCTTGGTAGACATATATCTGAAAAGGCCTGGATGCCAATAGTGTTACTACGATATATGATTGATTGTGGTATGCTAATATCGTTGATTGTCAGTGAAGCGATTATATCCTATCGAGCACAGAAATCAGTCTGGTTACCACAACCCGATCTGGATAGAATAATTAGCGAACAGCGAAAACAATTTCCAGATGGAAATTCTTCGAATTTCAGTGAAGAACAAATCATGAATTGGTCTAAGAGGTTATTTGAAAGTAAAAGCGGACAAGCAAAAGATTTTGGACGAAGAATAATCGGTAAATTTAACCAGGGTGGAAGATACGACAATGCAAAATATTCTTCGAGGTTGATCATAGACATCGCTGAATACGATTTTATTGTAGCGGATTTAACGAAACAGGGACAACTTGTATCCCGTAAGGATGCTTTTCTATCCAATGGTGAGAAATTAGGTACGGTTGTTACCTACTGTGATGGATATAATTCCCAGTACACACATTTGAGAGGTTCTATGCTAGCCTATGCTTCTATTAATCTATTTTCGATGATAAATAGATTTCCTAATACCGCGGTTAGAGTAGCCACTGATTCTATTTATATCCACGAGAAATACAAATCAGCTGTAGCGGCATTCACAGATCCCGAGGAAGCGTGGGGGCGTTGGCGATTTAAAAAGGAGACGCTACATGAGTATTGTGAATCCGCAGATGTTACCATGGATGATAAATATCTTTCGTGTAACCGTATTGAAATTCAATCAGAATTTTCTAATGCACCACCGGTATCTGATCCAATATGTAGATATAAGACAGTTTATTTAAACGGTTGTGGTGGATCAGGAAAGACAACTCGTGCAATCGAATTATTTCGTCTGTCAAACACGATTGTGTTAACACCAACTCACAGACTCGCTAGAAAGATGATACAAAGAGGGGTAAATGCCTGTACTTATCACAGTTTTTTTCGATGGAAGGGTGACAATTGGACCCCTGATCGAATGGGTGATAAATTCATTCCTGGAATCATAATTTGGGATGAAATATGCACAGTGTCATTAGATGTATTACAAACATTTCTTGAATGGTTGTTAAACAAAAACACAAAAGTCGTCATGTGCGGTGATCACGGCCAACCACGACCATTTGTCGGTGCATCCCCACATGAGTGGCTAAAGGGTTTTGTAGACTATTATGAAGAAATTACCACTGATTATAGATCACTTGATGAACGATTACGAGAATTCAAAGCGCTAATTAGACTACAACCGGATAGAATCCAGTGTGAAATAGCGCGTGAAGTGATTTCAGAAACCCCAATGAATGATTTCTGGGAAGCGTGGAAACCAAATGATTTGATAGTAGCAAGTAGAAAAATAGTCAGAGACACACTTCAGATGAAGTTATTTGAAACGCATAAAGAAAAATTTGCAACACTTCCAGTACCCCTTTGTTATAGGCCTTCGGATACACGAAAACAGAATATAGAAGTTGATATTCCAGGACAGCGTGAAAAACAAATTCTCGTATTAAATGATATTGTGCTGGTTGATATCAGCGTCGTTGAAGATGCATTGCGTGCTAATAAATCCCCGTGGACGCTAGGATACGCAGCGACGATACACTCCTCACAGGGATTGACTATATCGGATACAATTGTTTGGATAGTAGATAATCGCATTGAGTGGTCAAATTTAGTCTATCTCGCAGTATCCAGAGTACGAAGTATAAATCAACTCCGAAGAATCATTTTAGATGATGATGACACTACAATAAGTGATATTGTCACTGGTGATTTCATCACTGGTGATATCATCGGGGACATAATCAGAAAAAAACTCTCTGGTTATAAACAACAGGATAAAAAAAATAATAGAAAATTTGACATTGATGCAGAATTAATAATTTCGCTGAAGCAACAACAGAATAATCACTGCGCGAGTTGCAATTGTATAATGCGTTGGAGTTGGTTGGATAAGGATCCTCGCCAATTTACCGTAGACAGAAGGAATAGCAGCATTGGTCATACTAGAGATAACGTTATGCTGACTTGTCTTGAGTGCAACAGACGAAGAGGTGCTAGTTAAGACCACGCGGTGGTAATTGTGTATCCTCGGAAATTACCTGTAGTTGTTGTCGAGTAAATCCTCGCTGAGGAGCAGTTGAATCCAGTTTATAGATTGCTGGTCTACCAGTTGATCGTGTTATACTGGATATTTTATGTACGGTCACACTCCAAATAGGATCAGTAGCTCTTTTTTTACCACCCTCAAGCTCTCCTGGTTCGTATAAATACCTAACAGTGACATTACTACCAAGAATTGGTTCTTTGAAATCTTTTTGTGATTGTGCGGGTATAGACTTCTTTTTAATAGCGTTGCTAGGTTTCATGTTGATTGTTCTAGTAATCTCATTATTGATTGCGGTAACTACACCCGGTAATCTCTTAACCCATTCACGGGATCTTTTATCCTGAATAAACTCCTTCGCGTATTGATATCCAAATAACCGCTCAGCAAGTGTCCGATTAAATCGTTCAACAATTGCCTGATCGCGATGTAGTGCAGTATGCCCTCGTCTGATGGTGACATTGTGATCTTTCATCGCTGATACAACAGCGCCTTGAAATTCCTTGCCAGGATCGACTTGTAATAGATTTGGCCAGCGTAGTGGGCCTCGTCGATAAATCCTCTCAAATGCAGAAGCAACCTCAGGTGATGATTTTGTTTTTAACGGTTCTGCTTGTTTGTATCGACTCGAAACGTCAACTACGGTTAGCGCGTATTTGTAACCGTTATCATGTGGTAAAAACAATAAATCAGCCTGATGAACTTCATTAGGAGCGGTCACATCAAAATGCGAGAAATTAATTTGTTTAGGCGGTGGTAGATAAATTTGCCATAGTGCCTGTTTGGATAACCAATTAGCCGCAGTAGCCTTTTTCACTTTTGCGGCGCTGGCGAGTTTATTGATTGCTGCCTTGCCTCTCCAGTATCCTCTTGGGGAATAATAAATTGATTTCATATTATTAATTACCGGCACCTAACATCAATTTACTTTTCATAGCCGATTTTATCAAAAAGGAAGCCAATTTTTCTTTGAAGGCTTTATCAGGAATAGCATTTAACGCATGAATTAATTTCACATCTGCTAGATGCCTGTGTTGCAGATTATTGCTTTTATAAGCAACATCATGAAGGTGACAGGCCTTATCAATGGCGTTTATTGGTTCTTCACCGGGGTTGGGTTGATTTTGATTATTGAGTCTGATATCAAGTCTGGTTCCCGGTCCACAGTAGCTATATCCCGGAAGGTGCTTTTCTCCGGGGTATTTTGCCCATGGGGTTCCAGGGAGTTTTGCCAATTTGGCTGCGATATCACCCCCTAGTTTTTTTTTAAATCAGATATCATAGACACAAATCTAAATTTCTTTGTACCACATTGCACGCATTTACCAGAAAGCGCTGATCGGTTATTTCTGGTTGTAATCGTCGTCAAGTCATCTGTGCCAGTACGCGTTTTACACTTCATACAATATAGATCCATAATTATGTATAGAAATATGGATATAATTGATTTTTTCAGCGACCAAAGCAAGAGAACCGGTTAAGCATCATGCAGCGCTACCAAACTCTATCCGGATGATTATAATCGGGCCATCTGGATCCGGTAAAACGCAATTGTTGCTCAATTTAATAATGAGATGGATGACGTGGGATAAGTTGTATTTAATTGCCCCTAGCGTAGATGATCAATGATGCTATGAAGTGCTAAAAGATTTTAACGAGAATGCATCAGAAATTAAAGGCGAGAACGCCATTGATTTTATAACCGATATTGACGAGGCGCCATCCGTGGATGACCTTGATGGGAACATTAACAATTTAGTCGTATACGACGATGTGATGTTGGATAAACAAACAAACCCGGCTAGAATATTTTCCCGAGGCAGGCACAAAAACACTGATGTGATATATGTCACTCAACGCTACACTCAGATTCCAAAAGTTATCAGAGATAACTGCAATATGCTTGCTGTATTCAACGGAGTTGATACTCATACTCTTAGAAATATTTGGCAGACATGGTGTTCCGATATGGACTTCAATCAATTTAAAAATTTCTTTAGTAATGCTCAGTCAACCCCGTACGGATTCGCAACAATAAATTTATATGACCCTCGGACACGATATCGTATCGGACTGGATCAAATATTCGGTTGAACTCGTAAAATAATTATTTACCCATAGCAGCAGAGGGGGCGAACGAAAACGACGCTGGCGTAGACGAGGAAGCGTTGGTTGTCGACGCTTTTTTCGATTTTCGACGCTTTTTTGGTTTTGTGCGTTGGTTGTCGACGCTTTTTACGATTCGACGCTTTTTTTTGGTTTTTGAGGTTCGCCCCCTCTGCTGCTTGAGTTATTCCGTAGGAAAAATCCTATGGATTTTCACGCTAGCGTTTCAAAATCAAATATGATTGTACTAACACCAACACACAGACTTGCAAGAGAAATGATACAGAGAGGGGTAAATGCCTGTACCTATCACAGTTTTTTCCGATGGAAGGGAGATAAATGGACTCCTGAGCGCATGGGAGAGAAATTTATTCCTGAAATTATCATTTGGGATGAAATAGGCACAGTGCCATTAGATGTATTAAAAATATTTCTTGAGTGGTTGTTATTGAAAAATACAAAAATCGTCATGTGCGGTGATCACGGCTAACCTCCACCATTTGTAGGTACATCCCCCCATGAATGGCTAAAGGGTTTTGTAGACTATTATGAAGAAATTGATACCGATCATAGATCACTTGATAATGAATTAAAAGAATTTAAGAAACTAATTAGATTACAACCGGATAAAATCCAGTGTGAAATAGCCCGTGAAATAATTTCAGAAACTCCAATGAATGAGTTTGGGAAGCATGGAGACCAAATGATTTGATAATTGCAAGTAGAAAATAGTCAGGGACACACTTCAGATGAAGTTATTTGAATTGCATAAACAAAAATTTGCAACACTTCCAGTGCCTCTTTGTTATAGGCCTTCGGATACACGAAAACAGAACATTGAAGTTGATATTCCAGGCCCAAAATCCGAAGGATTTCAAAAACAAATTCTGGTATTAAATGATATTGTGCTGGTTGATATCAATGTCGTTGAAGATGCATTGCGTGCTAATAAATCCCCGTGGACGCTAGGATACGCAGCAACAATACATTCTTCGCAAGGATTGACTATATCCGATACAATTGTTTGGATGGTAGATAATCGCATCGAATGGTCAAATTTAGTCTATCTTGCAGTATCCAGAATACGAAAAATAAATCAACTCCGAAGAATTGTTTTAGATGATGACACCACAATAGATGATATTGATGTTAAAATTATTGATAAAAAACTCTCCGGTTACAAACAACAAGACAAAAAAAAACAACGAGAATTTGATATTGATGATGAATTAATAATCACTTTGAAGAAACAACAGAATAATCACTGCGCAAGTTGCAATTGTATAATGCGTTGGCTGTATTCGGATAAAGATCCTCGCCAATTTACCGTAGACAGAAAAAATAACAATCTCGGTCATGTCAGAAATAATGTGATGTTGACTTGTCTTGAGTGCAACAGACGCAACGGCGCTAATTAAGACCATGCGGTGGCAACTGAGTATCCTCGGGTATCACTTGTAATTGTTGTCTAGTAAATCCTCGTTGAGGGGCAGTTGAATCCAGTTTATAGATTGGAGGTCTACCCGTAGATCGTGTTATACTAGATATCTTGTGTGCAGTAACACTCCAAATAGGATCAGTAGCCCTTTCTCTGCCATCTTCAAGCTCTCCTGGTTCGTATAAATATCTCACAGTGACATTACTACCAAGAATTGGTTCTTTGAAATCTTTTTGTGATTGTGCGGGTATTGACTTCTTTTTAATCGCGTTGATAGGTTTCAAATTAATTGTTCTAGTAATCTCATTATTCAGTGCGGTAATCACAGCTGGTAATCTTTTAACCCATTCACGGGATCTTTTTTCTTGGATGAATTCTTTTGCGTATTGATATCCAAATAACCGCTCAGCAAGGGGTTTATTAAACCGTTCAACAATTGCCTGATCACGATGTAGCGCAGTATGGCCTCGTCTGATAGTGACATTATGATTTTTCATTGTAGATAACACTGCACCCTGAAATTCCTTAACAGGATCAATTTGTAATAGATTTGGCTAGTGCAGAGGATCCCTTCGATAAATCTTTTCAAATGCAGAAGCCACTTCAGTGGCTGATTTTGTTTTTAACGGTTCTGCTTCTTTGTATCGACTTGCAATATCAACTACGGTTAAAGCGTATTTGTAACCGTTATCATGTGGCAGAAATAATATATCAGCCTGATGAACTTCATTAGGAAAGGTCACATCAAAATGCGAGAAATTAATTTGTTTAGGCGGTGGTAGATAAATTTGCCATAGTGCCTGTTTGGATAACCAATTAGCCGCAGTGGTCTTTTTCACTTTTGCAGCGCTAGCGAGTTTATGGATTGCTGCTTTACCCTTCCAGTATCCTCTCGGAGAATAATAAATAGATTCCATGTTGTTATTAATTACCAGCACCTAACATCAATTTACTTTTCATAGCCGATTTTATCAAAAAGGAAGCCAATTTTTCTTTGAAGGATTTATCAGGAATAGCATTTAACGCATGAATTAATTTCACATCTGCTAGATGCCTGTGTTGCAGATTATTGCTTTTATAAGCAACATCATGAAGGTGACAGGCCTTATCAATGTCACTTATTGGTTCTTCACCGGGTCGGGGCTGATTTTGATTATTGAGTCTGATATCAAGTCTGGTTCCGGGTCCACAGTAGCTATATCCTGGAAGGTGCTGTTCTCCTGGATACTTTGCCTATGGGGTTCCAGGGAGTTTAGTTAGCTTGGCTGCGATATCACCTCCTCGTTTTTTTTAAAGGTTCCTTGGGTTTAGAAACAAATCTAAATTTCTTTGTACTACAATGTACGCATTTACCAGAAGCGCTGATCGGTTATTTTTAGTTGTAATCGTCGTCAAGTCATCTGTGCCAGTACGCGCCTTACACTTCACACAATATAGATCCATAATTTATATATAACGGCATGAATATAATTGATTATTCAGCTACCCGACGACGGGAACCTATTAAACATCATGAAATGTTGCCGAATTCAATTAGAATGATTATAATCGGACCATCTGGAAGCGGAAAGACACAACTGCTACTTAATTTGATAACGAGATGGATGAAATGGAACAAATTGTGTTTAATAGCCCCGAGTGTAGACGATCAGCGATGCTATGAAATGCTAAAGGATTTTAACGAGAAAGCAAAAGAATTTCAAATCGATGATGATATTATTGAATTTATTACTGATATAGAGGAAGCCCCGAGCATTGATGCTATTGATGGAAGTATTAACAATTTAGTTGTGTATGACGATATCATGTTAGATAATCAAAAAAATCCTGCTAGAATATTTTCCCGAGGCAGGCATAAAAACACTGATGTGATATATGTCACTCAACGGTACACACAAATACCAAAAGTGATCAGAGATAATTGCAATCTGTTGTGTGTATTTAACGGCGTTGTTACTCATACGCTACGAAATATTCATCAGACCTGGTGCAGCGGTGATATGAATCATAATCAATTTAGAAATTTCTTTAGTCACGCTCAGTCAAAACCACACGGATTTGTGACAATAAATTTAGCAGACCCGAGGACACGATATCGTATAGGACTTGATAAAATATTCGGTTGAAATCATTTGTTAAACATTAGCAGCAGAGGGGGTGAGTCATAACATCATTGCGAAATCTCATGTTTTCAGACAACAATCACTAAGGCTCTATTTGTCAAATGGAGACTTATTTTTTTTTTCTGGTTAAAACATGAGATTTCGCAAGAAGGCTCTATTTGCCGTTTTAAGGGTATAATCAAAAATATCCGAAAAAGGTTGTCCGATTCACCCCCTCTGCTGCTCCAGCCCAACATACGTATCTGGCATCACCCATGTGTACGCACCAGCAAGATAATTACGCTCCTCTTCTGACAATCGTATACTCATTATTCCCACTATCAAAACGAAGTCATATGGACAATGTTCTTTTGCATACCAGGGCCCAGCAGCGTGGAATGAATTGCCCATTAAAATTAGACACAAAGACAGTGATCCCTTTGTAGAGTGCTCTTAAAACTCACCTTTTTCGACTGCAAGAACAAACTTAAAGACCCAAAAATGTTTCTACCTTAAATATTTTCAGCATTGTTTTGTTTTCTAATTTCATAGTATTTTTTTATTTAGGTAATATCATTATTTATGTTGTAAAGCGCTTAGAGCTTATAAGGATTGGGCGCTATACAAAATCCTCATTATTATTATTATTATTATTATTATTATTATTATTATTATTATTATTATTTCCACACATTACTCATTAGTGACGTATGAAAATAACGATACAGAGTATTAATAATCCTCATTTTGTAACTGAATTTAATATGGTACACATTTTCACCACAATCCTTTATGATTTCTATTATCTCATCCCCTCTCATGCATAACGGACAAACTACGCAGAAATGTGGAGTGAGACAGAAAATGAATTTGGGCTGGATTAAAACCTTTAAATAGAAATTACATCAAGTAACTTACACGTGACCATACGTGAGCACTTTCCTTGGGATTTATCTAGTGTTTATAAATGATCAAAATTGCAAACCATGTCGACATCATACAGTATATTCCTCGATTATGTACTTCATGTTATTTTGTTGTTGCTTTTTAAGCATATTATACTATTCTGAAAATCGATTGCTATGAAAATGTCCAAAGGCCTCTGCCCCCCCCCCTTCCCCCCTCTCTCTCTCTGGCCCATCGTAGCAAGAAACGAATGACGAACGTCTGAGCCATCACGTTCATTTTCTTTAGGCTGATGGTCAGCCAAAAGTGACCGCATACTTTAGCAAAGCGGTCCATCAAGTGCTCTAACTCAGCTTCTGCGTGAGTAGCTAGGGCAGCATCGCCTGCGAAGAGCATGTGTCTGATGGTTGCTTCACGTTCATATGTAGATCATCTGGTAGCATGTATATCTCAGTATATCATAGTATACAGCACCCAGGCCAGGTGTCTGGATAAGCGTATTATGATGTAAAAATGCGTTACTTAGATGCGTTTGTCAGTATGGAAAAAGATTTGTTTATGTTACAATACAATTTCAGTGCATTTTATATCCGAGCTTATGGCATCTTTTCATGGTGCCTTTGAATTTTTGCTCCCCCTCCCAAACCCAAGATTGTATATTCAAGTTTAATCAGCCAAAAATGTCTCCAAAATCGCCATATTGTATATTTTGTCACCAATAAGTGTAAAGAAAATCGCAATTAGCGACATGCTCAGCGGCAAACAGTGCATTAAATTGGAAGGGTTTATCGTTATGTAGGTCTTATGCAATCCTTCATTTTTACTTTTAGTTTTCGTCATAGAGCCACTATTGTGTTGAGAGGGGCTTTAAACGCTACATATATACCCATGTATTAATTTGTTTTTGTTCCAAAATATAAAATGTAACCGGTTATGATGGTTGTCTAATCACTTTGGTAACAAGGGTAATGCAAGAGAATAGGCAGTAGCCAAAGATGCCGTACAATCAGATGTTTCTGAATGTACGTGTCTTTTTAATAACTTCAAGCATTTTAAATCACTTTATGTAATAGTCAAAATATGTGGAGTGAAAATTCTGTAAAAAAAACTGTACATTAGAGATTGTTATCCTTCATATAGATCTAATCGAGAGGGTGAGCTGGTACTGCGTCGCTCTCGTGTAGCCATGACGATTCCTTTTTCTCGCTCTTGCATAGGCCTTTCCAAAATGTTCGTTATCTTCCTCATATTGGGAGCTCATTGTGTCAAACCACACTCGTAGGAAAAAAGAACCGAATCCCGTCTAGCACTGATTATATTGTGACAAACTGAATGTATGTAATGTCGTGATTTATGGATATTTAATATCATGTTATTTCCAATGCCAAAAATCAGAGATGCTGTTGTGTTGTAAGAATCATGAACATAACTGCAATTGACGGTTTGATATAGTAAATGTAATCTGGTCATCCTAAATATCACATCTTAATGAATAAAGAAAACACAAGAAGATGTTGCAGAATAAATAAAATGAATGATTGTTTTATTATAGTTAGCTCTCTTACAAGCAAATGTTGCGTAGTTGTCTCGTTCAAAATGTGTATCTAGGTCAGATGGAAACTATTAAAATAAATTTGAATTCAAAAGCTGCATTGTCGGCACAGGTAGTAATAAACCAGAAAGGTCATTAGGTTCAAAGAAAACATTTTCGTATACTTTTAAATATTTAACAGTCAGGCAATATTTTTTTCAATTAAAAAAAACCGATCTTGTCTGATAGCTCTCTTGATCAACAACATTTACACGCGTGATTATTGTAGTACCTACATCGCTGACTTACACAGACTAATTGATTGACTAATTTTACTTTAACGCCACGCCAGCACTACAAGGCTAAATAGTCTCATGAAAGGTTAAACGTAAGATTATTTACAGTCGATAAATGATTTATTATCGACAAGCGATCAAACAGTTGAAATCAAAACGATGAGATGCTCAGGATAAAATACAAAGCTTTCAGATCAACGGCCAATGTAAATATCGTGTGTCAATACAAATTCAGATGAAAATGTTTATACATAACAAAAGTGACAGCAAAAACGTTATATCTTAGATCTTATTAAATAGCTGACCTTGTCCAAAAGTTAAATGTTTACCTGAGCAGAATCGTTCAATTGTTTTTTAAATTTTGTAAATATTTAAGGTTTAGCTAATATTTTCTCTTGGTTTGAGTCAAGGACATCGTCTTTACCATGCTCTTTATTATAATTTTGTAAGATAATCTTCAAGAATGGAGGTTTCCATCAAGTAATTGTTTTTCTTTAGAAAATGCTAATTGTGACCTAGATCAAGAAGAGGAATTAATACTCTTGTTCACTGGAAAAATTATTTGTTCCTGCAATAATATCTAGGCAGAGTTCATTTACATTGTTGTAAATGTATTCACATTTTAGTTCTGCGAAATTATTTATTATTCTCTGGAAATACAAAACGCTGCATACTATACTTGGAAAGATACATTAACATTGGAAAGATACATTCACATTGGAAAGATACATTAACTGGGAGTTATAGTGAATTCAAACAACAAGGAATCCATGGATAATATTAGCGTGATTCAGCAAACGACTGTTTGCACATCAGTACATTAGACACTATATCAAACTACAGGCACATCGACACCTTCATCCTTGGTTGATTGATTGAATTATTGTATTTTTACGGCTCATAAGCACTATTAGGAGTTTTAGTGCTATACAAAATGGTATATGTTCCAAGGATTATTTATAAGTGATAAAACGTTTCTTATCGACCAGCTAAAACATCAAACAGTTAAAAGCAATACGATAAGAGGGTAAGGGTAATATATAAAACATCCCAATCAGTGGGGAATATAAATGGTATATGTTAATGAAGATTTATATGAAAAGGTATCGAATATAAATGACGGTAGATACATTACATAAACATGCTCAAAGTGAATACAAGTTATATCTTAATTTTAATGTACAATAGAAGATTATTTTTCAAAAAGTTCCTTCACGTCATGCACATTGTAGTATTGATGGCGCGTAGTTTACACTACCAGAAAGTGCTTAACAGTGAATGGTTTATTGCCAGAAATCCACACTGGTAGGTTTTCGTCCTTTTTTTGTGGGAGTGGCTTATATAAGTATGACCAATGCGAATTCTTGCAATGGCTACCTCCTCCCTACGAATTGTTCAGTAAGACGGAGCCCATACTCCTAGGGTTGGTTTGATTGCATGAAGTTTGTTATTCATTGCATCATTCAATGATGTCTACTACCTCTGACATAAATACTCTTGGAAGTTTAAAATCAGTATACGATATTTTAAAATCAGATTTAACGTAAGTAAGCTATCTTTTTGTATAATCTATACCAAAGTAATAGATCAAGGTAACACATGAAAAATTGTTAAGAAGATGGTTAAATTATCATGCTTAAACTGCATTAAAATATTTGATTGTCTCAGGTGGTTCTTCCTTGTAAAGTTTGTACAAGTAGTTCACGACATATACATCTGTCTTGATGAGCAGAAATCGAGACCCGACTACACTGTTCTCCACAGTCGAGGCAAACACTACGCTCCATTTTCACTATTTAGTACGCATGCAGCAGCAGAGAGGGTGAACAGACCACGTTTTCAAGCAAAAATAATGCTTCCTACGAAACCTTATTTTAACCAAAAAAAATAAGTCTCCATTTAGCAAACGGAGACTTTACGATTTTTTAATCAATTTTGGTCGCAACGATGTGGTCATCCACCCTCTCTGCTGCTGGAACTTTCAGTTGTGGTTAACAAAAATAATAAATGATTTCAACCAAATATTTGATCGAGTCCGATACGATATCGTGTCCGAGGATCATGTAAATTTATTGTTACAAATCCATGCGGGGTTGACTGAGCATGACTAAAGAAATTTTTAAATTGATTGAAGTCCATATCGGAACACCATGTCTGCCAATTATTTCGTAGCGTATGTGTATCAACGCCGTTAAACACAGCAAGAATATTACAGTTATCTCTGATCACTTTTGGAATCTGAGTGTAGCGTTGAGTGACATATATCACATCAGTGTTTTTGTGACGCCCCCGGGAAAATATTCTAGCTGGGTTTTTTTGATTGTCTAACATCACATCGTCGTATACGAGTAAATTGTTAATACTCCCATCAAGGTCATCCACGGATGGCGCCTCGTCAATATCAGTTATAAAATCAATGGTATTCTCACCTTTAATTTCTGATGCATTCTCGTTAAAATCCTTTAACACTTCATAGCATCGTTGATCATCTACGCTAGGAGCAATTAAATACAACTTATCCCACTTCATCCATCTCATTATTAAATTGAGCAACAATTGAGTCTTGCCGGATCCAGATGGCCCGATTATAATTGCATGGATAGAGTTTGGTAGCGCTGCATGATGCTTAACTGGTTCTCTTATTTTAGTCGCTGAAAAATCAATTATATTCATATCTCTATACATAAATTATGGATCTATATTGTGTGAAGTGTAAAACGCGTACTAGCACAAATGATGTGACGACGGTTACAACTAAAAATAACAGATCAGCACTAACTGGTAGATGTGCAACATGTGGTATAAAAAAGTTTAGATTTATTTCTACAAAATCAAAGATTTTACAATCCGGAGATGTTTTAAAAAAAAACGAGGAGGTGATATCGCAGCCAAATTGGCAAAGCTCCCTGGAACCCCATGGGCAAAGTACCCCGGAGAAAAGCACCTTCCAGGATATAGCTACTGTGGTCCCGGAACACGATTAGATATCAGACTTGATGATCAAAATCAACCTCGACGTGGTGAAGAACCAATAAACGCTATTGATAAGGCGTGTCACGCTCATGATGTTGCATATAAGAGCAGTGATTTGCAACACAGGCATCTAGCAGATGTGAAATTAATTCATGCATTAAATGCTATTCCTGATAAATCCTTCAAAGAAAAGTTGGCTTCGTGGTTGGTAAAATCAGCTATGAAAGGCAAATTAATGATGGGTGCTGGTAATTAATAATATGGAATCAATTTATTATTCCCCAAGAGGATACTGGAGGGGTAAATCAGCAGTCCATAAACTCGCTAGCGCTGCAAAAGTGAAAAAAACTACAGCGGCGGATTGGTTATCCAAACAGGCACTATGGCAAATTTATCTACCACCACCTAAACAAATTCAATTCTCGCATTTTGATGTGACTGCTCCTAATGAAGTTCACCAGGCTGATATATTATTTTTGCCACATGATCGTGGTTACAAATATGCGTTAACCGTAGTTGATATTGCAAGTCGATACAAAGAAGCAGAACCGTTAAAAACAAAATCAGCCACTGAAACTGCTTCTGCATTTGAAAGGATTTATCGACGAGGTCCTCTGCACTGGCCAAATCTATTGCAGGTTGATCCTGGCAAGGAATTTCAGGGTGCGGTTCTATCTACAATGAAAAATCATAATGTCACCATACGACGAGGGCATACTGCGCTACATCGCGATCAGGCCATTGTCGAACGATTTAATCGGACGATTGCTGAGCGGTTATTTGGATATCAATACGCAAAAGAATTCATTCAAGAAAAGCGATCCCGTGAATGGGTCAAAAGGTTACCAGCTGTGATTACCGCACTGAATAATGAGATCACTAGAACAATCAACATGAAACCTAGGAACGCTATTAAAAAGAAGTCTATACCCGTACAACCACAAAAAGATTTCCCTAGAAACGCTAGCGTTTCCCAACCAATTCTTGGTAGTAATGTCACTGTTAGGTACTTATACGAACCAGGAGAGCTTGAGGGTGGTAAAAAAGGGCTACTGATCCTATTTGGAGTGTTACTGCACACAAGATATCTAGTATAACACGATCAACTGGTAGACCAACAATCTATAAACTGGATTCAACTGCTCCTCAGCGAGGATTTACTCGACAACAACTACAGGTAATTCCCGAGGATACTCAATTACCACCGCGGGGTCTTAATTAGCACCCAAGGTGCTGGCACCCCGGCGTCTGTTGCACTCAAGACAAGTCAACATCACATTGTTTCTGACATGACCGAGACTGTTATTTTTTCTGTCTACGGTAAATTGGCGAGGATCTTTATCCGAATACTGCCAACGCATTATACAATTGCAACTCGCGCAGTGATTATTCTGTTGTTGTTTCAGCGTAATTATTAATTTAGCATCAATGTTAAATTCTCGTTGTTTTTTTTTGTCTTGTTGTTTGTAACCGGAGAGTTTTTTATTAAATATGCTAACATCAACGATGCTTGCATCATCCATTGTGGTGTCATCATCGCCACAAATGATTTCATCATCGCCACTGGCTTCGCCAACAACAATTCTTCGAAGCTGATTTATTCTTCGTACTCTGGATACTGCGAGATAGACTAAATTCGACCATTCGATGCGATTATCTACCATCCAAACAATTGTATCCGATATAGTTAATCCCTGTGAAGAATGTATCGTCGCTGCGTATCTTAGCGTCCATGGGGATTTATTAGCACGCAATGCATTTTCGACGACGCTGATATCAACCAGCACAATATCATTTAACACGAGAATCTGCTTTTCACTCTTCCCTGGAATATCAACTTCAATATTCTGCTTTCGTGTATCCGAAGGCCTATAACACAACGGTACTGGAAGTGTTGCAAATTTTTCTTTATGCGTTTCAAATAACTTCATCTGAAGTGTGTCTCTGACTATTTTTCTACTTGCTACTATCAAATCATTTGGTCTCCACGTTTCCCAGAAATCATTCATGGGAGTTTCTGAAATTATTTCACGCGCTATTTCGCATTGGATTTTATCCGGTTGTAATCTAATCAGTGCTTTGAACTCGCGTAATTGTTCATCAAGTGATCTATGGTCGGTATTAATTTCTTCATAATAGTCTACAGAACCCTTTAGCCATTCATGTGGAGATCCACCGACAAATGGTGGTGGTTGGCCGTGATCACCGCACATGACGACTTTTGTGTTTTTGTTTAACAACCACTCGAGAAATGTTTGTAATACTCTCAACGATACCGTGCATATTTCATCCCAAATTATGATTTCAGGAATGAATTTATCACCCATTCGATCAGGGGTCCATTCATCGCCTTTCCATCGAAAGAAACTATGATAAGTACAGGCATTTACCCCTCGCTGTATCATCTCTCTGGCGAGTCTGTGAGTCGGTGTTAACACAATCATGTTAGAAACGCTAGCGTTTCCACGACGATATAATTCAATTGCACGAGTTGTCTTTCCTGACCCACCACAACCGTTTAAATAAACTGTCTTGTATCTACATATTGGATCAGATACCGGTGGTGCATTAGAAAATTCTGATTGAATCTCATCACATTTTAAGTACTTTTCATCCATGGTAACATCTGCCGATTCACAATACTCATGTAGCGTCTCCTTTTTAAATCTCCAACATCCCCACGCTTCCTCCTGGGATGTGAATTTAGCTACATCTGATTTGTATTTATTGTGTATATACATCGAATCAGTAGCTACTCTAACCGCGGTATTAGGAAATCTATTTATCATCGAAAATAAATTGATAGAAGCATAAGCTAGCATAGAACTTCTCAAATGTGTGTACTGGGAATTATATCCATCACAGTAGGTAACAACCGTACCCAATTTCTCACCATTGGATAGAAAAGCATCCTTACGGGATACAAGTTTTCCCTGTTTCGTTAAATCCGTTACAAGAAAATCGTATTCAGCGACGTCTATGATCAACCGCGAGGAAAATTTTGTATTGTCGTATCTTCCACCCTGGGTAAATTTACCGATTATTCTTCGTCCAAAATCCTTTGCTTGTTCTTTTTTAATTTCAAATAACTTCTTAGACCAATTCATGATTTGTTCTTCATTTAAAATCTTCGATTTTCCATCAGGGAATTGTTTTCGCAATTCGCTAATTATACGATCTAGATCGGGTTGTGGTAGCCAAACTTCTTTCTGAGCTCGATAGCATATAATAGCTTCGGAAACAATGAACGATATCAGCATGCCACAATCAATCATATATCGTAGTAACACTATTGGCATCCAGGCGCCTTTTCAGATATATGTCTACCAAGCCAAACATAACTACACGGATGTAACCCTGTAGCGAGTTCAAATGATATCACACGAGCGAATCCGGTTAAATCAAAATCAGGTAATGGCCCATTAATCGCAACACGAGTCATTTCATGCGTGGGGTGTCCAAATCGTTTAAAATAGTTACTACATTCTCCATACCCGAGAAAACTTCCAGGATAACACGCGGATATATCAATTGAAATCATACCGTCACGATGGTATTTTGTATTCCACAGTCCTCCATGACCAAATTCGATGCAACTCAATTTAACGTCCTCGAGAAAATCACTTCGTGTTGGACGCCATGAGTTTTTTTCTCTTGCGAAGTGAGCTACCACTGATGGAATAGTAAAACTATCCGTCAATAGTTTTTCATGGGATCTCTCCGGTGAAAAATCATTAGCGATTTTTCTCATTCTGTTATCTAATTCTTCAACGCGATATAATTCACCATTTGGTCTTACAAATTGATCAAATCCTGATTCGGAACCAGCACTACTAAGTAACCACACTGACACAGGATCATCTTTACACAACGCATTAATAGCATCAAATAATTTCCCTTCATAGAAAACATCCCCGACGAATTCCCCGGAAAATTTCCGGGGGATATATCTTACGGTTCTATCTCGTGGAAATATTGTTACTGCAGGTGTCCACGCGTGTTAGTTATGATCAATAATTTGTATTGGATTGATATTTCGGTTCGTATAATACTTCTCCGGTTATTGTTGTTACTGATATTGGGAATTTTAATGATGCTTCTAATTTAGCTATATCAGAAATCTTTGCACCGTGCTGTTTCACTGTCAGTTCCCATTCGGTTATTTTTCTACGTCGCAGATCAGTTAGTTTATTTCCTCGGGATGCATTTGTGAAGTGTTCCATTACCCTTGTTGCTACACAATTGAGCCTTGACGAAGTTAACGGTGAATATTTCATAGGAGCTAGTTTTGCAATATCGGGTTTATCATTTAACGGATATAACCCATAAACAATTGCTGTTACGGGATAAGATCTTTCGTAGTATGGTTTGTCAATTCCAGTTAGAATTCCTGGTTTGGAATCTTTACTTACAATGACAGTTTTTTTATCCTTGAGGATTGGTTCAAATTTATCCCTAATAATCCATTTGCCTTCGACTTCGATAATAAATTTTATTCTGAAAAAATACTTCTGATTGGAATTGCTTTGTTGGGAATTGCTTTGCAATTTACCTTTGGATTTTCCACCTTTGGATTTCCATCTTTGAATTTCCCCTTTGGATTTCCCGCCAAGGTGTGAAATTATCTCAGCTGCTCTTTTATCGTTCATAGTAGCATCGATGATGGGTACATTGACATCTTCATCAATAATTCGAAATGTCGACCAACAGTATGCTGCACCGTCTCGGTAGAATTCATTAAAACACTCCCTGATTTTACCGAGTATAGTTCTATCACCGATTAGACGTTTTGGTGTATCAGAGACTCTATCGAGATTGAATTTAGTATTTCTCCAAGGCTTAATTTTCGATAATCTTTGGAACTCCTCATCGAGATTGAATTTAGTATTTCTCCAAGGCTTAATTTTGGATAATCTTTGGAATTCTTTCATGGTATAATCAATGAATTTAACATTTCTCCAAGGCTTAATTTTCGATAATCTGTTGAATTCCTCCATGTTATAATTAAAACAAGTATTTAAATAGAAAAATATAGTATAATGAATCACTGCAAGTGGCTAATGATTGGATCAACAACCCCGTGTAACAAATCATGCAGAAGCGAATTCTGTGGGTATCATTTACAAAGCGTTAGGCGAGGAAGTTTTGGCCCTCTCCCATGCCTCCAATGTGGGGTGGGCGTTAGAGGAAAATCGCAGTTGTGTCTTGCTTGTGGGGGTAAACGATACAGGGAACTAAAACGCTACTATGACAAACGAATCATTGACCCTAACGTCCTTGATAAAATCAAGGACAAAATCATCAAAACCCCTCAAGACTACATTGATAGACTTATAATTAAAGCAAATAATAAATTAGACAAGTAGTATTATTATACAAATGAGCCAAGATTTCAGACCTCATCCAGTGCTCGTTAATTACGAAGCCTCCAGTGATGGTGTTGTCAGGCACCGCAGACTAAAAAACCCGGTTGGATATCTAAATAATATGGGGTATTTGTTGTTTAGTGCTAGAAATAAAACATATCTCTGTCACAGAATTATTTTTGAATGTCATAACGGATTAATTGAAGACGGATTTGTGATTGATCACATAAATGGCGTGAAGACTGATAATTATCTTGAGAATCTTCAAGCCGTCTCACAAAGTCTGAATGCAAAATTAGGTGGAACTGGCAAATATGCAAAACGTCCTAGGGGAGTTAAATCGTTTGATTTAGAAACCAGCGAGGAGAGAATCTTTCATTCGATAAACGAAGCCAGTAGATACTTTGACATTTGCATGCCTTCAATTCGATTTGTTGCACAAAATTTAATTAAAACTGCTCTGTCTAAAAAAAATGGTCATAAAATAAAATTCGTATACACCTAAAACTATTTAAGGGAGATAAATCCTTTATGGATAAATCCACTGCAATTCACACTCTACCTACTAAGTTCCCTTGTATTATGACGTCAAAGGAATTTGTCGCCTGCTATATTACCTGTACTTGACTAGGCGCGCCCACGTGACTGTAATGGAGATATAATGCATGAGTTTTCGATAGAGAATAAAACTTTTTATTGTCGCTTGTGGGCTAAAACTACATTATTTAAATAGTTGTATTTTTATTTATCTACATATCTCATGTGGGGGGGGGGGTGGACTAGCAGTAAAGCAGACAGCTAACTCGTTCTTTTCAGTACAAAAATTCTTTATAATCTAACGCATTACCTATGTTCGCTCAGCCGGAACGCGAGTGTTTCCTATTCATTGAAGTAGGTGGGCGTGGTTAAAATTCCTTGTACAGCTCTTTGTGAATGTATTTTATCTAGAGAATTATAACAGAGTATAAAAACGCTGTTTTATTAAACAACTGTATTATTTTGTTTAAAATATTTCTCATTGTTGCAGCATAAAATTGTCTATTTTAAAAATCTCTTATTGTTAAGTATATCAGAAGATATATATATTAAAAAATCTCTATTCTGTATGACTATTCCGTGGTGTAATGGTATCGTGTTTGTCTTGTAAACATAGATCTATCAACTACGTGTTCGGTCCCCATAGCAGATACATTATTTGATGGCGAAACGGAAGATGTTTTTTCTATTAATTGGGGGTGGGGCGGTCCCCCTCAGCCAAACCAACATGGCAACCCATGCTATCGCATTCTCGGTAGCGTGGGTTGGTGTTTTTTCTAACTCATGCAACCATGAATTGGATTTCATGGGTTGCCATGTTGGTTTGGTTTACCACGCCCACATCATTACCATCATCGTTCCATTGAATTATAATCCATCCTTAATTAAGTTAATTAAGTACATGTTATGCCTAAAATTTGCCACAACACTCGAGTGGAAATATATATGGCATTGTGCCGTCCATGTTGTGACGTAACCCCAAGCATATCTTCTGGGCGGTCTAAGATCGCGTTTGCCACCTTAGGCCTCCCGCCGGAGATGTATGTTTCGGGTCCCCTTGGGCTTACTTGGATGCGAAGGCACCCAAGGAGTTCCAAAGATGTGTTGTCATATATGTTTTTTTTAATAATTAGAGATACAGTATACTATATTTATAAATAAATATAAATAATGGATATCAATGATGTAAATGCTATAATTGCTGAAATCTCAAATTTAAATAATAAAGGGGTATTATTATCTGAAAGTCTCGACGTTGACAAGATTACCTCGGAATATGAAGATATTGAATATCAGTCTAGTAAGGGTCGTTATGTTTTACCCAAGATGTACAGGCTCGTGAAAGGAATTCAAAAATCCATCAATGCTTGTTTGTACGGTAACGACATTAATTTATTCATAACGCTATTTAGCACCGTTGAAGCAATACGTCAAAAGCTTGGCCAAGAATATCAAAAACGAGCTGAAATTGGTTCTAAAGTTCGTGATCTTAGAAAAATGTTAAACGAGGAAAAACCAGTATCTTAACCACGTGGGTGTTACTAAAAAAAAATAATAGGCTTTCGTAAATAATTTAAATAATTTATTTATTTTTTTTAGCGTTTTTTGTAACACTTGTTACACAAGTTACATAGGATTTTCTCCTGAAAGGATACTCATCAGTCTGGACTTGCCCATGCAGTTATGTGCATAATGGATGATCTGGTTGTAGTAGCAAGTAATCACCGCGACGCCTCCATTTTCACGTATTTGTTCTTATTGCCGCGTCGTTAACACAAATCGTTCATCGCCATTCTCAGATATTACAATTCTGAAATCTTGGTGTGCTTGAAAAGATAGCAGCAGAGACCGGACAAACACGCGCAGGGATACAACAGTTATCCAGTGATATAAAAACTCAACGCGAAATTGAAGAACGCGAAGGTGCAGCTGCAGGAAGAGACTATTCACCTGAAAGTATATTTACAGTCGCAGCATTAAATGAAATTGAAAAACTCGGTACGGATTACGAATTAGCTGATTTTGCTAGAGAAAATTTTCCAAAGGGTAAGAGAGAGAATTTTTTAAAGGACGAGTTTAAAAGTTTTATTAAAAGCAAAGACACTTGGGCATCAAAAATATATTTAGCGAAACACGGCGGGGATAAAATCTCAGCGTTGCAGCACCCTGGTTATAATAACTTTCTAGCTGTGGTTAAAGGCGGTCTACAACCACCACCTTATATGGAGGATCCAATCCCGGAACAAATAGACATAAAAGCAGAAGCCGGTTCTAAGAAAACAAGCGGAAAAGGATATTCGATTAAAAATCCAAAGGATGTCTTTGACTCTACCGTGACATGCCCTGGTAACATTCTCAGTGATATATCACGGTTAGAGGTTCTCATCGGAGGGAAACGAGCCGGAAATAACTCCGTCGAGATAATTAACGAGGCCGCTGATATCTGTAGACGATTATTTGCCGGCGGTATCATGGACATTGATGTATATCGAGAACTTATTGCTGAATTAGTTGAAAATCACAACGATGACAACGTCATTGATGACAACGTCATTGATGATGAAAATCTTATGGATGTAAGCGATTGATCATTAATTGAAAAACTACTAGTTTTATAACAAGATGATTATACACTACAACCATGATAAACCAGTAAGCGTCTACGTGGTGAACTCACGATTGCCTGTTTATAGAGCATATTACGGAGATGGTTTCGGCAATACCATTGCGGGGTTATTTACAAGAATGGCTCCCAAGGTGGCGCCGTTAGCTAAACAATTATCAATGAAAGCCATTGATGCTATCCGTGATAAGGGAATCAATTTCGTTGGAAATCTTGCCGGAAAGGCATTTTCTGCCGCGAAAGATAAAATAGCATCATTGGTGCGAAAGAAACCAGGAATGACTTCGTCAGTGGTGAAACCACCAGTGCTGCCATCAACTACAGTGATGCCTGCAAAAATCAGCAAAGTAATAAATAACGCAGTGGAAGAAAAACTAGCGCAATTGACTTCGTCACAATTAACAGCTTCACCGGTAACAGATAGCGCTATCATGAACGCGATAGCAGGAAGTGGTTTGAAACAAAAAAGAAATTCGAAGAATTTTCAACGACGATGATTATAAAGAATTAAAACGCTAGCGTTAAACTCTTCGAGTTTCACAATTGAAAACGCTAGTAATGTTATAAATGTTTAAACGAACAGCTGATCCCGCGTTAGATATGGAAGCCCCAGTGCGCAAAGATGATTCCGTCCGCGATTATCAATACTATTCCTATCATGCAATACAACCCGACCTACGATCGCGAATTGAACTTCAAGTTCAAGATACCAGTAAATACTTTTTACCATGTGAAGCATTTATTGAAGTAGAAGGAAAACTTGTAACAAATGTTGCAGCTGATACCCCATATGCAAATGATTCAAATATCCGAATTGGTTTCGTCAACAATGGTATAATGGCGTTATTTGAAAGTGCAAGATATCTCATTGATGGAAAAGAAATTGAATCAATAGACCGCGAGGTTGATGTTGCAACAACAATAATCGGACTAGCAAGATACTCCGATGATTATACAAGATCGGCTGGTCCATCTATGATGTTTGCAAAGGATACCTCTGATAACGCTGACCACCTTCAATACATTAAAGTGTTAACACCGCAAGACACTTCAGTTGATAATCAACGAGAAGCAACTAATCCAGAACGTCGAGCTAGACCCGGAGCTGCGTTTGATATTCTTGGAGGCGTTAATGGTAATTTCAATTTAGGATTTGCAACACGAAAATTAGCATTGCAAGAACAGCAGCGATATTTTTCATGTGCGATTCCACTCCATCATATATTTGGATTCTGCAGAAATGTAAGAAAAGTCATCTATGGAGCCAAACACACAATCGCATTAGTGCGAAAAGGCAATGACAATGATGCAATTTGGCGTACTGGTGCCGATGAAGGTAAAGTTGTTTTGAGTAAAATAGTATTATGGATGCCAGTTATGACTCCATCAATTACCACGGAAGAGCGGCTACTTTCATTTATGGAAACCGGTGGTAAATCATTGCTAAGTTGGTTAACAACAACGACTGATGCTAAAGAGGATAATGTTGATGGTACATTTACATGGCACCTGGCATCAAAACAAGGCGTTTCAGCTCCACGTCATATATTTATAGCGCTGCAGAATCGGAATCGATTAGGTTCCCAAGAACGCAGTCATATGATATTTGATGGGTTAGGGGTAAGTGAGGTTTCACTGAGAATAAACGGACAACAATAACCATCTGAGGATATACAGCTTAATTACGGAAACAACCAAATAGCACGTGTGTATCATCGGATGCTGTCATATATGGGTCGTGATCAAAATGTTGATACTGGTTTGCAAATATCGCAGCTCGATTTTAAGAACTTGTATCCAATTTATTACTTTTCACTGGAACATCTTGATTTAACAAGGCAATCCGTTGTTGATATACATTTTAGGGCTCGTATAGATCCTGGTGGTGTTGATTATAGAGCGGTTGCTGTTATTCTCAGCGACAAATCAATGTTGTTAGAAGGGGCTGGCGGACGAATGAGACTCGTTGATGCACCAGTGGAAAATCTGTAAATGTAAAATCCATAGGATTTCCCCAATTAGATCAATTGAAAGCATAAATGTGTTTTACAATAAAATGCCATATAGTGTTGTTAGTGTCAAGCTGACTGATGGTCAGGTCAAGAAATTAAAATCAAAATCCGCTAAAGAATGTGGAACAACAATAACGTTAAAACCAGCGCAGATGTCCGGAGGTACACATAAAATATCATTAACGGATCGTCAAATAAAACATTTCAATGATGCAATGAAAAATAAGCGAGGAGTTCAAATAGAATTTTCGAAAGCTGCAGTCGCGAACATGATAAAATCAGGTGGTATATTTCCATTGTTAGCCGCAATACCAGCATTGATTGCAGCGGCTGCCCCAGCGGTGGCGAAGGCGGCAGCGTTGGGAGCCGTTGGGACCGCAGCAAGGATGGCGTTGAAAAAGGCAACTGGGAAAGGATATAAAAAAAGGGAAAGGGGTTGTACCTACCAGGAACCCCGTATTCATGGTACAGCGGCAAATCCGTGAACGGATCGGGTCTAAGAAAAATACCAGGAACGGTTTATTAGTTGAAAAATCTTCGATTTACAAATCTTCGATTTCCGAACCTATGGTTCCTATGTCCAATTTTGATTTAATTGATGCTGCTAAAAAACTAGCGATAAAAAACTTCAGAGGGGTTTTTATGAGAGATCAATTACCGAGAAAACCAAATAACGTTGAAACCGGTATCATCAATCTTGATAACAGCAGCGGATCGGGAACTCACTGGGTTGCATACGCGATTGATCCACGTGGGATTGTCTATTTCGATTCATATGGGTTAGCTCCGCCAAGCGAGTTTATGCGGTATATAAATTCCTCGATGAAACTCAAAGGGTTTCCGATTTTTTATTCCACGCTGCCAACACAACAATTAAATGATCCACCGATATGCGGCCGTGAAGTATTAAATGTCCTCGCGGAGATTTCATTAAAATCCTTTGGATCTCCGTGGAAACCACCTCATATTATTGTAAACGAATACACGAGTGGGAAATTACAAGGATCAATAAATTGAAAACACAAGTTACGCTAACAATAATGATTGATATTTGGGGACAATCTCTGTCAATGTTGGAACCCACCGAGGAAACATCTGCGGGTTCTATCGAGGATGTAAAAAAAATAATAGAAGATGAAATCGCTGAGACGTTAAATTTAACAAGTGTTGACCCGACCGAAATAGTTGTATTTCAAGATAGCCAGGGTAAATTGAAAAGCAGTAATATATCCGTGAATGACATTTTGATACGGCATCGCGCTGCCGCTGAAAACTGTATTGCACTGTATTCCAACGATGGACAACTTAAACCAGGCGCACTTGTGTCTACGATCACCGACGCGATTGCTACCAACGAACGTGAGCTGAATGATCTTATACGAGGTTATAATAGTTTTCGCAAAAATGTCGTACATAAATTCTTTGGAACCCCGCTTGTGGTTGGCATGACTCTCGCTGAAATTAAAAACTATCTATCGCTATTCTTCGCTAACAAGGACGCGGGAAGGATGATGAATGAAAATGAAATCAAGGCAAATTATCTCGATATTTACAACGATATTTCTAAACTAATAGAAAATCTTGAAAAGGTACAAAAACCCACTAACGACGTCATTGTTAAGTTTTTTGGAACCCCGCTTGTGGCTGGCATGACTCTCGCTGAAATTAGCGAGTTTATCGGCAAGCATACTCACAATGCCTACATCGCTAATAGTTTCTTTGGTGTCCCAGCTACATCTACAATGACTCTCAAAGATATTAATATGTTTATGGTGAGACAAACAACACTTAATACCATCGTGGATAAATTTTTAGGGAGAACACCTGTGTCTGAAACCACAACGTTGACAGGCCCGACCCTCGCGGAAATTAAAAGCGCTATTGACGAACAAAAGCTCACAAATGAAATGGTTAATAAGTTCTTTGAGGGTTCTAAAAGTTACAATATCACGACGACATATTCTCAACTCGACAAGAATTATAGTACCGAAAAAGGTTTTGGATTCGGCCTCCTTTTGGTTTCATTTTTTAAACGCCGCGATGGAACGTTGATGAAATATACCGAAATCAATAAAACCTATTCCGACGTTTACGACGATATTCTTAAACTAAAAGAAAAATCTGAAAGGGTAAAGCATGGGACCTTTGATTGGATAAAAGACTCTAATGCTAAATTGAAAGTCAATATCGGGGAGTGGCCCCATGGTATCTACAGGATGACGTTAATCTCTAACAAGCAATTTGATATCATCGTGAAAGGTAAAACCTACTTTGGTGGAACCGCGACAGTAATTATCGCGGAGGGAGAAGAAGAATTTGAGATTGTCGCGGTTGATAAAACCGTTAGAAAACATATAGCCTGGTGTTTAGAATTCGTAGGTGAAGTAAACTACCCCCTGATCTACTCCCCGGAAGATGGTAATTAATTGAAAACACTAGTGTTTTTAAAATAACAATGATTTCATCAACGCAATGTCGCTATGATCAGGTCAGAGAATTTCAAAATAGACTCAAAACCCTCACTGAGGAGTATCAAATAAAAATGAAAAAATACCGACGAAGAATCACAGCAATTGATGTTACTATGTACTCGGTGTCAAGCGTTCTCGCTGGCGCCGGAATGATACTTGCATCGGTTACAATGATTGCCCCGGTCGTAGTTCCAATTTGCATTTCTGCGATGGCTACAATCGGGGGTATATCAACCGGGATAGCAAAAAAGATATCATCATGCAGCCAGAGTAAACTGCAGAATTACTTAATTCAATTTCATATTGCATCAACCGCATATTCGCAGTTATCCCTGATGATATCGTCGTCACTCGATAATACAATTATATCAGATAGTGAATTCTCAGCGATGGTCAGTATTTTTGATTCAGCGATATCAAAATTAGAGCAACAACATGAATATAATAACAATGACAACACCGATGGAATTAGAAAATACGAACCCAAAAACCAGAATGATCTCAATAACCTCAACCATACCAAATTGTGAGTTCTCAGTGCTGGTCAGTATTTATGATTCCGCGGTGTCAAAATTAGAGCGACAACAACAGTATAGCAACGATGACAACACCGATGGAATTACTTCAACGAGTAGTGGAGAACACGAACCCAGTACAAACAAGCATGATATCAATAACATCAACAACCCCACAATTTAGTGTGAACTTCCCTTCTCCGATTCCAGTGCGCGAGATCGCGCTGACAAAATTACGAGTATATCATAGCTGGCCTAATATCAGATCGGTTGCATTTGGTGGTCAGCAACCCAATAACGCACTGGTGTTCTCGTATAAGAATAAACCCGATGGTACTTCAGAGTGGGAAACTGTTTCGTTACCAACTGGGTCGTACCAAATTAAGCAAATCAATGCTGAAATTCAGCGTAGAATAAAATCAATCACTGGAAAAGAATCAAAAATAGCTATTAATCTTCATTAACCGACGCTCTCGTCGTCGATCGAAATAAGCACAGAGGGATACATTGTAGATATATATAACAGCTCGTTAAGAACAGTGTTAGGATGGCCTGAAAAACCACCGGAAAAATCCGCCACCGACTTAACCACGGACATACAATCATATCATGAAATCAATCCCAGTTATCGAGATAATTTATCTGATATAAGAAAAGGAAGAATCGCCGATAGATTTATATTTACCAACAAAGACACATTGCAATGGGATTTTATCATTAAAAGAACAACCGACTCATCTGTTACTATTTCATTTACGCTAACTGACGTCCGTGGTTATTTTAATGAGATTAAACAATTATATGACACACAACTAGAACAACTACGGAAAACAAAATCGCAAAAACACGTTGAAATAATAAATCAACTTATATCTGACATGAAATATATCTATGAACTAATTATTCAAACAATAATTAATGACAACAGCGACAATAAACAACGATTCCTAACCGATTACAATATCACAGAGGACAATCTGCGTAATTTCAAGTTTCCCAAATACAACGCTGATGAACTAGCAAGAATTGTTAAAACCGATATCAAGGCGCTACAAAAATCAGATTCAGCTGTCCTCTTCAGGTATAATAATGATCCAGATGGTGGCGGTAGGCATATTGCCCCTCATAATGTGAATATTTCAACGGTGATTGCGCTCAATTTAGTATGTGATGCAATTGAAGGAAGCTATCAAATTAATCTAGAGCAATCAAATCAAGCTCAGCAGGGATATATTCTTTATTCGTTTGCACCAACAGCTCCTCCAGGATTCCTAATTATTGAAAACCCAATTAATCCTGTATACATGCGATGCCATAATAATTCGTTAACGAGAATTAATTTCAAACTCACCGACCAGTCAAATAATCTGATTGATTTACAAGAAGAGGTGTTAGCGATTAGTTTGTTTGTGAAATCCTAAATTGCTTTGCAATTTCAAAGGATTTTCGTCCTAAAGACTCGATCAAATATTTGGTTGAAATCATTTATTTTTTTTGTTAACCAGAACTGAAAGTTCCAGCAGCAGAGAGGGTGGATGACCACATCGATGCGACCAAAATTGATTAAAAAATCGTAAAGTCTCCGTTTGCTAAATGGAGACTTATTTTTTTAGGTTAAAATAAGGTTTCGTAGGAAGCATTATTTTTGCTTGAAAACGTGGTCTGTTCACCCTCTCTGCTGCTCATGCACAAGTCAGGTACATGTCCGAAATACCTTCGGCTTAAAATCTAAAAGAAAAACTGGAGTTAACAAATTTTTAAATCAGAAATTTTTTGCATAAATTCCCAGCAAACGAAAAGCCTGACACTGAATACTGAGCTAAATCTAGTCGGTCAATAGAGGAATTTATCCTACAATCTCCGTCTCATCAGGATAAAGTAAAAATCCGCTGAAAGTACTCCAACGGGAATCTGGGTGACCCCATATTTTCGATCCATTCCTCTCAGACGCTCTAACCAAAAGTTCCTGTCCAACTTCACATCTTGTTACTGCTGAATTTGATCCTTGGTTGTCAATGCTACTTGAGCCGCCAACAGCATACACACCTTAATAATAATAATAATAATAATAATAATAATAATAATAATAATAATAATAATAATAAATGAAAGGCTTGCAAATAAAATGTGACCATACAAATATCAAAATTGGACTGCAACTACTTTTACCATGCTGTCTTTAAGAATATTTCTAATACAAACACATCGACGCGCTGACAAAATCTTGTTGCATAAACAATGTAGATGCCTTTGGGTTATTTTACTGTTATATGTTTAAATTCCGATGAAATCAACGATTGTTATCTTATCTAGCAATAGTTGACTTGCAATTACAATATTACATAGTACCAAATCAAACAAATGGTATGCAATAAGCATCGTCCACTGGAAGATCGTTTAATGAAGGCATTAAAAGACATTATTTAAATACTGGATGTTTATATCTGTACAAACCTTGGGCAAGACCTGGTTATCTAAACAGTCACGCCATTGACCCGGGTGTCGATTCAGGTACCTATTCCCTACCATCTCCAGAGAGATAATGACATCATTTAGTTGTACTACACTTTTCATCAAGCAAAATGAAAATTAGACCTACAAAACATTTCCGTAGTGATAACTCGTTTATAACATAAAAAACTTCGAATCAAACCTGCTATATGGCTTCCGTCTTGGACCAGCTCTGCTTTAAGTTCGTTATCGAGATAAGAGAATAGTGATACCGTGACGAAGTAGATTCCCGCCACAGGGCAGGTAAACGTTCCCGTGGTGGGGTCAAAACCGTTCCCTATGTTAACCGCTACTTTGTCAAAACTGATAACCTGTCCGATTTGCAAATTGTGAATTGCTGCACTTAGGTATGCCGAGAATGCAACTTTTGCACTTCCTGGATGCGATGTAATTTCTGGAAGGAAATGAAATGATATCTGTAATTTTTTGGTACAATATACTTTTACAGTAGTCTTGTATTATTAGACGTTTAGCTTGGGTTCAGGACCATGATAGTAAACCATCTTGTTAGACTAAAATCATTTAGAAGAAAGATTGTATGGAGAAAGAACATTAGTTGCCGTCTTTCTTGACTCGTCTAAAGCTTATGACACCATATATTGCATAACATATTCAACCCAGCACTAAGGGGCCGCCAACCTAACTAATCTTAGACGTTTTAAAATTTTCGTTTTAGAGTAGGTAGCGCTATTTCTGAAAATTATCCATAGGAGAAGCATTACGTCAATCGGCCTGTTTAACATTAAGACAAACAGCATAGTGATCCTATGCTGCCAACGTTTTGATCTGCTATAGATCAAAGACTATGTATGCAACTGAAAGTCAGCTATATGTAATTTTATACCATGCAGAATAATGGTTCGATATGTACAGTATTTACACGAGCTTCTGCCCATTTCATTATATTCATGATGATCCAAGCATCATACTTTATCCTTGCCCTTTACTTTTATTGTTGCGAAAACCCAGTTCAAGAGACTCAGTTTGGATCTGGTATAAGTTCTCAAAAAGTGTATTGGGTCTACTATGTTGTTCAAATAATCAAGTTTCAAATTTGTTTAGCGTTGAGGGCGGAAACAGTTCCCAATCTGCCTTGATTAGTTTCCATCTTTGGCATAGCCTCTACGTTTATCCTTCAGCATATTCTAAAGTGGTAATATCTATTTAGCTCATCACCAATTTGCCAAGTAAAGTGACGAGATGGTCAGTTTTGTGGAGTTTATCCCGTGGCATGGTGCAGGTACATTAATTCTGCTGATGAGAAACATATTATAGTGAACAACATTATGATTATTAATACAAAATAATTGTTTTTAATAGTGTTCTATTTTCTTTCCCCTGCCTTTGATATCCTCGGATCCCCAACATGAATGGAAGCCATACAAGTCTAAAAGAAACCAAGGCGTATTGTTAACTGTTCAAAAGAAGGATAGAGTTATATATATATATATATATATATATATATATATATATATATATATATATATATATATATATATATATATATATATATATATATATATATATATGGGTTTAACATTAGGTTTAATATTAATATAAGTAAACGTTTCTGGGTCTGCGTCTAAGTTATTTGAATTCCATTACTATTAGCTTGGTGTACGTGATATTGTGCAGGTTATATACAATTTTAGAAACGCACTTTCTAATAACTAAGATTGTTTAAAAAGTAATTTCTATTAGGAAAATGAATTTCTATTTTTAGTAAATATTAATTGTGACATGAGATTAAATACATACTATATAATCTTATCACCGGAAATATTTATTCATTCGTGCTAAAGATCAAGCATAATCAATTTGTATTATTTTTGTGTCCAGAACTTCATTTGGGGTGGAAATTATTTCTTCAAAGTATTAAATTCAGCGATTATTTTCAATGGAAATAAAATGAGCTCATAAAACAATATTCTTAGACAGAGACATTCACTGGCATTTATAATGAATTAAAAACTGGAATTATGTTACAGATTTCCAATAAAAGACTGTTGCTACAATATCACAATAGATTTCGCAACATGCACATCAACGGCTTCAGAGTTAGTCTATTGGGATTTGTTTCAGAATTTAAAATTATTAAGATCTGTGTCTATTGATTGATTATTTGTAATTCAACGGCGTAGCGGCACATTTAGGCCATGTAGCGCCATACAATATATTATATGTATAAATGTTTATGTTTGTGTATCATGTTTTGGCGAATTTGAAAATGACACAGTAAGTCCGAGTTACCCAGATTGATTTACCAAAACACTGACCAAACCCAATTTACAGATACACCACCAAAACCGTATCATGCTGACGAGAGAAAAAAATAAAATAATGTTTGGATATGTTAGATACATTTAAATGAAGCTTAAATCCCCTCAGTTTAATATTTGTAGGAGGTCGCCTGCCGGGTTTTATGATCTTGAATAATAGGAAAATTTACCATATAACGTAGTAACAATGGAAAATAGCTTCAAGATGATTTAATAAACGTGAAATGTGGAAAACAATGCTTATGCAAGTAATTGGCGACACTTCCGAAAGCTGTATTTTAGTCTAGTTTTGAGCTTCGAGCCTATCATGTTGCAGATCTTTATCCCCATCTACTTACACACACACACACACACACATATATACACACACACATATACACACAAACATATACACACACACACATATATATATATATATATATATATATATATATATATATATATATATATATATATATATATATATATATATTGCTGATTTTATTTTGTTGAAGAGATCGATTCCCAACGTTCCAATATCTGAACCATTTGATATAGATTGACCCAAAATCAATGCTGATTTTTCTTTCTGAGTGCTTTATATATTTTCAGAATTAGGTAAATGCCCATTTTGTTTTGCCAGTGTAACACGTGAATTATAGCAATAACATTGGTAGCATAACGGATATCATGTTACTTACGACGTTTCGCAAAAGTGAAGTCGCTCAACTTGAGATGCTGTTCCTTATACCAGGACTCTAAGTACTGCAGCCTTGCCATGTCCTTCTCGTAGTTCTTAAACTTCTCTTCTAGTATCTCCAGTCTAATAAGAAGCGAGTTCTCTGCATCTTTTACGGGAATTGACGTAACACAGGATAGAAATATGGTCAAAAGGGATAAACTGTACATCAACATCACGGCGGTCTAAAGTCAGTATCCTTAATTTGGTAGTGCTAATGTACTTATTCTACATTATATATAATCACGAACAAGGTGTGCCGATGTCAGGTAAATGATAACCTATTGTGGAACTAGAGATAGGATGTGAATACAGACCTATTTTCAGATGCTAATTGATATCTGGACGTTGTTATAAATATATAGTTTGTTTGTTAGATATAAGTGGTGCTTTTAATAATTAACAAACGAGTATGTATTGTTCAATGAACAAATGGGCAACGTAATAATATATCATGTATAAACAAACAGAAAGCTAAGGAACGACCGAACTAATTCACGAACCCACTAACTAACCCTAACCCCCCTTGTTAGATTAATTTGACTTATTCGACACAACTTTGTAATAAAAAACGATAAATTAAATTGAAGATT
Organism: Unio delphinus; assembly: GCA_029339505.1. Taxonomy (NCBI): domain Eukaryota; kingdom Metazoa; phylum Mollusca; class Bivalvia; order Unionida; family Unionidae; genus Unio; species Unio delphinus. Next base: position 30,354,939 of record JAQISU010000047.1, read on the forward strand.
TGTGTAGATCTTTATATAAAGTTACATGCAGTGTTTTCTGTCTGCAGTTGTTTACAAAATAATACCATATTGCAGCAACATACCGCAACAATCGAAAATACTTGAAACCATTGCATTAATGAGATGATTATTTATATTGTACATGCTGAATGAATCTGACACATAAACAAAAAATCAAAGGTTCCCGTTAACTAGGTTGGGGTGAATTTTTAATTACTACAGAAGACCCACCCTGGCATTGCCGACAGTTTAAATTACTGAATACACAAAAGGTAGAATTTAAATAAACAACAGTTTAATACCATTCAATAACAGTCATTTCTCATCCAAATGACGGCCTAATTCATCGTCTGACGTAGTGTGATAGATGTTCCTCCTATCATGTGTTCGTACCTTGAACATCGATTAGGATTTGGTATATATATATATATATATATATATATATATATATATATATATATATATATATATATATATATATATATATATATCACAATCTTAACGTGTAAAACTCGTCCTTGCTATGAGTCGTAAGAGGCGATCAGGACAGCAGTCATATCCGCGAAAGCTCATGCACCAGAAACCGCTACTGAATAGGGACCGATCCTACACCAGCGACCGTTTATGCACCGGCAAAATCAATGGACCCCGCATCAATGCAACAGTCTGGATTTGTCCAAACCTCCAACAAATACAATCAATTGTACAGTTCTATTACAAGTCATTTCAATGTCTATGTTGATATGGATTTACCCTCGAAATGGGATAGTCAAGGTATAGCAGAGAAAATTTTCAGCTGTTCGTCTTCAACGATAAAGACATCAAAAGGATTCGATCTCGTTTGGAATATGATCGCATGTACAAACGCGCCAAGGAAGCAGTGTCCCATTTCCCTCGCATTCGACCCTTTGTTGATGAAGTAGTAAATTATCTGCAGAAGAAGGGATGGTACACACAAGACACCTTTTAGATAATACAAAAAAAAAATGGATTGCATTCGACGTTACACGGTACTCCTCAGAACTGAATGGGCTCCTACAATCGTTTCTACGCAAGAAAATCGCTCACCAACAGTGGCACAGCTGTGTGATTAACAACGGGATTCCTTGAGTCTAGTCTACTTATTATGAAAGGCGAAATCAGCTGTGACTACCATGCAGATCTCTCGATCCATGAAGAAAGAATGGCAAATTATGACAGCTGCATCAACCACACCGATCGTAAGAGCATATTCTTTTTTAAATTTAAAGATCAGAAATAAAGATCAGAAATATTGCCTTGATGGAAACAATCCATGCAGTTGCCATCAACTTTCTTCCAGCAAGCTTAAAGGAAGATATATACAAAACCAAATACAGAGACCTAACGTCACCGCTCTGATTTGCTGGATAGATAGCTGTCCGCACTTACTATTCGAGGCTTGCCGTACCATCAATCAAGGACGGATATTTAAATTCGACTACGGTGCTCCGGTCGACGATGGCAGCAAAGGTGACTCGTATTCAATATTATAATACGTTTCCATATATTTAGTTCAGATCGATAAGTCAAGATTTATCCTCATTGTAATGTTGTAATTTTCATACTAATACGGATGTTTTCATTGATTTATGATTTGTATTATTCATATTTACTATTGCAGACAGCTAATGAAAAGCCATAAATATTACTAAACGTAAAGTAAGTCAAACAAATAAATGGCCCAATTCATGTTTAGATCACATGAAGTAAGGATTTCATGAAAATTATACCTGAACAGGACCTCACCCGGGATATATATATATATATATATATATACTATCTCCTGCTGCCATCAATCACTTAGATAGGACCAAAATTAAAAATGAAAACTTGGGTGGTTCACTATAAAGACTGCTTCCTCGTAGCGTGAACTGAGCAACGTTCTAAAACTTGCTTTTATAATGTCTGACAGTCTCCCGTTAACATTTATTAAAAAATAGATAATTAACTTTGTGGACATTAAAACAATCTCGCATATATATACATCGATACCATAGCAAATTATCGCAGGTAATACTACTCAAGTTGTTCATCTTTGTTTGCTCTAACTAGCATACTAAATATTTTCAGCTATGGATAGAGAACTCAAAGGATCCTTGACGAAATCCACCCCACAAAAGACAACAATCTAAGCGAGCCCTAAGTAAGAAGGTCTCAATAAGAGCAAAGATAGCCGGACAACCAGGCACCCCAAATCAACCCTCGCTGCTTGCTTAGACCAAGGTCCAGTCATCTCCACTGAACCTGGATGGATGGGTTTTAGTTTCACAAGGCATGGAGAGGTATTCTTTATGCTCTGTGTCGTTATGCTGTTTCTAACCAATCGTTTATACTATATCTATATTATATTATTATTGATGAAATGTTTTGTTATTGCTTAATTTGTAAATCATTCACCATTAGTTGTCTAATCACTCACATGATTTACATTTTTTTATTGTATCAAGAACACAGACTGCGATCACTGCATTACCTGTGGGAACAAACAAACCATCAGAGGAAATCGCCGTCCGGTACTTTTTTAGCCAGTGCCACTACGACTGCAACGTTTCCATACTCTCCCCACTCTCCGGTCACCCAACCCACCTCTACTCGCGCTTCCTCATGGTCGTCATACTCCACAAGAAAAGACGAAAGGAGCCATTGATGCGTTCGCCAGAAAACTGAAAGGTAAGGCATTTTATTTAACAGAAATGAAGCGAGGTCAACACAAAAAATGGGAAAACTTAAGAAAAGATCTTCAACGTCCGTAACGGCCAAGGCTTCAGATGCAGCTACGAAGTGTACAATAGAAGAGTTGGATTATTTAACCGTTAAATCGTCCGTTCTTGCTAATGATATCGCCAGGTCTTAGTTCCAGAACCTTTCTCAACTGGTAGCACTAACTTATTCCCAAACTTCTGTGTCAATGACTCAGTCAGAAGCAATAGTTCCTGCCACATCTTCTGCGCTGAAAGAGGCAGTTGCTGAATTTGACTCGCTGCCCCAGATAGTTGCTGAAAAAAAACATAAAGCTAAAAAAGCCCCCCCCCCCGAAAAAAAAAACCAATTAGAAAAAGTAAAGTAAGTAAAACATTAAAATATGCATATATATAGCGCAATATACGCATGGTAGCCAGTAATAACCCCATATTAAATATTTTTTGAATAATTATATTACTAAAAACAGAAAAATTGGAAGAATTCGACAATTCCAGATCCTATGAGGAGAATAAGAATACCAGTTTTAGCCGTGGTGAATCTTGATGGATTTCCAACCAATCTTTAATTTGTCTTATTAATTATACTTCTTTCTTAATTATTATTCCTTTAATAATGCTAAAAATACTATTAATATTACATAAGTTTTAATACTTAACGCCTTACTTAATTGTGTCTATATTATATATAATACTTCCTAAATAAATTGATACATATATCAAATTTTAAGACATTCTTAATACAATACTTTATTTATTTAGATTCACTTATCTGTAATATGTGGCATATTAAATATAGCGGGCTTATATTGTTTTCAGGCCACCCGCCCAACTTATGCCGCTGTTGTCGCTTCACCGTCTACTAGCGCTGCCAAACAAGTTGCCGTTGGTGTCCCACTTCCAGTTAAAGGGAAAGCTCTGCCATAGTATGGTTAAAACTATTAAAGACTAAACGAGGTATTACATATAATTTAACACGGAGCCAGATTGGAGTTAAGAAAAATCTTAAGAAACCAAGAAGAACTCCAAAAGCGAAGGAAACTATTCAAAGTGTCTTCTTTCAGCGAGTTATTAGATCTGTACTTATCATGTTCTACTTCAGGAAGCTTTCACCCCACTGTCATTCAAGTTGGTTCCTCCTCATCATCATCATCTAGCAACAAACTGCCTGACACCATAAAAAAAATGTCACAGCCCACCAGAAAGTAGCGTAGCCACTAAAGCAGTGGATGAAATAGTTGAATGTCTACTATAGCCAGAAGATGCCAAGAACGTATTGTAGCCCCGACGCCTTGCCCATTTGCATCAAAGAATAGGAGTAATTGAGCCTTTATAAACTGCACCCACTATAAATGAAAACAATGAACTTGTCAATGATTGGTTATATAAATATATTCGCCCTAAGACGCCTAAGCCAATATCGAAAACCATTTACACAGCGCCAAATTATGAAGTTGTAAAATCGTGTAGACGTAAGCCAGGTAAGAGTAGTACTTTATAATAATAATAATAATAATAATAATAATAATAATAATAATAATGAGGACTGTGTATAGCGCCCAATCTTTCAAAGCTCTAAGCGCTTAACACCATCAATAATGATATGACTACACTACAGAACAACAAAAGACAAAAACAATGAAATTGGAAAACATTAGAACATGCTGAAAACATATAAGATACAAAACATGATTAGGTCGCTAAGGTTGTCCCTGCAGTTGAAACAGGTGAGCCTTGAGAGCACTCTTAAAAGGGACCAAAGTGTCTTTGTGTCTAATTTCAATGGGCAATTCGTTCCACGTCGCCGGGTCCTAGTGTGCAAACGAACGTTGTCCATATAACTTTGTTTTCACCTTGGGAACAATGAGTATACGATTATCAGAAGAAGAGCGTCAGGATCTAGCTGGTGTATACACATGGGTGAGGCTGGACAGGTATGTTGGGCTGGAGTCTGTCATTGAAATATAACACAGAGAACAAATTTTGTTTTTGATTCTGTATCGAATTGATAGTCAGTGTAGGGTACAGATCAGTAGTGAGGTGTGATCTGATCGAGGTACTCTAAAGATGATCAATGCAGCTGTGTTTTGAACTTTTTGAAGTTTCTAGAGTAAATATTGTGATGGACCAGACAGAATTGAGTTACAATAGTCCAGTCTTGAAAGTACTAATGAACACACACGTGTTTTTGTGGCATCAATTTAAAGATATTTACGAATGGAACTGATGCGTCTCAATTCAAACATGTTGGTGCAATGTGAGAGTACTGTCTAGAGTAACGCCTAGATTCCGTACTGACTGTGAGAATTTAATGTTGGTGTTGCTGATATTCATTGTCTGAGGAAAAGGATGTGAATGAGAAAGTCCTTGTGTTGTGATCAGAATAGCCTCAGTTTTTTCATCATTCATCTGCAGCTTGTTACATGTCATCCATGATTTGACAACCGATATGCACTTCTCTACTCCATGGATGGTAGCATCAACTTCAGTTGGGTGGTTAGACGTGTATATTTGGGTGTCATCAGCGTACAATTGGAGAGACACTGGGTGATGATCTATGACACTTGAGAGCGGCTGAGTATAAAGAATGAAGAGAACAGGTCCAAGAACAGATCCCTGTGGAACACCACAACATACGTCAAATGGGCTGGATTTGCAGATATAATTTGTATCCTGTTGACTAAGTAGGAATTTAACCACTGCAAGGCTATATTCTGAATGCCAAATACATGCTGGAGACGGTGAAGTAATATAGTATGGTCTATTGTGTCAAATGCTGCAGATAAATCCAGGAGAGTGAGGACTGTAATCTTTCCACTATCCAAAGCAGAGAGAATGTCACTAAATACTTTCAGAAGAGTAATTTCCGTACTGTGGCAAGGGCGATATGCAGACTGTACATTGATTAAAAGACTGTTTGAATTCAAATACAAGTTGAGCTATAACAACCTTTTCTAAGATTTTTTATATGAATGGGAGATTAGAAACTGGGCGGTAGTTCTTTAAATCATTATGGTCCAGTGTTGGTTTCTTCAGCAGTGGCTTTACGATGGCAGTTTTGAAAAATGATGGGAATTCCCCTGATGAGAGAGAGATTTTAATAACATCAGTTAGTGAAGGCAATATTGGGTCTAAGCACTCAAGCAGCAGTGATGTCGGAATTGGATTAAGTTCAAACGACTTTGGTGCACTTTTCATCACGATTGTCCGTACTAAATCAATAGAAACAGGTTCAAATGCTCCTAACGGTTGTCGCTGAAATTCTGCATAATAACTGTATGGTGACAAATCAGTTGAAATTGTGCTGTCAAGAGAATCTCTAATGGTTTGGACTTTGTAATCGAAGAAATTTGCAAATTGGTCTGGTAGGTCTAGTGGAGAGATGGTTGTTGGAAGTGGTGTACATTTGTTCGTTGACATTAGAGTTTTTCCCTATATGCTTAAAATCTGTGACTCGCCTCGCTCAGCATCTACAACAATGTATGAGCGAAACCAATGGCTATACTTTGGAACAACGCAAGGCAAATGTAGTTACTTGAAATGCTGCTGAATTAGTTAGGAGACATCAAGCAAGTCACGCAGCTGTTGTAGAAACATCAGAATTATGTAATGCCCATCGTGAAAAAAAACTATGATAAGAGTATAGAGATTATTTAAATAATTTATTTGAAACTATTGGTATTGTAGTTATCCGAATATAGCCATTTATTCTGATGTACCACTCTGCCCACCATTGCCACTACCACTTCCACCACCACTTCCTGCACTACCATGCACTATACAAAGGCCATCAAGTTCCGAGCCCAGCTTAGCCGAAGAGAGAAACCTGTCCTGGGACTGTCGACATGGGAACCCATTTTCTGCAGCCTAACCTTTTAACATCCACCCCAGTTAGGTCAGCGGAACCACAGCCATCACCAGTTGTATTAACACCAGTTGTATTAACACCGGAACTGCCATCCAAATCTAGTGGCCATAGTAAACCCAGAAAGACAGCCAACACCAGCAAGACAAGCGGCCAATAGTAAACATTCCCAAAAGAGAGCAAACCTGGGCAGCATCACCAGCGGCCATAGTAAACCCAACAAAAAGAGGTAACAATAGATTTAACTTTGTTCTCATTGCTATTTGTATTATGATATAATTCATTGTTTTACATATTAGATGTTTAGTATTTATTATAAAATCTATAGAATAAATACATAGGTTAGGCAGCGCCATTTTATCAGAAGTACTATATTTTGTTTCATTAGTTCTTTTGTATCTGAACATAATTGAGTTCAATTATACGCTGCATGCTTAACGTTAAATGTACATGGATAATTATTTCATGTGCGTGCATGCGCTACATATGTGAGAATACTTGACTGTGTCTTATGTATTACACGGTTCGGTTGTTTTAATTTTAGCTGAGTGGGGCCTGTTGGTGCCCGGGTGCGGTGCCATGTTGTGGTGTCCGTGGGGTGACCGTAGGTGACTGTGGTCCGGAGCTGAGTGGGGCCTGTTGGTGCCCGGGTGCGGTGCCATGTTGTGGTGTCCGTGGGGTGACCGTAGGTGACTGTGGTCCGGAGCTGAGTGGGGGCCGTTGGTGCCCGGGTGCGGTGCCATGTTGTGGTGTCCGTGGGCTGACCGTGGGGGCCAGTGGTGCCAGTGTGTGGTGCATGTTGGGGTGACCATGGACGACCATGGGGGCTTGTCTATGCTGTCCGTGGTGTGCTGAAGTGTTGCGCTGTGTTTTGGTGACGATGTTTCGGAAGAGTGTACTGGTGTCCTCAAATCGAGGGACCAAGGCTTCGCGACCATCGTCTCTGTATTGAATGTAAAGGGCTGAGGGATCTTTCAAACAGACATGGGAGTGGACCATGCGTGGCGACTCCACCACCATTGACTAGAGCGGTATACATCTTCGACGTCAAAAGGACGCCATGATAGTTGTAGTATACGTGTTCCATATTTTTTTATTACCATCTAAGCAAGTAATTCACATCCATGTATCAGTTTCGTTATCTAAACGACTCATAATTTCCCTTTTCTTTGCAGCCTCGTTATATGAACGACACCTGCATAATTTTATTATTTATTTAATATCTTCTTTGCAGTCTCGTGATATGAACGACATCTGCATTATTTTATTATTTATTTAATATCTTCTTTGCAGTCTCGTTATATGAACGACACCTGCATAATTTCATTCTACACAAATCTCGTTCCATGAACGAGAGCTTCAGAATTTAGGTTTCACCATTGCATATATCTCGTCATATGGACGACGTAATATTTATTTAAATATCTTCTTTGCAGTCTCGTTATATGAACGACACCTGCATAATTTCATTCTACACAAATCTCGTCCCATGAACGAGAACTTCAGAACTTAGGGTTCACAATTGCATATATCTCGTCATATGGACGACGTATAATTTATTTAATATCTTCTTTGCAGTCTCGTTATATGAACGACACCTGCATAATTTCATTCTACACAAATCTCGTTCCATGAACGAGAACTTCAGAATTTAGGTTTCACCATTGCATATATCTCGTCATATGGACGACATATTATTTAAACACTTCTTTGCAGTCTCGTTATATGAACGACACCTGCATAATTTCATTCTACACAAATCTCGTTCCATGAACGAGAACTTCAGAATTTAGGTTTCACCATTGCATATATCTCGTCATATGGACGACATATTATTTAAACACTTCTTTGCAGTCTCGTTATATGAACGACACCTGCATAATTTTATTATTTATTTAGTAACTTTTTTGCAGTCTCGTTATATGAACGACACCTGCATAATTTTATTATTTATTTAATATCTTCTTTGCAGTCTCGTTATATGAACGACACCTGCATAATTTCATTCTACACAAATCTCGTTCCATGAACGAGAACTTCAGAATTTAGGTTTCACCATTGCATATATCTCGTCATATGGACGACATATTATTTAAACACTTCTTTGCAGTCTCGTTATATGAACGACACCTGCATAATTTCATTCTACACAAATCTCGTTCCATGAACGAGAACTTCAGAATTTAGGGTTCACCATTGCATATATCTCGTCATATGGACGACATATTATTTAAACACTTCTTTGCAGTCTCGTTATATGAACGACACCTGCATAATTGTATTATTTATTTAATAACTTCTTTGCAGTCTCGTTATATGAACGACACCTGCATAATTTTGTTGGATATTTAATATCTTCTTTGCAGTCTCGTTATATGAACGACACCTGCATAATTTCATTCTACACAAATCTCGTTCCATGAACGTGAGCTTCAGAATTTAAGGTTCACAATTGCATATGTCTCGTTATATGGACGACGTATTAATTATGTAATATCTTCATTCTAGTCTCGTCATATTGACGACGCATTCTTTTCATATTTGCATCTATCTCGTTATACGAGCCTTTTATGTATATTAATATTTGTAAATTCATTCATATACTTCTTTTTTTGTCTTAGTTCCATGTTAGGAACATTTATATAAATAGATTTTTCTTATATATTGTAAAATATTGGTGTCAGAGTTCATTTTTAAAATTGCGTTTATAAAATAAACATGTTATTAACGCAGTTGTGTTCCGTGTCTTCACTAATCCAGTTCCGACTCGGTCTGTCTTGTGACAAAAAGACAGCAAACTCCATCAACACCAGCAGAGTATAAACCAGCCCTAGTAAGCCCTTCAAATAATAGAGCCAATTCCATCCGCAACATCCGATGTCAAAGACGTATGCCTTTCGTCAATACCTGATGTTTCAGCAGCACCATTCACTTTTGAAGCTGCTCTCAAAAGCCCTGTAAGTAGTAATATGGGACGATCTAGGCCCAATGGAAAATCCAGTCAAAAAGGGCTTGGGACCTTCTAGACCCAAGATTTCTAGACCCAATGGAAAATCCAGTCAGAAAGGGCTTGGGACCTTCTAGGCCCAAAAGTCGTGGGACCTTCTAGACCAAAGGGAAATTGAACATGGGAATATTATTTGGGACCTTCTAGACCCAAAGGAAATTGAACATGGTGGGTCTGTATAGCGACAAGGGAAATTGAACATGGGAAATATTATTTGTATTTGGGACTGTCTAGCGACAAGGGGAAAATGGAGGCAAAGAAAGCTAATATCTTTTCGAGGCATATGAGTGGCCCTGAAAAGGGCCGTTATGTGTAATTTTAACAGTATTTTGTTAACACAGAGGACATCTCACAGATCTTCTTCTCTTCCTTAAACTTCTCCTCACTGTTGGGCCATAGAGGAGAACTCTCTTTAAACAACCTTGCCTCTCCACATATATCCTTCTCTTCCAAAAGGCTGTATCAGTCATATGAGTCCACGATGATCTGACATACATGGGTAAGTCAGTACGAAATAGCATGGTAGAAACAAGGGTAGAAGATTCTACGTTGGTCCACATCTTGTGATGAGAAACAGGTGAAGCGAATACCGTGAACTGCGGTTATTTATAGGGGAAGAGCGGATCGAAACAGATTGAGTGTATTCACCAATACAAACGTGCGTTACAAAAGGCAGTCAGAGTCATCCAATCGGAAGAGAGCAGTCTGTGACGTCACCTTCCCTATATAGAGGTACTAGCGTCTGTGCGCAGTCAATCGATGCGACAGAGTTGTCAATGATGTCTGACACTAAGAAGACGATGAATTGGAGTGAGCCAGTAGTGGACACAGCAAGTAATGGGACAGCAGTGGCTACCAAAGTCATGACAAATCTACATCCAGAAGTTGATTTTCACTGGGATATTATGGATTTTCTAACATCACAAGAATTTATTCCGGAACCTTAGTTACCTTCTGCTTCTTCTTATGTACACGTCAATGATTTTAAGCAGACACAAAAAGAATTGGAGCGATTTTTACAACAACAGAGAGTAGACGAACAAGCTTTTCTTATTCAACAGCCGGAAGAAGCAAGAAGGAAACACCAGGAAGAAACAGTAGCAGCAACAGAAAAGAAAGAAGACCAAGGACAGAAAGAGAATAGTGAAAATCAAACGATCACGACGGTACTTTTAGATATTTTAGCAGAGTTAAGGAGTCTGAAACAAATGTATCAAACTTCTTTATCACGACCGAAGAGAAAAATACCTTCTCGAGCTAAACAACCCAATCTAACTGTGACTACGTCTGCCACACCACCGTTAGTGATTTCTACCAAATCATTGACAGGAACCACCAGACCCGAAGTAGGCCTTGGCCGTGGCAAAGGCTTAAGACAGCTAAAGATGGTTTCTTCTTACAGATATAGAAAGTATCTTGACTTTTATCTCGATAGGAAGGAGAATAGTCCGTCGGCTTGTCTGAAGAAAACTTTCGTATTACACCACCTAAAGCTCTGATGAGAAGTTCAACTTGTGTAGGTTCTTCCATCGTTCTGGTCAATGTGAGAATAAAATAAATACTGAAAGGTTAGACACTGACCCTTTATATATGCGCGGATCGGACATGAATATATAGGGTTATGGTCTTTAAAATATAGTCATTTGACTTTTTGCAGACAAGATGAAAAGACCGCATCATGTTGTTGAGAAAGGAGAAGACAGTAAGAGACAGAAACGTAATGTATCGCCTGCACAGTACCTGAAGTCTTGGCTCATATTCATGCCAGTGATTTTGAAGATGACATGAGTGAGCCCGAATTCACATCCAGACAATCGACGTCCAAGCATAGTTCACCACCCTTAGTAAACCCTGAAAATTACTATCACATTCGAGAGACGGAAAACCGTTCCTCTCGAAAATTTAGAACAACGGCTTACACGTATGCAGTAAAGTTTAAAGATTTCAAGTCCAATGTACCTTTGGAGAATACAGAAGGGTTAATTACCGAGGTGTGGGATTCTGTGTTAACTGCACTGAAACAGAAATGTCGCTTGAGACTTTCTATTCATCACGATAATTTGAAGTCTCCTATTTGGATCGAGTTTAGTAGCCCATCACAATTAACACCTTCCAAAGTCATCGACAAAACTCAACATGTGCAACAATCCAAAGACAAGTTTCACATCACCGATGGAAAAACCACACTGTTCATGACTCATATGTCTCTTCCTCAGGTGACCGGACAACGCAAAAAAGTATTATTCGTGGACAGCCTTCGCAACACCAACCTAAGCCTCGTCCGAATTAACAATCCTCAAAACCAGATGTGTTTAGCCCGTGCTGTCGTCGTGGGACAAACGTATTCCAACAAGAACGACACGATAGAATGGAAAAGAGCCTGGAAAAATATTCGACGATCGAACCGAGTCAAACAACGAAGTGAAGCAGAACTCCTGTTACAGCAAGCGGAGATATCCAAAGACACCCTTTGACACCCTCAAGAAGTGCGTGGTCCTCTTTTGTTTCGAGGCCACGATTTCAAAGACGAAAAATACATTCACGTCTATCATCAAGATGGTCATTTTGATACCATTACCAGTATCACTGGATTCCTGGGATACGGTTACTACTGTGAAACATGTGACTATGGTTATAACAATCGAGAACAACACAAGCACTGTGGATCGAAATGTGAGGGATGTTTGGCCTCTCAATCTTGTCTGGACAAAGAACAAGTACGAATGCATTGACTTGTTTGTCAGCGCACTTTTGTCAGTCCTACCTGTTATCAACAACATTTGAAAATGCAAGGTTCACAGCAGAAAAGTACTTGTCAGCTTCTGAGATTGTTCCCTACTTGTGGACAAGGAATACGTTCCAGTAATGCTAAGTTTCACATTTGTCGAGGGAAGAAACGATGTCACTTTTGTCACCAAATCGTGGACTTGGAGCACAAATGCTTCATTCAAAAATTTCAACCCCGACCAGAAGATACCCAGAAGAAAGCGAATTTTATCTTTTTTGATTTCGAATGCATGCAAGAGACTGGTATTCACATTCCTAATTTCTGCGTGCCTCACCGTGCGTGCGAGAAGTGCATCCAAGAACCTATCTTTAGTCATTGCCCTCACTGCAGCAAGATTCTTTGAGGACGTGAAAAAATCTTTCGAGGGCCAAACACGGTAGCCGATTTTGCCCAATGGATCCTAAACCCCATCGACGAAACGTGGAGTCCAGAAGACATCGAACGTTACGGAGATTGTCATCGCCATGCCACGGTAATGGCTAACAATTTCTCGGGATACGATAGGCAATTTCTGCTCAGATACTATGCCGAACAAAGTACCGAACGTCCTCAAGTGACTTTAAACGGAGCCAAAATCATTTCTATGCAAGTAAGACAAGTACAGTTTAAATATTCAATGTGTTACTTGGCCATATGACTAAGAATCGCATGCCTAAACGTTTGGAATGACAGAAATGGCCAAAGGTTATTTTCCATACTTTTTCAATACCGAAGCCGAAGCCAATCAAGATACCGTTCTACCCCATTTGCCTGAGGTTGACGGCTACGACTCCGATAACATGCGCACCGAACAACGAGAAGCTTTCCGTGCTTTGTACCAGACTCACGCCTCGGACCCCTTTGACTTTCAAGAAGAAATGTTAAAGTACTGTCGATCTGACGTGGACATTTTACGACGTTGCTGTGGAAAATTTCGAGAATTGTTCATGGAACACGGAGGGATGAATCCTTTGATAGAAGTTTGTATCATCCCCAAAGCGTGTTCCTTAGTGTACCGAAAACGCTTCATGCCCGAAAATACTTTAGCTGTCATCAGTCCTCAAACGACGAATTTTGTCAAACGTCAATACTCTGTCAAAGACCTACGTTGGCTACATTACTTGTGCGACAAGGAAGACAAATGGATCCAACACGCTCGCAACGGAGGAGACGAAAAGACCATCGGAACGTAGTCGGTGGATGGCTGGGACTTAGAAAACCCTCAGATCGTGATCGAGTTTAATGGATGTTTATTTCACGGATGTCCCATGTGCTACCTTCAACGTGACACCAAAAATCAGTTTTTACAACAGACCATGGAATACTTGTACCAGACAACTTGTCAGCGACGTTTAAAGTTAGAACAGCAAGGATACCAGATAGTGAAAATGTGGGAACACGAGTACGATCAGCTTTTGAAAACCGATCCCGAGTTTAAACGCATCGTAGAAAGTTACAAGTTGGTGGACCCTGAACCCCTGGGATAGTTTGTACGGAGGACGAGCGAATGCCACCTGTTTGCTGTACCAGGTGGACGAAGAGAAGGGAGAAGAAATCAAATACTTGGACGTGTGTTCACTGTATCCTTACGTCTGCAAATATTGTCACTTTCCCGTAGGGCATCCACAATTGATGACAGAACACATTGACTTGGACCTAATACGCCAGTACGAAGGATTGATCAAGTGCAATGTCTTACCTCCCACAGACTTGTACCACCCCTTTTTTAGCTCACCATTGCCAAGGAAAACTGATGTTTCCTTTGTGTCGAACTTGTGCCGAAACGTGCAACCAAGATCAACCTTGTCAGCCCACCCAGGAAGAACGTGCCTTGACAGGAACGTGGGTTAGCGTGGAATTGTTTAAAGCTCTGGACCTGGGATACTAACTGTTAGAAGTGTACGAAATTTACCACTTTCCCAAGACACAACAATACCACAAGGGCGACGAGACACAGAAAGGTATTTTTGCAGACTACGTGGATACCTTTTTCAAACTAAAACAAGAAACTAGTGGCTATCCTTCCTGGTGTCACACTCCCGAGACCAAAAGATATTCAAAGAAAAATATCGGGAGCAGGAAGGCATCACTTTAGACCACATCGAGAAAAACGAAGGAAGGCGATCGTTTGCCAAAGTGATGTTAAATTGCTTGTGGGGTAAAATGGCACAACGACCGTCTTTACCCAAGACGGATTATTTGTCCGAACCTTCCCGCTTCTTCCAGATGATTCACGACAAAACCAAATACATGAAAAATGTGGACGTGATCTTAGTCAATTACGAAGAAGAACTAGACTTTGTAGAAGCCGACAAATTCGGAAATGTCGTCATTGCGGCTTACATGACAGCCCACGCTCGCTTAAAATTGTACGAACTGTTAGGAGATCGTGTGTTGTATTTTGACACGGACAGTTGCATCTACATTCACCGACCGAACCAGTGTAATCCTGTCATCGAAGGAGACCGTTTAGGAGCCTGGACCGATGAACATCCGACGACAAGATTCTATGTTTTGCAAGTGGCGGTCCTAAAAAATTACGGCTACGAATACCGAGACCCACAAGGAGAAATGCATACCGAATGTATAGTGAAAGGATTGACTCTCAATTATCGCACCAGTCGAGTGGTGAACTTTGACGTGCTACAAGAAGCCTTACAGTCTGGACAGGATGAAACTTTAGAAGTGACCACCCACGAACCGCACAAGATTCATTCATTTGAGCCATTCAATTTTTAACACATCAAGATGAATATCGACTTGTTTATCCAACTCCGAGACAGCTGATTTTGGATCATTGATGCAGAATATGAAGTGGAAAGATTTGAGGAAGAATTTCAGTGTAACCTGGACTTTGTAAGCAATTTGAAGTTAGCGAGGGATCTATTAGAAGGTATGATAGAGGAGGAAGTCAAGAAATTAAGAAGACCTATTAAAACAAAATATATAAGAATAGGGGACTTGAAGGAGACACATGATAATGTCATCAAAGTCAGGTGCTTTCTAAAAGAAACATTAAATTTGATAGAGTGGGAATATGTGAAATGGGGACTGGACCGGCTAAAGAAAGCAGAAGTAATGATGATAAAGGTGATGGAAGAAGAGGTGATCAAGATTAAAGATAACTGGGCTAAGGAGAGAAAGGAACAAAACAACAAAAAGAAGAAAGATGACTTTGATCAACTAAATCAGAGATGGATCAAAGTTCAGGAAAAGTTTATATCTATGGGACATCATACCTGGATTCGCGAGGACGAAAAGAAGAAGAAAACGGGAATCATTGGTATAATCAAAATGTGGTGGAACAACGGCAGAAAATAAAAGAAGTACCCAAAGACCCTTTCCAGGGCCACTCATATACCTGGAAAAGATATTAGCTTTCTTTGCCTCCATTTTCCCCTTGTCGCTAGACAGACCCATATACAAATACAAATAATATTTCCCCATGTTCAATTTCCCTTGTCGCTATACAGACCCACCATGTTCAATTTCCCTTGGGGCCAGATGGTCCCAAATAATATTCCCATGTTCAATTTCCTTGGCTCTAGAAGGTCCCGCGACATTTGGGCCTAGAAGGTCCCAAGCTGTTTTTGACTGGATTTCCCATTGGGCTCAGATCGTCCCATATTACTACTCATAAGCATACATTTAGCTTAAGATTGTATTCAACAGTTTGAACATAAGCAGACAATTAGCTTAAAATTGTATTCAACAGTTTGAACATAAGCAGACAATTAACTTAAAATTGTATTCAACAGTTTGAACATAAGCAGACAATTAACTTAAATTGTATTCAACAATTTGAACATAAGCATATAATTAACTTAAAATTGTATTCAACAGTTTGAACATAAGCGTACAATTAACTTAAAATTGTATTTAGCAGTTTGAACATAAGCAGACAATTAACTTAAAATTGTATTCAACAGTTTGAACATAAGCAGACAATTAGCTTAAAATTGTATTCAACAGTTTGAACATAAGCATACAATTAACTTAAAATTGTATTCAACAGTTTGAACATAAGCAGACAATTAACTTAAATTGTATTCAACAATTTGAACATAAGCGTACAATTAACTTAAATTGTATTTAGCAGTTTAAACATAAGCATACAATTAGCTTAAAATTGTATTCAACAGTGTGAACATAAGCGTACAATTAACTTAAATTGTATTTAGCAGTTCAAACATAAGCGTACAATTAACTTAAAATTGTATTCAACAGTTTGAACATAAGCATACAATTACCTTAAAATCGCATTCAACAGTTTGAACATAAGCATACAATTAGGTTAAAATTGGATTCAACAGTTTGAACATAAGCGTACAATTAACTTAAAATTGTATTTAGCAGTTTAAACATAAGCATACATTTAGCTTAAAATTGTATTGAACAGTTTGAACATAAGCATACAATTAACTAAAAATCGCATTCAACAGTTTGAACATAAGCGTACAATTAACTTAAAATTGTATTTAGCAGTTTAAACATAAGCATACATTTAGCTTAAAATTGTATTGAACAGTTTGAACATAAGCATACAATTAGGTTAAAATTGGATTCAACAGTTTGAACATAAGCGTACAATTAACTTAAAATTGTATTTAGCAGTTTAAACATAAGCAGACAATTAGCTTAAAATTGTATTCAACAGTTTGAACATAAGCATACAATTAACTAAAAATCGCATTCAACAGTTTGAACATAAGCGTACAATTAACTTAAAATCGCATTCAACAGTTTGAACATAAGCGTACAATTAACTTAAAATTGTATTTAGCAGTTTAAACATAAGCATACATTTAGCTTAAAATTGTATTGAACAGTTTGGACATAAGCATACAATTAGCTTCAAATTGTATTCAACAGTTTGAATATAAGCATACAATTACCTTACAATCGCATTCAACAGTTTTAACATAAGCATACAATTAGGTTAAAATTGGATTCAACAGTTTGAACATAAGCGTACAATTAGCTTAAAATTATATTTAGCAGTTTAAACATAAGCATACATTTAGCTTAAAATTGTATTGAACAGTTTGAACATAAGCATACAATTAACTAAAAATCGCATTCAACAGTTTGAACATAAGCGTACAATTAACTTAAAATTGTATTTAGCAGTTTAAACATAAGCATACATTTAGCTTAAAATTGTATTGAACAGTTTGAACATAAGCATACAATTAGGTTAAAATTGGATTCAACAGTTTGAACATAAGCGTACAATTAACTTAAAATTGTATTTAGCAGTTTAAACATAAGCAGACAATTAGCTTAAAATTGTATTCAACAGTTTGAACTTAAGCATACAATTAACTAAAAATCGCATTCAACAGTTTGAACATAAGCGTACAATTAACTAAAAATCGCATTCAACAGTTTGAACATAAGCGTACAATTAACTTAAAATTGTATTTAGCAGTTTAAACATAAGCATACATTTAGCTTAAAATTGTATTGAACAGTTTGAACATAAGCATACAATTAGGTTAAAATTGTATTCAACAGTTTGAATATAAGCATACAATTACCTTACAATCGCATTCAACAGTTTTAACATAAGCATACAATTAGGTTAAAATTGTATTCAACAGTTTGAACTTAAGCATACAATTAACTAAAAATCGCATTCAACAGTTTGAACATAAGCGTACAATTAACTAAAAATCGCATTCAACAGTTTGAACATAAGCGTACAATTAACTTAAAATTGTATTTAGCAGTTTAAACATAAGCATACATTTAGCTTAAAATTGTATTGAACAGTTTGGACATAAGCATACAATTAGCTTCAAATTGTATTCAACAGTTTGAATATAAGCATACAATTACCTTACAATCGCATTCAACAGTTTTAACATAAGCATACAATTAGGTTAAAATTGTATTCAACAGTTTAAACATAAGCATACAATTAGCTTAAAATTGTATTGAACAGTTTGAACATAAGCATACAATTAGCTTAAAATTGTATTCAACAGTTTGAACATAAGCATACAATTAGCTTAAAATTGTATTCAACAGTTTGAGCATAAGCATACAATGAGTCTAAAATTGTATTCAACAGTTTGAACATAAGCATACAATTAACTTAAAATTGTATTCAACAGTTTAAACATAAGCATACAATTAGCTTCAAATTGTATTCAACAGTTTAAACATAAGCATACAATTAGCCATAAATTGTATTCAACAGTTTGAACATAAGCATACAATTAGCTTAAAATTGTATTTAGCAGTTTCACAAGTACGACAAATACGTTTTATTATTTAAAAGCAGTTTGTGTATTTTTATGAAATATGATAATAAATAATGCATCACTTCCAACACGTGTTTGCCACAATTGCTGTAAGATTGTTTATTTAAAAATATCCCTTTTAAATTCTTTCACAATAATTACAATCTGCATTTCATGTGCACCAAGCAACACGGCGAATCATTTTCTGATAAATTATTAGTGATTTTTTGCGTAATTTTTCAAATTTCTCTGCATTGTTATACAAGAATAATTAAGCGTGGTCTCGTGACTGTGATTAAATATGATCTAATGCAACGTTCTACTGTGCAGTGAAGTCAATACCAACTTTGTATTGGTCAATGGGCCTAGTTTTATCGAGTCAGTACTATTCATTGAGTCAGTACTATTCATCGAGTCAGTACTATTCATTGAGTCAGTACTATTCATTGAGTCAGTACTATTCATTAGTGATAATATAAGAGCAGCTGAAACTTTGTCACACTTAAATGAAGAGATATACATGTATAATATAGTTTAAAATTGTATATATTCAAGTTTTAATTAGGCAGAATAAAGTATTGTATTATTTTATTTGGTTATCTTTTATTGCTCACTGAAATAATGGGACCAGTAACAATGTTATGTTCTCATCATTTAGCCAATTAGACAGCCTTCAACCAGATCAAGTTTTGTTCACTCTAAGCAATGAGGCTACCTGATTACTGATTATGCTAATTTGTTCCATTATAGTAGATATAATAAGTAACTTTCAGATTGGTCAGTGTACAGCTTGTCTGTATAGACAACATAACATGAACAACATAAGTATAGACATTCCACCTGATTACTTCTGAAATGGGTTGACACCGGATTGGCGTAAGGTTGGTAGTTTTACATTTTGCACTTCTTATTATGCCAATTTAGATTGGTCTTTTGCTAAGTGTGCATTTATTATCTAAGTTTATTTCTTAATACAGTTAACAGTTCTTGGGGATGAAATATGTGATCACATTAAATTGCCATCTGCCATATTGTTTTCGTGACATTATTACAAAGTATTATCTTGTGCAGAAGTTTTCACATAAAGAATATAATTGAATGGATATATATATATATATATATATATATATATATATATATATATATATATATATATATATATATATATATATATATATATATATATATATATATATATAGATCGCCCTCTCAATAGATCTGCCAGTAAGTTTCAATATAAATTGTACTTAGATCTATGGTAATTAATAATTAAGAAGAATACCTGATTTTCTTTAGAGGACACTGCTAATTTAGGACACATGCTAATTTGTCCTTTGTCCCATATATTAAAGTACATACATTTACTAAATTATATCATAAAAAATCTATCAGGGTTTGTATGTGATAGCCTCTTCATATATATTCCAAATAGTACACCTACTGACATCAGTCTGAATATTCTCTTATGGGACTATCAGTTTTAGAAACGCTTGTCTGTCTTTTCGTCTGTTCTTTTTTTTTTTGCTGATTGCTTTGTGTTTGGTACACTATATCTGTGTATCGATAATTAATAAATACAAGAAGTAGTAAGTCATTAGTATTGCATATATTGTAAGCTGAATCACTTTATATATGCAGAATACAAATGCGCTGATGACTATATTGTTATACATATTATAGTAAATGTCTTTATTGTATTTGAAGAGTGTGAGAAAGTTAGGGTGTGTGGAAGTCAGGGTGTGTGTGGAAGTCAGGGTGTGTGGAAGTCAGGGTGTGTGTGGAAGTCAGGGTGTGTGGAAGTCAGGGTGTGTGTGGAAGTCAGGGTGTGTGGAAGTCAGGGTGTGTGTGGAAGTCAGGGTGTGTGAGAAAGTCAGGGTGTGTGTGGAAGTCAGGGTGTGTGTGGAAGTAAGGGTGTGTAGAAGTCAGGGTGTGTGTGGACGTCAGGGTGTTTGTGGAAGTCAGGGTGTGTGTGGAAGTCAGGGTATGTGGAAGTCAGGGTGTGTGTGGAAGTCAGGGTGTGTGTGGAAGTCAGAGTGTGTGGAAGTCAGGGTGTGTGTGGAAGTCAGGGTGTGTGGAAGTCAGGGTGTGTGTGGAAGTCAGGGTGTGTGGAAGTAAAGTAGAAGAAATACACTTGTCTTTATTTTTCAACCTGTTTCACAATAAACCCAATTTTTTTCAGCTAAACGAAATTTGTTTTTGTTTTCTTTTTTCTATTCTGGGGGTAGCAGATATGTGCTGTAACATACTCATACGAATTATATATGAATTAAAAGCAAATAATTTCAAAATTGTTACACCTTATTGCCATCTATGGGATAAGAATATTCTTTGACATATCTTCTTAAGCAGTGTGGCCTTTCTCAATATGTAGAATACTTTAATTATTCTTAATACTGCTAAAGTATTTAGGAAGCTGCTATAAACATATTTCTAGATTCTGACTGCCTTTTCGACCCTATAAAGAGAAAACATTATATTGTTAACAATGGTGGCGTACTATACATCTGTGGTACGCAAATCACATGGAACACCATACACATAGTGTGTAAAAACATCCAAAGCAGGCTTTTGTTTTATTTGTGAAGTTCCAATAGTATAACCACTAATAAATATCAGTTCATAAATATCAGTAACTCGGAAAACACATTACATATGTACTCCATTACAAAACTCGCTGGAAACATTTTGGAAAACAAATAGTTGAAAATGTCACCGAAATGTGACATTATGTAAATGTAAATCGGTAAAACCATGTCATACTGTTCGATATTACATCACATTCGACTAGTCTCCTGCAGCATTTTGTAGTCTATACTGATGGAAGGTTTACTGACCATCCATTCAAATCATGTTACTTATTTAAAAAAATACAGCAACCAATCAGAAAATGCATTGTATTCACATGTTAATTATTCATTGAGCCTTCGTTTGTGGAAGATTACACAGTACAGATATTCATTGATTTTCAAATTTATCATGATCACTATCCAGGTGATTATGAGCTGTCAAATAAGGACGGGTAAATCGGTAAAATGCGCATAACTTCCATAGCTATGTCAGATAAAGACGGGTAAATCGGTAAAATGCGCATATTTTCCATAGCTATGTCGGATAAAGACTGGTAATTGGGTAAATTGCACATTCCTTCCCATAGCTATGGCAGGAAAAGATTGGTAAATCGGTAAAATGCGCATACCTTCCACAGCTTTGTCAGATAAAGACTGGTAAATCGGTAAAGTGCGCATACCTTCCATAGCTATGTCAGATAAAGACGGGTAAATCGATAAAATGCACATTCCTTCCCATAGCTATGCCATGAAAAGATTGGTACATCGGTAAAATGTGCATACCTTCCATAGCTATGTCAGATAAAGACAGGTAAATTGGTTAAGTGCGCATACCTTTCATAGCTATGTCAGATAAAGATTGGTAAATCTGTTAAATGCGCATACTTTCCCATAGCTATGTCAGATAAAGACGGGTAAATCGGTAAAATGCACATTCCTTCCCATAGCTATGCCATGAAAAGATTGGTACATCGGTAAAATGTGCATACCTTCCATAGCTATGTCAGATAAAGACAGGTAAATTGGTTAAGTGCGCATACCTTCCACAGCTATGTCAGATAAAGATTGGTAAATCTGTAAAATGCGCATATTTTCCCATAGCTATGTCGGTCAAAGATTGGTAAGTCGATAAAATGCACATTCCTTCCCATAGCTATGCCATGAAAAGATTCGTAAATCGGTAAAATGCGCATACCTTCCACAGCTATGTCAGATAAAGACAGGTAAATCGGTAAAATGCGCATACCTTCCATAGCTACGTCAGATAAAGACTGGTAAATCTGTAAAGTGCGCATACCTTCCATAGCTATGTCAGATAAAGACAGGTAAATCGGAAAAGTGCGCATACCTTCCATAGCTATGTCAGATAAAGACTGGTAAATCCGTAAAATGCGCATATTTTCCCATAGCTATCTCAGATAAAGACCTTTCTTGCAAACAGCCACCGTTGTGGACGTATCAATCGCGCTCAAAAGCAGTCAGTTATTTTGTCGGGAATTACTTCTTTATGGGGGGGGGGGGGATTCACTAAACCGATCAAATCGGCTTGCCATTGGTGATCTTTGCCTTCCACTTGGCTGCCACTTATTGAAACTTTTCGAATGGGTTTGTATAAAGTGTACGTGGCTTGTTCTTGTAGATATCGTTGCACTTGAGGTAAAAGCAGACGTTTGTTAGTTGAGTTTTGGCAGCACTATACGATTTCTGAACTCCTCCGTAACCTGCATGATGACTGGATTGTAGTAAATGTTGGCTATCACCTTTTCCATGCTGATGCTACTTTGGATGAGGCGAAATGGTTTTTGTTTGGAAACGGTTTTATCTGCCACAGGAGTGGAGGTTGAGGCTAGTTGGTGGAGGTAATGTTGCGGCATTGGTATTATTTTCATTTTTTTTCACTTATGGTTTCCCTTCTTTCCTTTCACTTCTGTCGAAGAAGGAGTGGACATCATCTTTTTTACTCAAGTTTCGACCTTTTCTCGTTGGGGGAGTGGGGGAAGGAGTCAACCAGGACGTTGCAATCTTACTAGGAATGGTAGCTGCAGAGAGTGTTTGAAAGACTTCTTGTGCCTCTTCTTGCTCAGGCAGTCGTCAGGTTTCGTCTGTTTTGACCGTTGGGGGTAGTGACGTAATGATTCTGAACGATTCGTTCATTTCTCCATAGTTATTAGCTTTTGACCATTCAAAAGGTGGTTAATCATATTGAATAAAATAGATCAGGAAACTAGACAGTCGAATTTGCATGGCTCCAGTCCCACGTTAACATACCAGATAATGACAAAGCAGATATAGATGCAAAGCGCAACTTGAACGATCCAACTTACAAAAACGAGGCATGCAAACATACATCATTATCTCAAACAAAATTGATAAAAGATGGCAGGCATCACGAGACATATCTAACAAAGGTCGGAAATTATAACATAAATAGGAAACTACAAAAGTATCTTTTTATCTTGTAAAAGAAAGTAATTTTAAAAAGCACAAACATCACTACATATTAACTAGGATTAGATCAAAAAAATCATTAAAGATGGATGATACGGGGAAGTACGTAAAATAAACTACTTGTACAAAATGCGCACATTAAGCGAACCGGAAAACTTAAGTATGTGGTAAATATATGTCCCATGCATGACAAAGAAAGTAATGCACTTAATAATAAAATATCCGAAACATCTCAAGGCAATGAAACGAAATTTATAAAGTATCTCTACCAACCTTCTTGCATTCATAGCGAAGACGGGTAAAAAGAAAATTGTGAATAACGATCTCGGTGGGTAATTAGTCGATTCGACTCCCTGGGACGGGAGAGGAAAATGTGTATCCATGGGGAGGGGAGGAGCTGGAGATATCCATCCCACAGGAGATATGCCGCGACGTGTTAGCACCCCAATTTCCATACATACAGGCTAAAGAAAGTTCCACTCCCAAACGAGACAGCAAAGCCTTATCGAAACCTATGATAATAAAAATAATACTAAAATAATAATAATAATAATAATAATAATAATAATAATAATAATAATAGTTAACAATAAGAT
The DNA here is from genome assembly GCA_029339505.1 of Unio delphinus. Taxonomy (NCBI): domain Eukaryota; kingdom Metazoa; phylum Mollusca; class Bivalvia; order Unionida; family Unionidae; genus Unio; species Unio delphinus. Next base: position 30,379,157 of record JAQISU010000047.1, read on the forward strand.
AAAATGTAAGATTCATTTCAACACATACGACTATTGGTTAATGTCTCCTAAGCAGATGAAAGGCTGAACATCAATGGGGGAGGGGTATGAGTGATACGTATGGGTCGCTTAAGACCAGATTCTTCCTCTCTTTGACATAACACACTATTTATGTGCAATAAACAAACAGTGGAGGGGCTTCGAGTGGTCAAGTGTTCTAAAGCGACTTAAATGTTTATCGCTCTCCGTTACGGATCACTGCCATCTCACCTCTGTCTGCGTGAGTTCGAATCTCAGATTCATCCAATGTGGGTATGTGAGAAAGCTTGCCAGTAGCTTCTCGTGGGTCGGTGGTTCTTTCCGGGCTTTTTCCGGATTCTTCCTCCACCATTAATACTGGCCGCCATGTATAGCCTATCGTGTGCTGAAAAATGACGTTAAACCCTACAACAACAACAACAAAAACAACAACAAACAGTGGAAAAGGAAAGTGAGCCACCGTTTACCTTTAAAACAAGGAGTGTTGATCCGAATTGGTCGCCCCTTCTTCGTTCTTGCAGACAAAAATTAGGTTCCAAAGAACTACTACTACTACTACTACTACTACTACTACTACTACTACTACTACTAATAATAATAATAATGATAATAATAATAATAATAATAATAATAATAATAATGATAATACTAATAATAATAATAATAATAATAATAATAATAATAATAATAATAACAATGATAATAATAATAATAATAATAATAATAATAATAATAATAATAATAATAATGATAATAATAATAATGATAATAATAATAATAATAATGATAATAATAATATAGGAAGCTAAACGGTATGGAGTGGCTAGTAACCAAGAATAGAAAGAGTCGGTGTGGAACGCAATAAAAAATAAATAAACAAATATGCATATACACGCTGGACAAAGAGAAGAAATGTAATAGAAGGCACAGGCAAGAATATAAAACACAAAGAAAAAGCAAATCGCAGAGAAATGACATGGTTACAAAGGATGAAGCAGAGAGAAAATAACACAACCATGAAGTAAAAGATAAAAAGGGCATTAACTCGGAGAAAGAAGACGAAGAACGGATGGAGAAAAAAAACACAGAGGGAACTCAACATGATTAAAGAATAGAGATGTCTCTGTTAGAGCTGATACAATGAAAACAAAGTGTTGCAGCCGCCACCCCCTAAATGGTCCTTAAAATTACCTAAGTCGTACGTACATATATTTATATAAACATGTTGTATGTACATACGTCTGTATAAACGCAACATGTATATAACAAAACACACACACACACACACACACACACACACACACACACACCCGCTCGCGCAAACAAACAATATAGCGCACATGTACATAGCACCCTAAACATGTACATATTCTTCTTCCCCTCTATCTTCATGTATATATATACTGGGCTTTCAATCTGACCCCTAGTTATGGTAAAAATGTATGGCTCTGAAAAACTGATACAGCGACCGCGAAACCCATGCGCATACAAATAATAAGCAATTGGACACGTTATAAATAAATCTAATAAGGTGACATTTGACAAAGCAGGAGGAAACGACAGAAGAATTCAGTAGACAGTCTTGGCGCTTTGCTTTACGAACGCTCCTTGCTTAGGAACCAGTGAAAAATATGTCTACGTAACCAAAATTAAGAAGCGCGCAAAGTACATAGCTAAATTAGTCGTATAGTGCAGTGATGCCAATCAACAACTCAAATCCAAAGAGCTCACGGTATAATCTCTATCACGTATATGACACATACCTAACTCTTGTATACCTCTTAATGAGTGAGCCATAATTAGAGGGCATACCCTGCCAGTGTCCTCCGACAGTGAAACACATTCTTTTCAAGTGTATTGACTCCCGCCTTGTGAGATTTATTTTTTTATTTAAATAATTGAACTGAGTTAACGATATTGACGATGCCGTACCACAAGATAATACCAAAATGGCGACTTTTCTTAGAGAATTATAACAAATTACCCAAATATGTATAGACTGTATACCCTTAATTAAAGATTTTATTGACATAAAGATAGTATATCTGAACAGCTTACGATCATTGGAAGGGTTTATGTTCTAAAAAAGGCTTAGCTCAATAATATTTTCACATTTATAACTTTTCCTATTCATCGAAACCATATAGTCTTTGGCAAATTTTCATTTGAAGTTTCACTTGTTAAATATCTGGAATCTGATGAATACTCCGCTCTGTCTCTATTACTCTCTTTCTAGAGTAGATTTCACATTTTGAAAAGAAATCATTAAAACAAGATGTTGTTACATTCGTTACAGGATTCATTAATTGTGGGGTTTTCTGTGTTCTTTACTAGAGTTCAAATTTAAGAAACATTTGAATAATCTGAAATATGGTTGTCTATCTGTGAATGCACGTCCATTTACTAAACATGTTATCTTGTATTTTCACTGATTCTTCCAAGTTATTAAATATTCACAGAGATGACATATGTATGACATACAAAACATTATATCCTAAAGATCTGGAACGCAATTCGGTGGGCACTGTAGAGAAAGAAATTGCTTGTTGATTTTATTAGACTTTTTATTTATCTTAATCTGTTACAGTTTTAATACATACATACATACATACATACATACATACATACATACATACATACATACATACATACATACTGCTTAATACTGTCGCCACACAACGTTGACAGATCTAGCCAATGGGCAAAATAGTTGTTTGTGTTCAGGATATTAGAGAGATAGCTAAGATATCGCATGAAAACAGAAAATTAAGTCAAGTAGCTCATTTCTAGTAATACGCAATCATAACTTTTCTATTACTCTTTACCAGCGATATAATGTGAACTAGGATTCTATAGCAAGTAAATATCACAGAATCAAGAAAATAAAGGACTGGTGCGCATGTCAATGCACATTTTAGTTTAAAGAAAGACGTATCGCATTCCCCCGTCCCTGTAAGTGTCGTCTGAAGTGTCGTCTGTGGTTTTACTATTGTTGATGATTCACTTTACGGCAGTACAAGCAAAATCAAAAACATTATCTTACTTCAGGTATAATAACCTGTACATACCAAGATTAGATCATTTCCACTTATGTAACGCCAGCCTTTCTTCTGTCTTTAGAAATATAATGTCCGATGAACATCACATTGGTTTAAAATGATTATTATCTGTTGGGATTTATATTTACTGCTCGCGGTCTCTAAACAATTTGATTTGAGTCTGTTCTTCTCCCCAAACGTGTGATGAAAAATCACGAAAAAGTCTCAGTGCAGCAATAAAAACGCCAGTTTAGCAAATGGCTTCCCCATCAAACGCTCCAACGCTATACAAAATTCGTACAGTCCCTCATGTCCGGCGACAACATCCGTTTTAGGTCTTACCCTTGGATCGAAAGCAATTTGATTCTTGTCGCGTCTCCACCAGCTGTGGCAGAAGATAGCCATCCTGCATCGTCAAAGATGTACGGTTGTCGACATCCATCTGTGACGTATCATTCTTCTTAGTTACTAACATTATAGGCGAACTTTACAATATAACTATCAATCACATCTCCAATGTACATGTTTCCAAACCCTTGACATGTTGGCTTTTCATAAGACATCATAAGGCATCGCTTTTGTTGTTTCTGTGTCTATTTTATGATTCATTAAGACATGTCTTCCAATGCCAGGTCTTTTTCTTTCAAATACATTTTGGAACTAGATAAGATGGAGTTCTAACTTCTTGCTCTCCTATATTGAAAACTTTGACCGTGGGTTTATTATACAAATTATTTAAATGCGCGGAACTGTTCTATGAACAGAAATCTCCACACATAAATAGGGTACTATCTGACAGTATTCTTGTACACATTCATCAACTCAATTATCTATCAGAATCTTCAACTGACAAATTTCCGAGTTGCCGTCATGTCCAGATCGAAAACCTGGCTTCATTCAATAGTTTGTGTAAAATTGCAAACACATTTGAAACTCTGCTATCTGAAATATTTCCATCTAGAACGTTCATGTTTATAATTCTTATAGGCCTTACTGTGGCTGTCATCCTAAATATTTTACAAGATACAACGCGTCTCAGCTCAGGATGTGAAATCTTGTACGTGTTAACGGCGTACTGGTCAAATTAGAGAAAACTTGCACTGCGTTTATACGATGACAACCGGAATATAAAATTACGCGATAGTCAATTTTTTAAACACGTGTGGAACTGTATGCCAACAAGATTGGAAATGATACGTTAAAATATATCCATTTGGAAATGATACGTTAAAATATATCCATTTGGAAATGATACGTTAAAATATATCCATAGGTTAACATCGAGCTAGTTTTTCCTGGCGACAAGGAATGACTCAATGTTAAAAACTTTGCTGTGATTAACATTATTAGGTGTCTGGGATCTAACAGTAATTTAACATGGGAATGACTGTCTGGTGTGTAGCGGGAAATATAATATTTAAAATGTTCACATGTTTAACATATTTGTATATATAAAGACAATGTGAATTTAAGAGTCCGTCACTTGAAGATTTATAGGGACATGGTGAAATGCATTGTTACAACTACACGTACTATCCAACATGCCTTTTATAGTGACCAGTGCCATGTAATCCAACAACCCGCTTTGAGTGACCACCACCAAATTTACTAATCAATGAAAAACAGAGGAATATATACAAACACGGTATCATCAACACGCTGAATGTACTAACCAACATCACATTTGATGACCTAGGAAATTGTGGGAATATACATTTATATAAATGCTATGCCATCAATACGCCATTTGTGCTGACCAATATCACATTTACTAATCAACGAAAAGACTGAAAATATATACACACTATACCTTCAACACATCAAAACCTCCCTATCGTGCTATACGTTCCACATTATCCCCTCATAACCAAAGTAAAACTCCTATCCCTTCATAACTCTCATCCCCTCATAGCCAAAGTAAAACTCCTATCCTTTCATAACCAAAGTAAAACTCCGATCCTTTCATAACCAAAGTAAAACTCCTATCCTTTCATAGCCAAAGTAAAACTCCTATCCCCTCATAACCAAAGTAAAACTCATATCCCCTCATAACCAAAGTAAAACTCATATCCCCTCATAACCAAAGTAAAACTCCTATCCCCTCATAACCAAAGTAAAACTCCTATCCCCTCATAATCAAAGTAAAGCTCCTATCCCCTCATAACCAAAGTAAAACTCCTATCCCCTCATAACCAAAGTAAAACTCATATCCTGTCATAACCAAAGTAAAACTCCTATCCCCTCATAACCAAAGTAAGACTCCTATCCCTTCATAGCCAAAGTAAAACTCCAATCCCTTCATAACCAAAGTAAAACTCCAATCCCCTCATAGCCAAAGTAAAACTCTTATCCCCTCATAGCCAAAGTAAAACTCCTATCCCCTCATAACCAAAGTAAAACTCCAATCCCTTCATAACCAAAGTAAAACTCCAATCCCCTCATAGCCAAAGTAAAACTCATATTCCCTCATAGCCAAAGTAAAACTCCTATCCTTTCATAACCAAAGTAAAACTCATATTCCCTCTGTCACAGAATTAGGCGAAAATTTGAACTGATTTTTGTTGTACTTGAATTGCAAACGAAACTCACCATTTTCTTGATTTCTTCGTACACGCATTACCTGGGGTGATTAAGTGGCGTGTAACGATTTGCATGTGCCAATTTGTAATTTACATGAAATCCGAAATACTCGTTTTACGTGGTGTACGGCAAGCTCGATGTGATTTATGTTCACCTATTGAGAGTATATAAGGCGAACTATTTATCATAATTTTTTACGGGAACCAAAATATCTAATCGAAGGATAGATAACCTCGTCTTGCAAATCTCCAGCCAAAGGGGTGAGTGTTAAATTTACATTTCGTTTTATTGTGAATTTTATTCAGATTATCATTTCGTATAATGATGCTTTTATTGCAATTAAACGTGGAATATTTGGAATTACTAGTCACTTTTAGACTTTAAATACAATATCGTAATCTACGGCTTAGATTATTTTTGAGACAACTATTATTAGTCTGGTTTTGTTTATTATAGCTGATTCCGTCGTTGATTCCGTCGTTGATTCAGTCTGATTCCAGCTGATTCCGTCGTTGATACCGTAGAAGTTCATCACTGATAGCGCATCTAATAACATCGTTGATACCGTCTCTGATACCGTAGCTGCTAACATAGTTGTTACATTGTTTCTGGTACCGTAGCTGCTAATAACATCGTTGATACCGTAGCTGCTAATAACATCGTTGATACCGTAGCTGCTAATAGCATCGTTGATACCGTAGCTGCTAATAACATCGTTGATACCGTAGCTGTTAACACATCTGATACCATCTTTTGATAAACGTCTTTGATATCGTTTGATTTGTTGTGGGACATCTATTGTTTGTTCTGGAACATCTCTGTATAAATATCTGAATGTGCTTGTGCCGTTAATTTGTGCAAACGGAATTGAAGTATCTGTCTGTGTGTCGAACTGTCTGTTCGTCAATATCTGTGTAACGTGTAAATATCCGGAAAGCTAGAAGTCCGAGTGTCGGAGCTGTCTTAGAGTTGTAAAACGTCCGGGTTGACATCTAGGGTAGTGAGGAACCGTTGGTTCTGGTAGATGTTGTATGCTGTCTGAACGTATAACTGTGGTGGATCCGTGTAGGGAAACGTCCGATAATAGTATTGGTCAACCCTCGGTTCTCGGGGAAACTGGGAGACGATTCAACTGTTGCTGAATCGTGCGGTTATACAGGGGAGACACATAGGTGTATTGAAATTGTGATATAATTTAATACATTGTTGTATTTGCATGTTTATGTCAGATCGCAATAATATTTCAAGTGATCACATAGATATCAATAAAAGCTAGCAACTTGATTGAATACAAGTATATGATCGTGCTAGTTATCGCAATCCATCGTGCGATAGATAGTTTGTCGTTTGTGTTTATTTTTTTCGTGAATCATACTTGCATTTATTTAACTTTCGTAAAGGATTCTTGGATCTGTGTATAATCCAAGAGATCTCTTTACATTTGTGATTCCTTTTGTATTGTTATTTAATTTGTTCATGTATTGTGAATGGTTGTGAGTTTAATTGTGGGTTGAGTGCATGAATTATTGTGTTGTTACATCTGTATTTTTTTCATTTATAATTTATTACATAAATTTATATTTTCTTTCACAAATTGTGTTTGTATTGTTCATTTAATCCACCCTCCTCTCGGTAACAATTCTGTTACAATGGTGTCAGAAGTGGGATCGTTGGATTAAGTGAACTGTCAATCATTTTTGTGAAGGTATACATTTAATGTTTATATTTGAGCGTGACCTTCTGTTAAGATAATACTCTAGTTGGAGTTTATTTTTGTTTAGTTTACCTAGGTCCGTGTGTCCAGTATAAACGTGTTTAAAGTATTGGTTTGGTTATATATCTATATTCATATTACAATTGTCATGTCATCCCTTAAGGACTTGGTTGCCTTAGGCAAAGAATTTGGATATGAAGGTGAAAGCTTAAGGAAATTTATTCAAGAAGAACAAGCCCGGGAAAGGGACGAAAGGGTAAGAGCAAGGGAATTAGAAAGGGAAGCCGAAGAAAGGAAAAGGGAATTACATAGGGAATTAGAAAAGTAAAAGGGGGAGGCCGAAGAGAGGAAAAGGGAATTAGAAAGGGAATCCGAAGATAGGAAATGGGCCTTCGAAAGGGAAAAGATAGAATTAGAGAAGCAGGCCGAAAAGGATAGGATAGGATGGGAAATGGAAGCGGAGCAAAAGCGAATAGAGTTAGATGAGAAAGCAAAACAACGGGATCATGAGCGTAAGGTAGAATTAGCGACATCTGGAAGAGAACACGATTCTGCCTTTAGCAAATTAAGGGGCCCCAAATTACCTCCCTTTGACGATGAAAAAGATAACATAGATAGTTATCTTCATCGGTTTGAGCGGTATGCCGAAAACCAGAAGTGGAGTCAAAATGACTGGGCGCTGCATCTGAGTGCTTTATTAAAAGGTAAAGCACTGGATGTATACTCGCGACTTCCTAGGGACGATGTGTTTAAGTACGACGTCCTAAAGGAAGCACTTCTCAAAAGGTACGAGCTCACTGAACAAGGTTTTCGAAAAAAGTTCAGGTATAGCAAGCCCGATAAGGGAGAAACCTTTGGTCAGTTCACCGTCAGAATTTCGAACTATTTTGAGCGGTGGATTGAATGCGGCAAAGCGGTGAAAACGTTTGAAGGGTTGACTGATTTCTTGCTCAGAGATCAATTATTTAATACAGTTGGGCGAGAATTAGATCAATTTCTGAAGGAGAAAGTCTTCACGAACGTAAAAGATATGGCTAAGCAAGCCGATTTATTTGCCGAAGCTCATGGGGGAACTCAGAACGTGGTTTTAAAAGATTTTAAGTCTGGAAACCAGTCTGTAAGACCTATGCCTAGGGAGCCTGTAAAATCAGCTGAGGTAAAAAGGTCAGTTGGGAATCCAGTTTTTCAGCGTGTGCGGTGTTTCTTGTGTAATGCATTGGGTCATGTTCAAAAAGACTGTCCTAAAAGAAAGGCACTTATACATAAGGTAGCAGTGGCTATACAAAGTAAAGGTATAACTGATAACATCGTACAGGTAGAACCTTGTATTCATTCGCTTGGCACGTGTTTATTTCCTGAAGCGCGCGTACCAACCGCGAGAGGATTTGTCAACGGTCGAGAAGTCGTGGTATTGCGTGATACTGGTTGTACGGGCGTAGTGATCAAACGTAGTCTCGTGCAGGATAACCAAATGCTCGGGTGGGAATCCCCATGTATGTTACTTGATCAGACGATGGGTCGCATTCCAGTAGCAAGGATCACAGTAAAAACACCTTTCTTAACGGGAACTGTTGATGCCCTTTGTATGGACAATCCTATTTACGATCTGACGATCGGTAATGTTGAAGGTTCCCGTCTTCCAACCATGGCCGATTTTAAAATACCTTTGGCCCAGGCAGTCGAAACGCGAGCGCAAACACGGCGAGAGAAATCCGCGTTTCATAAATTAATAGTCCCTGAATCGATCTCAGGAATTTCCCGTGATGATTTCAAACAAGAGCAAGATCGTGATGAATCCATCAGAACAATTGTTGAGAAAATCACGTCCGGCGCGATTAAACATTGCAAGCGTGGGGGTAGCTCTAGATTCGTACGCAAGAACGGATTAATTCATAGGGAGTTTAGCGCTCGGGAGGGTAAGAAGTATTGGCAAGTGGTCGTACCCCAGAGATATAGATCTCAAGTACTTAGGGTGGCGCATGAGTCAAGCATGGCAGGACACCTAGGTAAGGCTAAGACCACTAGCAGGGTAGTCGCTGAATTCTACTGGCCAGGTGTTAATGGCGATGTCACACGGTTCTGTAGGTCGTGCGACGTATGTCAGAAAACCGTTTGTAAGGGAAGGGTCACAAGGGTGCCCTTGGGACAGATGCCATTAATAGATACACCGTTTAAAAGAGTGGCAGTAGATATTGTAGGACCAATACACCCAGTTACCGAAAGAAAGAATCGGTACATACTTACTCTGGTTGACTACGCAACCAGATACCCTGAAGCCGTAGCGTTACCAACTATTGAAACGGAAAGGGTAGCTGAAGCATTAGTTGATATCTTCAGTAGGGTAGGGGTGCCAGAGGAAATCCTCACTGATTGTGGTGCCCAATTCACCTCTGACCTCATGGGTGAAATAAGTAGGCTGTTATCCATCAAACAGCTAAACACTACCCCATACCATCCGATGTGCAATGGACTGGTAGAGAAGTTTAATGGTACCCTGAAAAGCATGCTGCGAAAGATGTGCGCGGAACGTCCGCAAGACTGGGACCGTTATTTAAACGCTGTTCTGTTCGCGTACCGTGAAGTACCGCAGGAAAGTTTAGGGTTCTCGCCCTTTGAACTGTTGTATGGTAGAACAGTTCGAGGCCCGATGCGGATACTACGCGAACTATGGACTGGTGATGTCTCGAACGAGGAAATAAAAACGACTTACCAGTACGTGTTAGATCTAAGAAACAAACTTGAGAGTACATGCCAGATGGCACGTGACGAATTGATTAAATCGGGGCGCAGATATGCCAAGTATTACAACCGCAGAGCGCGTAATAGGAAATTTCTTGTGGGAGATCAGGTGCTATTGCTTCTTCCAACGAGTTCGAATAAGTTATTAGTCCAGTGGAAAGGTCCATATGAAGTTAAAGAAGTAAAAGGTGACATGGACTATAAAATTGACATGGACGGTAATGTAAAAACATTCCATGCAAACATGCTCAAGTTATACATCAAGAGACAGAGCGACAATGTCAATAAGGGGAGTTGAAAATATAGGCGCAGACTACTTGAGTAGGGCATGATGGGAAATTTGTATGAATTTGCCCAGTAATAAAATCCAGTTTGTAGTATAACCAGTGTAAATGTTGTAAGATATCATCAGTAGTTATTTTTCTTCTATTCTGTGTTAGTTTTAAAAATGTGTACATTTTTATTCTTAGGGGGGAGGTATTGTCACAGAATTAGGCGAAAATTTGAACTGATTTTTGTTGTACTTGAATTGCAAACGAAACTCACCATTTTCTTGATTTCGTCGTACACGCATTACCTGGGGTGATTAAGTGGCGTGTAACGATTTGCATGTGCCAATTTGTAATTTACATGAAATCCGAAATACTCGTTTTACGTGGTGTACGGCAAGCTCGATGTGATTTATGTTCACCTATTGAGAGTATATAAGGCGAACTATTTATCATAATTTTTTACGGGAACCAAAATATCTAATCGAAGGATAGATAACCTCGTCTTGCAAATCTCCAGCCAAAGGGGTGAGTGTTAAATTTACATTTCGTTTTATTGTGAATTTTATTCAGATTATCATTTCGTATAATGATGCTTTTATTGCAATTAAACGTGGAATATTTGGAATTACTAGTCACTTTTAGACTTTAAATACAATATCGTAATCTACGGCTTAGATTATTTTTGAGACAACTATTATTAGTCTGGTTTTGTTTATTATAGCTGATTCCGTCGTTGATTCCGTCGTTGATTCAGTCTGATTCCAGCTGATTCCGTCGTTGATACCGTAGAAGTTCATCACTGATAGCGCATCTAATAACATCGTTGATACCGTCTCTGATACCGTAGCTGCTAACATAGTTGTTACATTGTTTCTGGTACCGTAGCTGCTAATAACATCGTTGATACCGTAGCTGCTAATAACATCGTTGATACCGTAGCTGCTAATAGCATCGTTGATACCGTAGCTGCTAATAACATCGTTGATACCGTAGCTGTTAACACATCTGATACCATCTTTTGATAAACGTCTTTGATATCGTTTGATTTGTTGTGGGACATCTATTGTTTGTTCTGGAACATCTCTGTATAAATATCTGAATGTGCTTGTGCCGTTAATTTGTGCAAACGGAATTGAAGTATCTGTCTGTGTGTCGAACTGTCTGTTCGTCAATATCTGTGTAACGTGTAAATATCCGGAAAGCTAGAAGTCCGAGTGTCGGAGCTGTCTTAGAGTTGTAAAACGTCCGGGTTGACATCTAGGGTAGTGAGGAACCGTTGGTTCTGGTAGATGTTGTATGCTGTCTGAACGTATAACTGTGGTGGATCCGTGTAGGGAAACGTCCGATAATAGTATTGGTCAACCCTCGGTTCTCGGGGAAACTGGGAGACGATTCAACTGTTGCTGAATCGTGCGGTTATACAGGGGAGACACATAGGTGTATTGAAATTGTGATATAATTTAATACATTGTTGTATTTGCATGTTTATGTCAGATCGCAATAATATTTCAAGTGATCACATAGATATCAATAAAAGCTAGCAACTTGATTGAATACAAGTATATGATCGTGCTAGTTATCGCAATCCATCGTGCGATAGATAGTTTGTCGTTTGTGTTTATTTTTTTCGTGAATCATACTTGCATTTATTTAACTTTCGTAAAGGATTCTTGGATCTGTGTATAATCCAAGAGATCTCTTTACATTTGTGATTCCTTTTGTATTGTTATTTAATTTGTTCATGTATTGTGAATGGTTGTGAGTTTAATTGTGGGTTGAGTGCATGAATTATTGTGTTGTTACATCTGTATTTTTTTCATTTATAATTTATTACATAAATTTATATTTTCTTTCACAAATTGTGTTTGTATTGTTCATTTAATCCACCCTCCTCTCGGTAACAATTCTGTTACACCCTCATAGCCAAAGTAAAACTCCAATCCCCTAATAGCCAAAGTGAAAATCCCCTCATAGTTTCCCTACCATTCCCTTTTAACAAAACCACCCTAACCCTACACAATCCCATTTACCCTTACAATCCGTATAACCCTACCAATAACGAGTAAGGAGAAAAGAGGCAAAAAGAGACAAGCAAGAAACCACACTTAATTTCAGGCGTTATTTTACTTTTATAATCCAATCACAAATATACGAATTGTTGTAAATGATATATAAAGCCAATTGGGTTTAATAATCTTTGTGATGCTGGATTTCTTCTTGTTTTGTCATCGATTTAAATTCTTTAAAAAAAAAACGTAACTATCCATTATCGCTTGATACACGTATTGGCAACAAGGTTTCGTTCAATAACATTCAGTGTACAGTGAGGAAAAGTTCATTTGTCAGATTCTTACAAATTGAATGATTTAATTTTTAATTTTTTTCTTCTAAATAATCAAACCAACTCAGAATTTGGAGTGAAGCAGCATTTTCGTGCAAGGTTGTGACAACAAACTTATGCAGCATACCCGATAAGCAGGATACAGAACACTCAAGTAAATAAAGTCTTTCAGTTGTCAGTGAGTGGAGTAGATATCTTTCAGTTGTCGGTGAGTGGAGTAGATATATTTCAGTTGTCGGTGAGTGGAGTAGATATCTTTCAGTTGTCCGTGAGTGGAGTAGATATATTTCAGTTGTCCGTGAGTGGAGTAGATATATTTCAGTTGTCGGTGAATGGAGTAGATATCTTTCAGTTGTCAGTGAGTGGAGTAGATATCTTTCTGTTGTCAGTGAGTGGATGAGATATTTCTGAACGTCTCTGATCATAGTATCAAGGTTGTTAAATATTCATGAATATTCATGTTATTTGCCTGAATATAATGTTCTGAAAGGTTTACATTTCAATGACAGTGATAGGATTTGCATTGCTAGTTACAAATATACTCAAGGTAATATATATAAAAGATGTATCAAATGGGGGGGGGGGGGAAATATACATCTCATTTTAAAAACAGTTTAATAGTAAATGCCTTCTCTAATTCATTTCGGTGTCGTGTTTATTTATTTTAAATAATAATAATAATAATAATAATAATAATAATAATAATAATAATAATAATAATAATAATAATAATGAGGACTTTGTATAGCGCCTAATCTTTAGAAGCTCTAAGCGCTTTACAACATCTATATTGATATGAATACAAAAAATCAAAACAGACACCATGAAATTGGAAAATAAAAAATGATGAAAATATTTAAGGTAGGAAACATTTTTAGGTCTTTAAGTTTGTTCTTGCATTCGAAAGAAGTGAGTTTTAAGAGCACTCTTGAAAGAGACCATTGTGTCTTTATGTCTAATTTCAATGGGCAATTCATTCCACGTTGCTGTGCCCTTGTATGCAAAAGAACGTTGCCCATATGACTTCGTTTTCATAGTGGGAATAATGAGTGTACGATTGTCAACAGAGGAGCGTAAGTATCTTTTTGGTGTATACACATGGGTGAGGCCGGATAGGTATGCTGGACTGGAGTCCGTCAGTGAAACGTAGCACAGAGAACAAATTTTGTGTTTGATTCTGGATCAAATGAATAGCCAGTGTAGAGTACAGAGCAGTGGGGAGTTGTTCACTGATCGAGGTACTCTAAAGATGATCCGGGCAGCTGTGTTTTGAACTTTTTAAAGTTTCTGGAGTAGATATTGAGACGAACCAGACATAAATTAATTACAAAAGTCCAGTCTTGAAAGTACTATGCACACGCAAATGTTTTAGTGGCATCAACTGAAAGATATTTGGGAATAGAGCTGATGCGTCTCAGCTCAAGATATGGAGCTTTGCATATGTTCATGACATGTTGGAGCAATGGGAGAGTACTGTCTAGAGTAACACACTAGGTTTCTTACTGACTGTGTGAATGTAATGTTGGTGTTGCTGATATTCAATGTTTGAGGTAAAGGATGTGAATGAGAAAGTCTTTGTGTTGTGTTCAGAATGGCCTCAGTTTTATCATCATTCATCTGCAGCTTGTTACATGTCATCCATGATTTCACATAAAAAATGCACCTCTCTACTCCATAGATGTTAGCATCGACTTCAGTTGGGTGGCAAGATTTTTATATTTGGGTTTCATCAGCATACAATTGTTGAGAAACTGGGTGATGATCTATGACACTTGAGAGCGGCTGAGTGTATATAATGAAGAGAACAGGTCCAAGAACAGAGCCCTGTGGAACACCACAACATAGATCAAATGGGATGGAATGTATTCCATTTGCAGATACAATTTGTTTCCTGTTCACAATGTGGGACTTGAACCATTGTAAGGCTATATTCTGAATGCAAAATACATGTTGGAGACGGTAAAGTAAGATATCATGGTCTGTTGTGTCAAATGCTGCAGACAAATCAATGAGGGTGAGGACTGTAATCTTTCCACTATCTAAAGCAAAGAGAATGTCATTAAATACGTTCAGAAGAGTAGTTTCAGTACAGTGGCTAGGGCGATATGCAGACTGTACATTACTAAAAAGACTGTTTGAATTCAAATGAGATACAAGTTGGGTTAGAACAACTTTTTCTAAGATTTTTTTATATGAATGGGAGATTAGAAAATGGAAAGAAGTTCTTTAAATCGTTATGGTCAAGTGATGGTTTCTTCAACGGAGTCTTTACGATAGCAGTTTTGAAAAAATGATGGGAATTCCCCTGATGAGAGAGAGGTATTAATAACATCAATTAGTGAATGCATTGTTGGGTCTAAGCACTCAAGCAGCAGTGATGTTGGAATTGGATCGAGTTCAGATGACTTTGGTGCACTCTTCATTACGATTGTCCGCACTAAATCAATAGAGACAGGTTCAGATGCTCCTAATGGTTGTCGCTGAATTCTGTATCATAAATGTATGGTGACGAGTCAATTGAAATTGTGTTGTCAAGTGAATCTCTAATGGTTTGTACTTTGTCACGGAATAAATGTGCAAATAGGTCCGGAAGGTCTACTGGAGAGAAGGTAGTTGGAAGTGGTGTACATTTGTTCCTTGACATTAGTTAGCTAGTTATCTCGAAGAGCTCTTTGCAGCTGGAACTCTCCGTGATCTTAGTACTGTAGTAGGATAATTTGGCTAAATGGGCTATATTTGTGACGTTCTTCTTAGCGGCTTCACAGATTTATTTATGAATAGTGAGTCTCGTGGAAAGCCAAATCCTCTCTGCTTTTCGGCGATGTCTTTTAGCAGTGCGAAGCTGGTCCCTAACACTGTTATACCATGGAGAACACTTTTTATATATATTGATACTCTGCATTTCGTGGCTGGGGCATGTTTTAGAAGCAATGAACGCAGGCAGTTATCAAGTTGTTCTGCTGTAGGATGTAAGTAAGTTATCAGGTTTGCTTGGATGTCATGCATTAATTTGGTTCTATTTATCAAACGGAGGCTTCTCTTAGTAGCAAACACAAGTGGAGTGTTAGGGACTCATACGTGCAGATGGCATATAATGCAGAGGTGATCTGATGCAAGTTCATGGGATACAAGGGTGGATCGTAGAATATTATCATCAGGTCTATGAAGAAACTAGTCTAAAATGTAACTAAGTTTATGGGTCGGTTGGTTAACTGACTGTTTAAGGATGAAAACATGAATGGAATCTACGAGTTTTGAGGTGTATGGGTTTCCAGGACAGTCAAAGTGAAAGTTGAAATCTTAAAGAATAATTAGGTTGCCACCTATCAAATTTCCATACTCCAGATGATTCGAAAACTGCTCCAAAAATAGAGATTCAGTCAGCTTGTTATTTCTACTAGGAGGAGAGCGGTAGAGGAAGAAAAAATGGACTGGCCTTTGTTCCAGTGTGAGTGTTGTTTGGACTAGTTCAAACGATGTGTGGCAGAAATTGAAGGTTGTGTTGTACTTAAGACATTTTATCATGGAGTTCCATTTCCGCGAGAGTGGCGGGGGAACGACTTGATGGAGTAAGCGGTAGGTGTTAAATCCGTGCACTTGAGTTCATCGCCTGATGTTTTTAGCTATGTTTCTGTCAGGACGAAGACGTCGATATTCTGGTCGTTGATAAAATTAACTATTAAAATGAACATTCTATATGATAATAATGCAATGTTAATCATTAATGAAATTTTAAACAATTAAGTGTATTTAAATATTTAATTTTATTTTATGCTCAGCAGTGAATTACTTGATTTTCTAGTTAAAATAATATTGATATTTCACTGCAGTGAAAAAATAACAAGTGAAAAAATAACAGTGAAAAAATAACAATATTTTTTCACTACAGGAACTACATTTTTGGGTCAAAATATTTGCTTGAAACGAGTGAATAAACGAGTGAAAGAGCAGATTTGAGGTAGCCAACGTATGTGAGCATAAAATAAAAAGAATATTTGCTTGAAACGAGTGAATAACGGATACATTTCATCTCTTGGATAAAAAACTCTAGTATTTTCACTCGTGGCTTCGCCACTCGTGAAAATACTGAGTTTTTCATCCACTCGATGAAATATATCCGTTATTCACTCGTTTCAAGCAAATATCCTCTATATATATTCAAATCAAGCTTGAATAGTATGTTTTAGTCTTTCTGTAACAGTTGGACTTGTCGTGATTCTATTTATTGTCAGTAATATTTGCTATTCCGCAAACGCATGCGTTGGCTATGAACTTGTCTTGCCATTGTTCGAAACTAAAGCGTAAGTGCTGTCTCTGTATATAGCATCATGTGATCATTTTCAATATGTCGACCACATCATTCCAAAACAAACTTAACGAACTTGAAAGAAGACTTAAAGCTGAAAATTCATCTAGAGAGCGAGATAGAGCCCGATTCCATGATGTCAGTGCTAGTCCCAGAAGACCAAAGCCAAAGCCATGTAAGAGGTTCCTAATTTTGAACTTGAACTCTTCCCTTTGTTAGACTGGCACCTGCCGTTTCAGCTGTCAGTGTCAGAAAATTATATTGAAAGCTAGATTTTGTTTTGATTGCGGTAATAAGTAACCCGTGTCAGCTCATACAATTGAAAATATATCCATTTATGACGTTTAACTTGATAAATTAGTTGATTATAAGTAAGGATATGCCGATCTCGTTATGACATTCGACTCCGATTAGTGACTTTCTTTGTTTACATTTCATTCAGTTTAGCTTCGCGCATAAAATCCGCGTCTGTAACTCTGTGGAGTTTCAAATGAGTGTTACGTTATGTAGATAAGAATGACTTAAATAATTACATGCTGAAATAATGGTTTATATAGACAAGATATTAACTGACATTGTTCTGATCAACTTGATTTACAATGTAAAATGAATCCATCCATTTTGTAATTTAATGTGTTGTTTGAACTGTGTTGATCTAAATAATGACATTAATCACATGGCAGGACTGAAATAATCTGATGCATTTTTCATTACATTTTGGAATAATATTGTACCAAAGCACTACAGAACATAACCATTTATCATATGCAGATGTGTTGATATTTTATTCTTTGCTTTAACTGAATAGGTATGATAAACTACTGATTAATGCAGGATACGTTAACAATGTAAGTGTTCAACATATTCAAATATATAAATTAGTTGACTTAACCACATGACCATAACTGCTAGCTGTTACACAGGTAGGATTTGCAGCTTACTAGAAACACCAAATTACATTGAAAAACCAAAATACACACCAAAATATACATGTATTTACATGTTCTCTCTGTATATATTGATTCCACACAAAAATTATTATTGATTTTTAAAAAAAAATAATAATATAAAGCAAAATAAAATATGATTTATCTGATTTTGATATGATTTATTAACTGTTTTCCTATTTATAGAACAATTCATGTAATGATGTCACTCGATCATACTTGATTCGACAGACCTACACCATGGCGAATCGTAGTAATACAGAGTGAAAGGGAAAAGTATAAAAGTATTAATATTATTTGCCGACATCATATTATATATTTACTATAATATTTTTGATATAGTCTTTTGACAACTAAATAACATTTAATTTAATTTTTGTTTAAAAGGTTTACAAATATTTGGCATATACATATACTGTTTATAATGATATGACAGTTAATTGTAAGGGTGTTAAGAAAGTCTTCTTCATGGAAATATGTGAATAGGGATTAGTCATACATGTTGGAACAATAAAAAGCAAAATAATTTAAATTTATATGAGTTATTTATTCTTTACTTGATATGATACATGGCGAATTAAAGATTGTTTTTGTAACTTGAATAAGGATTTACATCAAAGTGAGAACAATGAATTTGGGTGCAGTGCATTCAGTTTGAACATTAATTAAGCTTCTTGAAACAGTATGAATTAAGCAGACTTACACTGTCTGTTCCGGAGATTATCTCCATTCCGGAATGATCAACCTGTCCAATAATGTACGACCAATCAATGCGTGCTGTGAAGTAAATAATTAGTATCAAAATCACATAAACCTTTTTTTTATTGCTTTATATTATTATTCAAACAAAACAAAAAAAAATTTGTGTGTGGAACCTAATATATATATATATATATATATATATATATATATATATATATATATATATAGATATATATATATAAGAAAAAATGTATGTACATGTGTATTTCGTTTTTTTTCAGTATATTTCAGTGTTTCTAGTAACTGAGATTTGCATATTTCTGGACTCGATATGGATGTAATGTTTGTGTGTTTATGGGTGTGTTGTTTTCATTCTCTTATTTGAATTATGCCATCTGTTTCACAGTATGCATATTTGCATTTAACATTTGGTCTAAGCAATACTTTTTTTCAATGAGAACAACAGAAGCTATGCATTGTAATGAATTTTAACCGAGTAACTAGATTATTGTAATTGCAAGTTAGTACAAATGCTTAATCAACTACCCTAACCAAGAATGTTTCATTTTACTGTCTGAGAGTTCATCATAAAATGGAATTTGAAAAGATTTCTAAACTTGTCTGAAACACCCCCTGTACCATGTATTTGAGAGCAAATGCACACATCTTTCAGATATTACTGTTCATCCTAATTTCTTTGTTGCCGATAAAACTTTGCCATAACTGTTCATAGACAATACACTGAGGAATTAAAGTCTGTATATGAAACCCTTTATTGCAGCCAAATCAAGACAGCCAACATACATCTGTTTTAGAAAGAGGGGTTTTCTTAATGTGACTACTTACTTTATAGTTTCGTTGTTAGGATTGCAAACGCAAGATTATATTTTTGGTTAAATAGCATATGCTTTGCTTTTGTTGTTGTAGGTTTTTTTCTTTGTATTTTCACAAAAATAAGTGACTCAGAATACAACAAAAAGACAATCTAATAAAACAATACATCAATCACCCAAACAGCGATGATGGCCATTATTTCCCATTGACACAAGTTTACTAATGGTTCGAAACTGACTTTCATCAACCGAAGAATGTACAAGCGGCAGTTAAATTATTCATGTTTTTTAAGACTCAAATTGCTATCTACACAAGTTTCAGTTCTGAAACACAAGTTTGTATTTTTTTATCATCAAAGGAAAAAAATCAGGTGGTAATAGTTGTTAACTTACTTAGGAAATAGTTAATGATCAATCAGCTATCAAAACACATGCCTGTCAACGTGCAAGAGTTTGTTAGCATATTTGATATCAACACCAACTATTTCATCAAATTAAGCCTACATTTTGCCTTGAGCTATATATAACATAATACTGAAACCATCTTGGACGAGGCGAGGTAGCATCTGTAAAAAGACTGTTATTAAATGTTCCTCAAAAATTTCAGTCATTCTCTATTTCCTGACAGAAGAAGGTGAAGTTTTCACTGTTTATGCAGCTTAGTTGCCCACTTTGCCTGTCACTTTGCCTGGTAGCATGACCCCTGCTATAGTGATGGAACATTGTCATTGCTGTGCTTAAAATAAAGATTCTTTTCAGATCTAGTTCTTATTGGAGTTTATTTGCATGTCCATCATCCATTGTTTTTGTTCATTTTCAGGATTTTTCCTTTTATTACCTTTTTTTTAATTGCATATCAGTGGTATTCAAATTTCACTTCCAAAATGAGGAATAACTTTAAAAAAATGATTTGATCAGGTTATTTTTGTATTCTTCAGAACTCACTTGCAGGGTTTTTTCTACAATTTTCAAAATTGGATCTTGCGGTTCATGGATTTGGGCATTTTTATGCCCGAAGATATCAGATTTGGAAATTTTACATGCCACACACAATTTTAATTTATATTTACAAGTAAAATGTTCTTGACTATTCCAATCATTTAATAATCTTTGACTCTAGAACCCTTGCAACACTTGTTGGAATTTTTCTCCCAGTCTTTATAGTAAAATGTATATAATTCTCAATTAACGTAATTTATACAGTACGTTTATCTTACTTATGCTTGCATTACATCGTTTTCGCCAACAGGCCATGTATTACAAGTTTATATCCACAATGTGGGCTGCTTAAACTGATTGTATTGGAGTACCGGTATATCAGAACCACAAACTACATTCATTTATGCATATACTCTTTAATTAAGTAATATAAGTTCATCGTTCAGCAAACAGCTTTATAAGTATAGTGCATGGGTCATTTAGGAAATATACTTTACACAAGGTGAGAAATGACCATTCCAATAAAACAGTGAGAGGGAAATAGATAGTGTAATGATGATTGTCAACTCAAAGACTGATAATTTAAGTTGTTGGGTTTTTTATGTGTTCAATGAGGTGGATCTTAAAATTCATCACAACCTATATGTCGTCATTCATATCTCCCACAGCTTTTTTAAGTTTGAGAGATCAGCAGTTTTGTTGATACAACAGTGGCCATCTTGAAGATTTTTATTACTACTCCTACTGAATGGAATGTTATGTTGACATTTAATTTTCATCCATAGATTTCTAATGATGTTAACTTTGTCATAAGTGAAATTGGTGCCAGATGGACACAGTGCAGTTTAAAAAATCTTGTTGATCACAACTTGGCCGTGATGGAGGTGCAAATCAACCTGGGTTTTCATTAAAAGATTCTGAGATGGTCATTTGGTCTTAACTGAACTCACTATCTAACATCTAATATGGCCACCATATTGTCCATTATGATTTTTAAAAAAAACTTTTATTGATGCTTGTTCTGAACAGAAAGTCATCATTGTTTGGTTTTGACTAAAAGACTTCATATTTCCTGAATAGTTGGTAATAAGGACAACGGATTTTCATTCCAATACTTCTTATGATGTCCAGTTGGTCCTTAATCAGAATTGTGTTTATCTGATATCCAGTTTTGCCACCACATCCAAAGTCTTAAAAATTTTGTTATCGCTACTGCTTCTCAACAGAAAGCCATATCATTTGAAAGTAAACACATTCAAGGCAAAAATTGTTTCTTTGTGGCCATATTCTTTTCTTGTGTTGCAAGCATATGAGTTTATTCTTCTGATTACTCATAATAAACTTCCCATATTGCATTTTCTTTAGATTAGGACTGTCTTTCTTCATTGAAAGTCCATACTTTCTGCTAGATTCACCGTGACACATTGTACCAAGATGTCATGAACATATGCAAGGCTGCATATCTTGAGCTGAGACGCATCAGCTCCAAACATAAATATCTTTCAGTTAAAACACTTGTGTATTCATTAGTACCTTCAAGACTGGACTATTATAACTCAATTCTGTCTGGTTCATCTCAATATCTACTCCAGAAACTTCAAAAAAGTACTCTGTAATCTACACTGGCTATCCATTTGATACAGAATCAAACACAAAAGTTGTTCTCTGTGCTACATTTACTGACAGACTCCAGTCCATCATACCTATCAGGCCTCACAAATGTGTATACATCAGCAAGATACTTACTCTTCTTCTGACAATTGTATACTTATTATTCCCACTAATAGTGTTTGATAGGGCTGACTATTAACTGAAAGTCCATACTTTCACCAGAAATTTTGATTTAACATGTACTTATCTAACAGTTATTATTAATAACATGGTATCTAGATGATTTGACAATATTGTCCCAGTCAAATTCGGGGGAAACTTTTGAGTTTAAATTAATATAAAGTTCTTTACAACAAAATAGAGCATTGTTTATTTGCCAATCAATTTTAGGTGCTTACTACATTATGTAGAATATGGTTTCATCAAAGTATGACTGAAACAAATGATAAATCAAGTTAATATGTCATTCCTGAAGTGCTATGTTTTTAGGTTTACAGCTATCATTAACAGAACTTACTTACCATATTGTATTTTATTTTTGATACTAGAATGCCAAGTCTTTTTAAAAAGCAAGCATGCAAGCCCTCAAGCCGCATGTTCACCTATTAGAGATTTACCATACCTTCCATAATTTTACTGGCTTGATGCATGCTGTAATGTCAAGTATCAAATATTTGTTTCAGTGTGTGACTTTGGGGCTATGCCACGGTCTAGTTCAGCTCCTTCTAGTGGTGTGCGCAGGTTGAAACCTGGGTCGTTGGACTGCAGTCCCCTAATGCGTCAGCCAGACAGTGCTGAAATAGAGCAAAAATATCAAGAAATTATGAAGATGACAGGGATATTAACCCTTGATGGACAGGTAGCATTAAACTTTGGATCAAAGACATAAGATATGCATTGGCAATTAAGTGCACATGATGGTCACATTTTCTTAAAGCCGAACTATTTGTTTTTTTTTCTCACTATGTTTCCAGTTTCCCAGGCATATTTTGATTTTAATTAAAATAAATGTTAATGTTCTCAACACTTGATATGTCACTCATCCAGGATGATTTAGTTTAATGCAAACAATTCTCACTCTAGCTTTAATATATTATATACAATTCTCAAAAAGAAGAAACTTTCACTTGCCTGGCAAAGTAGGTTACCAGTCTTGGGTGTAGAAAACAGTAATTTTACAGCATTTTTCATTTATTTATTGATCAAGTAAAGAAATCAACACATGTCCTAAGTGTTGACTGGATATAAGATGCCTGAGTGGTCCACTTTTAGTAAGTCCTAAATTTTCAGATTGCTAAATTTAAACTTAAAGTGAAATCTAGACTTAAGTTCTTTTTGTGAAATTGAAGTCAACTTATGCACAGCAGAAGAATTCCCACTATCATGCTGGCAGCAACAATAGTTTTTCTTTCAAGATTGAAGCTCCTATTGTTGCTATCATTTGTATACAGATGGTTAGAAAGATTGGGACAAGGTTGGATTCTGCCATTGCAACATCTCATGGTACCATTAGAATCACAAGTCCTGCATCTAATATTCACTATGCCTGAAATTGCCCGTCTTTTAATATTATTTAACACATAACATTGCAGTAGCCACACTTCAAATTTGAAAAGATAAAACCAAAATTATATTAAACTGACTTCTGTGTTATTTAGATTTCAAATTAGTGAATGTAAAGCAACATTTTCTTCCAGCTCCATAGATAGTTGCTGTCTAATTATTCTATCAATGTCCTTCTTACTCAGTGGATCAACAGTGCATATCATCTAAAGTGTGTCTTGATTTATTCAGTTTCCATTTACACTTTGATATTGTTCAATAGGTGACTCTTAATGAGTTAAATTTATGTTGCATTACAGTAGTTTAACAAGGGACGCCTTAATTATTATTCGCTAAAGTTGCTTAAGCGATGCAATAGTAATTAAATAAGAACTTTTTAAAAAAATCAAAATGCTCAAGACAAAATAATTTTTAGTTTGTCTGTCCTTTATTATCTCCAATCTGCCAAAGGATAGCCAATTTTTAATTGAAGACACAAAAGCCAAATCTGCCAATGGATAACCAATTTTTAAATGAAGACTCAAAAGCCAACTTGACCGTTTGATCCCTGTACATTAATATCCAAAATGGTTATCTTAGAATCACAAGTATGTTAAAGCCAAGAATGCGCTAGTTGTTGGTAACCCAGACATTCTAGTCCCCATTCATAAGTCGCATGCTTCATTTTGCTTATGGTTTACAACTTTCAATAGAATGATTCTCACAAAGATAGGAGACATAAATGGGGATAAATATTAATAATTTACTAACCTTTCAACATCTTGTAAATAAATTTCACCATTTCATCGGATTGATTGAAATATTTTCCGGTAGATCAGTTTTTTATTTAGACAAATAAGAAAAGTGCAAGGTTAGTTGCTTCCGATGTTATCAAATTAGCATTCTATTTACATACTTTAATGTAATGTGCAGGGAAGTGAGATGGCACATTCAACACAGTTTTGTGTGTGTACACGTTTAGCAGCTAAATGTTTAAGTTGTAGAAGAAGAAAACTGGTAATTTTATCTTGTCCAAAGATATACATCAATGTTACTTTTAATGTTTGTGTGTTTGCATGTGGTATTCTGCAAGTGCTTGTTTACTGACAGGTCTATTGCTATTTTTATTATTATTCAGAAGGTTCCATCAGATATCACAGACTTAGAACCACTAGGGGAGCTGGGTCATGGAACCTGTGGTCAGGTCATCAAAATGAGACATAAACACACAAACCATTTAATGGCTGTCAAGGTAAATATAAATATGTTGCAGTTTGTTGATAACATAACAGCATTTAGTAACAGAAGTGAATGAATGTATCAGAGCCCTATTGTTATTATTAATAGGGATCAAGCATTAGAGCCCTATTGTATTAATAGGGAGAAAGCAGCAAAGCTGTATTGTATTAATTAATAGGGATAAAGTGTAACAGAATTGTTACCGAGTGGTTGGTGGATTAAATGAACAACACAAACACAATATGTGAAAGATGATGTAAATTTATGAAATAAATTATTATTGAAAAATAATGATGTATCAACACAATAACTCATGCGTTCAACCCACGATCACACTTCACAACCATTCACAATTTAAAAATAAATTAAATATTAATACAAAATAAACACAGATCCAAGGAACCTCCTTGACTACACAAATGTTTCAAATAAAATGGAACCTTTACAAAAGTTATATTATCGCACATATAAATTGCGATAACAAATACAAACATCAAACTATATTATCGCACGTATGGATTGCGACAAGTACAAACATCTACATGTATTAAATCAAGTTACTAACTGTTATTGAGATTCATGTAATCCCTTGGAATACTACTGTGATTCAAAGTAACTACGTGTAAATATAACAATGTATTCAATTGTAACCACAATTGAAACACACGCATGCGTCTCGACCCTGTACAACCGTACGATTCAACAACTGTTGAATCGCCGCACAGCTTCTGCGAATACCTAGGGTTGACCCAATACTTTTATCGACCGCTTGCCCTTCACGGATCCACTACAGTTATACGTACAGCATAGCTGCCAACTGTCCCGTTTTTTCCGTATTTGTCCCGTATTTTGGACCTGAATACGGGTGTACGTTTTTTTGGCAAAAAATACGTTTTTTAATTTTAAAAAAAATAATAAAATTTCTTTGGAATTGTCAGTTTAGAACGCGCTCTCGGTTCTATTTTGACAGAGTATATCACATGTATATACGAATGCAATTCTACAATACAATTGGTTCATTCAAAATCAAGACTACCTCGCCTGTCGTTTTCCGCCATATTGGATTTCGCAATAGTTACCGCTGTTGCTGTATCTAGTCTTCGTAATATTCGGCTTCTAATCATGATAAATTGGAAGGCATAATATTCAGAATTTTCCCCAGGAGAAATAGGAGACAACTGGAGGGATATTTGTGCCGTCTTATATAGATTTGTGAAACCATATAGTAAAGGAGAAAAAATTTACGTTTTGTAAATTGTGTAACGTGATTTCGCTATTGGGCACGGAGGCGCCTATGAAATGCAAGAGCACGAAAAAGCTAATAAACATCAGCTTCCTGCTTCATCACACACAACTCAACCTGAACTTACGACGTAGACAAATGACAGAGAGAACCTTAGTGTACATCAATCAAAATTTTATTTTTAAATTTCTTTTAGAAATAAACCTTCATTTTTCAGTTACTAGTGTTCTTGGCGATTTTGTTTTGCAGAAGTTTTTCAGACATTAAAATCGCAAAAGATAATTCTTATGCTTGAACGAAAACATTTCAATAAGAAAATCTCAGAACTGAGATAATCAATGAAAGTTGGTACATTTGAATCAATGATTAAAAAAGAAATGAGGCATGGAAAGGGCTCCTATAAATAGCTTGTGTTTCAGTGTGTTGCACTCGTGCACCTTCTGAATGGGCACCCATATGGAACATGGTGCAACTCCAGAAGGTACAAATGTGCATCTTTGACATTAAATAGTTATGTAAGGCACTGTCCAACTTTACTGATTGTTGTATATGTTGTAAATAGATACATATGCATTGAAATTTAAAAATCAGTATTTGTTCCTGAAAATCAGTATTTTTGTTACAAGAAATCAGTATTTTTGCAGTCGGGGGTTGGCAGCTATGCGTACAGACAGCATACAGCACCTACTAGAACCACCCGTCCCAAAAAATTAGAATCTACCCCAGACGTTTACACCTCTAGACAGCTCCGACACTCGGACATTTAGACTTCTAGATTTCCGGATATTTACACATCTCGATATCCTCAGACATCATGACCTCCTGTTCACGCCAGATATAAACGTAGACGGACAGACAGTCAGACATCTCAATTTGATCGCACAATTAAACAGCACAATCACGGCACAATCAATCATATTCAGCTCTTTTGCTGGAGCAATCAATCACATTCAGCTACAATAAAGAAACTAAACTAATAATAGTTGTTTCTAAAACAATCTAAAATTTAGATTACGCTATTGCATTTAAAGTCTAATAGTGACTAGTAATTCCAAATATTCAACGGTTTAAATCTGCATTGTAATAAAGGCATCATTACATGAAATGATAAACTGAATAAAATTCACTGTAAATAAAATGAAATATAAATTTAACACTCACCCCTTTGGCTGGAGAAAGAATGACGAGCTATCTCTCCTTTGACAAGATACTTTTGACTACTAATCTTTTTAGAAATATTCTGCCTTATATGTCCCCAAATAGGTGAGCAGAATTCAGGGCAAAATTCCCGTGCACCCCGTGATTATAATGTTCCTGACTTCAAGTGATTTCTAGTCAGGTACATGTTAAGTCGCTACACGTCGCTTACCTTGAAAAACACTTATTCACCCCAGGTAACGCATGTACGACGAAACAAAAAAAAACTATTTTGTATTCAAGAAGAAATAAATTCAATTTCGCCTAATTCTGTGACATAAAGCATCAGAGCCCTGTTGTATTAATAGGAATGATGCATCAGAGCCTTATTGTATTAACTCATTCGGCCCCGATGCCGTGTTTACGCGTAATCCAGTTTCTGCATTAAACGGCCGATATCGTATTTTAGCATAGATTTTTTACTGCATTCAATGGCCGGTACCGCTTTTATACGGTCCGAATGTATGGTCGAGAGAAAGTCTCTGATTGGTTACAAATGGGGCTTTTCCTAGCATCAGACCATATGTAGCCAATCAGAAATGAATTTACGTTCGTTTGGGCAAACTTTAAATGTTCGGAAACCAAGGATTACTACTTGGCATCCGTTTAAATACATGTGTTTTTTTCTTAAAAAATCGTAAAATGATGGCCGAAGCACGAGTGGTTTTTGATGGCGGTGAGGGCGAGAATGAGGAGTTTCTCGGGTTTGATCTCGAAAATATTGAGTAATTAGAGGAGAGATATGTTCGACAGTTGGATAATTTGCGAGATTTCGAATGGGACATTGAAGATTCTTGAGATTGAATAGTCAGAAAAAGCGGATGCTGATAGCGAAAATGAAAGAGTTTTTGCCGATCTAGCAGATTGGAGTGATTGTCTTCTGTCTATCCAAATCAATGATTTTAGTGGAATGAATCATGGAACTACACCATACAATGACAAATTGACAAGGAAAAAAGAGAAATCTATCTTTTTTCACTTATAATTATTTCTGGAGAAACTGTACACGGACATCGCAAACGAAACCAATCCATATATGCCTAAAAATGCATATTGGTATCACCAAACAAACGTAGTATCCAACCTGCAAAATGTGTTTATTGAACAAAATTCTATCTTAACCAGAAACTGGATGTGAACATTGCCAAGTAATGTATGTACAAATTGTTTCAAACCATATCACATGTTAAATTTTCCTGGTTTATTTTAATGGCTGATGATGTGATATTCCTAACAATGTTGCACATAATTTTGTAAAAAAATGTATAAATAAATTGTGAAAGACTTGGAAAAATAGAAAGAAAAATACATCACTGTGTAGACAAAATTAATTTGGATTATTTGGTGAAATTTTCATGGATTAATAATGGATACAAGAAGAGAAATTAAAGTAAATGTGAAGGCATGTGCATGATTTCTACAAAATTTTCCAAACAGGTAAAACACTCTGGGGCACAAGCAGCTAGTCACAGCTTAGTGTGGCTGGGGCACAGTAACAGTGTTACTGATAAGTTTCTTGGGGCTGAAAGAGTTAATAGGGAGAAAGCAGCAAAGCTGTATTGTATTAATTAATAGGGATAAAGCATCAGAGCCTTGTTGTATGCATCCATTAGTCTTGAGAGATGATGGAAGTGTGCACATGAGAGATGTCCCTGTTGTGCAGCATCTGTATTGACTATGTAGCCCAACATGGGAGTGAGAATCCTTGCTGCACTTGAACGTTTATAGATAATGATATATTATTAATCTTTAGTCAACACTTCTAATGGAAACTTTATATTGGGAGACATATATTGACGATAGAGATAATCAGTTGCTTACCTTACATTAAGATTTGAATTAATCATTGGTTCTGTATACATTTGAAGAAACAAATGTGGCTGCTCATGAGGGGGACATTTTACATTTTTTTGTACAAAAATGCTGGTCACATTAGTGGGGTGGCTGTTCTTGAGGGTTACTTTTGATTACAAACTCGTCGGTGCCATGGGATTTTTGCCGTAAGAAGCGGGTGGCTGCTGGTCAAGGGGAGCTGTTCAAGAGGGGGGCTACTGTACTGCAAATATCCAGTCACAAATACGTTGCAGTTAATATGTGTATTTCTGCATTAAGAAATTTTTTTCTCACAAAATTAGCGCAACAGTGTAATGTTTAGTTGTGATGTGGAATTTCAGGGTAAAGATTGACACTGTAGGCCAGCTGGAAAACCGGTACTGTGTACCATATCAAACATCATGACATCGCACACATTCTGTTTTGTGTTAACGTATATGATTTTATTTTTAGTAACATGCTCTGTTTTCCTGGATGAATGTTTTTTTTTTTGGTTTATAGTTAGCAAATATGAATAAACTATTTTTACTATAATTTCAACCTTGTTTGGGACTATTTATTTATGGAAAGGTACAGCATCTGTCAAAATGAACGTAATTATTCGTACTTCTAGCTAAATAATTTCTGCTGAAATAAAAAGTATGTGATAAAAAGAATCTCAAATGGGTCATGATTTAATATTAAATTTATGAAACTCATTAAATAATGTCCAGTATTTGCAAAGGCTTGCAAAAGCTGGACATGATTCAACTCGTTTCATATATTCAGTATTAAATCTTTATATGATGCCAGTTGAAAAAGTTACAAAATGCCATTTGAAATAGTTATATAATGCTAGTTGAAGAGTTATAAAATGCTAGATGAAACTCGTATAATGCCAGCTGAAACAGTTTTATAGTGCTAATAGAAGTTATTTGATGCTAATTTATGGAGTTCTATAATGCTAATATAAGTTATTTGATGCTAATTCATGTAGTTATATAATACTAGTAGAAGTTATTTGATGCTAATTTTCGGAGTTTTATAATGCTAGATGAAACTCGTATAATGCCAGCTGAAACAGTTTTATAATGCTATTAGAAGTTATTTGATGCTAATTCATGGAGTTATATAATACTAGCAGAAGATATTTGATGTTAATTTATGGAGTTATTTATGCTAATATAAGTTATTTGATCCTAAGTCATCAGAGTTATTTAATATTAGTAGAAGTTATTTGATGCTAATTTATGGAGTTATTTTATGCTGATATGTTATTTGATGCTAATTCATGGAGTTCTTTAATGCTAGTAGAAGTTATTTAATGCTAATTCATGTAGTTATTTTATGCTAATATTAGTTATTTTATGCTAATTCATGGAGTTCTATAATGCTAGTAGAAGTTATATAATAATAGTAGAAGTTATTTGATGCTAAGTCATGGAGTTGTATAATGCTAGTAGAAGTTATTTGATTCTAATTCATGTAGTTATATAATACTAGTAGAAGTTATTTTATGCTAATTCATGGGGTTCTATAATGCTAGTAGAAGTTATTGATGATAATTCATGTAGTTATATAATGCTAGTAGAAGTTATTTGATGCTAATTCATGTAGTTATATAACACTAGTAGAAGTTATTTGATTCTAATTCATGTAGTTATATAATACTAGTAGAAGTTATTGATGATAATTCATGTAGTTATTTTATGCTGATATGTTTTTTGATGCTAGTTCATGGAGTTCTGTAATGCTAGTAGAAGTTATTTGATTCTAATTCATGTAGTTATTTTATGCTAATATTAGTTATTTTATTCTAATTCATGGAGTTCTATAATGCTAGTAGAAGTTATATAATAATAGTAGAAGTTATTTGATGCTAAGTCATGGAGTTGTATAATGCTAGTAGAAGTTATTTGATTCTAATTCATGGAGTTATATAATGCTAGTAGAAGTTATATAATAATAGTAGAAGTTATTTGATGCTAAGTCATGGAGTTGTATAATGCTAGTAGAAGTTATTTTATTCTAATTCATGGAGTTATATAATGCTAGTAGAAGTTATTTGATTCTAATTCATGGAGTTATATAATGCTAGTAGAAGTTATTTGATCCTAATTTATGGAGTTATTTTATGCTGATATGTTTTTTGATGCTAATTCATGGAGTTCTGTAATGCTAGTAGAAGTTATTTGATGCTAATTCATGTAGTTATTTTATGCTAATATTAGTTATTTTATGCTAATTCATGGAGTTCTATAATGCTGGTAGAAGTTATATAATAATAGTAAAAGTTATTTGATGCTAATTCATGTAGTTATATAATACTAGTAGAAGTTATTTGATTCTAATTCATGGAGTCATATAATGCTAGTAGAAGTTATTTGATGCAAATTCAATGATAAATATGATCCTGGTTAAAGTATCTATGTAATGCAAATTTCACATTCAGTGATAGTAATTAATATTATGATTTAAATTAAAAGTGCAATTTTTATTTTACAGCAAATGCGTAGATCTGGTAATAAAGAAGAAAACAAAAGAATTATTATGGATCTGGATGTAGTTCTTAAAAGTCATGATTGCCCATATATAGTACAGTGTGTAGGAACATTTATAACCACAGTAAGTATATCTTGAAATGTTTTCTCATTTATGTTGTTGTTATAAGGTTTAATGCCATTTTTCAGCACAAGATAGGCGGCAGATGCTATAAATGGTGTAGGAAGGACCCAGGAAAACCCCAGAAAGAACCACCAACCCACAAGAAGCTATTATCAAGCTTTCTCACATACCCTCATTGACCAAACCCAAGACTTGAACCCACACAGAGAGAGTTGAGATGGCAATGATCCATGACAGTGAATGCTTTAGACCACTCTGCCACATGGAGCCCCCTTCTCAATTATGTTCCCACTGTAATAAAGCAGAAGAAGCAGCAGAGAGGGTGAACAGACTTTTGGCTGAAAAGGACCGACAGAAAAAAAAGGATCGACAGACTTTTGGCTGAAAAGGACCGACAGAAAAAGGGATCGACAGACTTTTTGTCGAAAAGGATCGACATCAGAAAAAAGGATCGACAAAGCGTCGACACCAGACCAACTTGCTAGCAATTCATAAAAAAAAAGACGCCATTTAGTTGACGTTCACCTCCTCGGCTGCTAATGCGCTAACTAAATATTTGATCAAGTCCTTAAGATTTCACAAACAAACTAATTTGTAAAACCTCACCTCGTAAATCAATCAGATTATTAGATTGGTCAGTGAGTTTGAAATTAATTCTCGTTAACAAATTATTATGACATCGCATATAGACTAGATTAGTTGGGTCTTCAATAATTAGAAATCCTGGAGGAGCCGTTGGTGCAAATGAATATAAAATATATCCTTGCTGAGCTTGATTTGATTGTTCGAGATTTATTTGATAATTTCCTTCGATAACGTCACATACTAAATTGAGTGCAATCACCGTTGAAATATTCACATTGTTCGGAGCAATATGTCTACCGCCGCCTTCTGGATCATTATTATATTTCAGAATATTTGCTGTAGGATTCTTCGAATTTTTCCAATTATCGTGGATTCTTTTGAACCCAATATCAATAGCATCGTTAAGTTCTTTCTTTAGTTTATCCGGGTTATACCCAGGGATTTTAGATGTTTGAATATCCTCTTTTGGGATATTGAATTCTACCGCAAACACTTCTTTATAAATTTCACTCATTAATACTTGTTGAATAATTTGCGTATGAAATGTTTCCATATCGTTGATGATTTTGTTACCTGTTTGTACTACACTAATAAACTCGTTTTTGGTGAGAGAGCCGGATTTGATGGATATTAACAATAATGAAAAATCATTATTCATCGCTGTTAAGTTTTCTTTGATTAGGTGGGTGTAAAATATCATATTATTTTTATTGTCGTATCCTATAAATTTGGGAGAATAATCTTGATAACTCTTGACTTCATTGATGGGTTTTATTTTGTCGGTGATATAATCGGATTTTTTAGGTTCAGGTGGTATAATAATATTTTCTGAGTCATCCGGTGGTGGTAGTTCAGGCCATCCTAACACTGATCTTATAGAACTCTGATAAATATCTACAACATACCCAGGGGAATTAATCTCGATAGCAGATGATAACGTCGGCTCGTGAACCGTTATAGCGATTTTTGATTCTTTTCCAGTGAGAGATTTTATTCTACGTTGAAATTCAGCGTTGATCTGTTCGATTTGATATGACCCAGTTGGTAACGAGACAACGTTCCAGTCTGGGGTTCCGTCTTCACGATTTTTCCACGCGAACACCAAGGAATTATTCGGTTGTTGACCACCAAATGCTACCGATCTAATATTAGGCCAGCTATGATATACTCGTAGTTTTGCTAATGCGATCTCGCTCACGGGAACGGGGTTTGGAAAATTCACACTAAATTCGGGACGTGTTGAGGTTACTGATATCGTGCTTGTTTTCACCGGTGTTGTATTTGTTACTATTTGTTGAAGTAGTTCTTGCGACGACATTATTATTATTATTATTCTGCTCTAATTTCAGCATTGTTGATTTATACAATTGAGCCATAGTTGAGAATTCGCTATCTGATATTGTTGTGTCATCCAACGACGATGATATCAACGAGGATAATTGCGAGTAACCGGCAGATGCAATATGATATTTAATTAAATAATCATGTAGTTTACTCTGGCTACACGATGATAGTTTTTTTGTGATCCCGGTTAATATCCCGGCGATTGTAGCTATCGAAGAAATAACAATTGGTACTACAACCGGAGCAATCATAGTAACCGAAGATAGTATTATTCCAGCAGCAGTGATTACTCCCGACACTGAGTATACGGTGACATCAACTGCGGTTATTCTTCGTTGGTATTTTTTTATTTTTATTTGATACTCCTCACAGAGAGAACTGAGTTTAGTTTGAAATTCTCTGACTTGATCATAGCGATACTGATTCGATGATGGAGTCATTTTATTTTAAAAGCGTTAGCATTTTCAATTACAAATTACTTTGTAATTTTGAATCGTGAAAGAATTTTTAAATCAATTTAATTGTTTACTTAAATCCACTACGAATTCTACGTACCACGTTACTGAAACCCTGACTAGATTTCCATCTGTATTTATTATCGTGAATTGTTCAGTTGTATCCTTGTCGATTATCGTTGATATCGTATTATTGACTCCAGATGAACTACTTGATGATATATTGAATTGAGTCGGTGATATTATTGTTAATCGATAAATACCCTTTACGGTTGCGATTATGTTTAAAATGTTATTTGTAGGTGTCCACGTATATGATCCGTGTTGAATCGTGTGTACTACGTTGTTGACGATAGATTTATTATGAGGAATTTTTACTTTTTCAACAATGCTTATCATCCTCGTTGCATCATCCTTTATTGCGTTGTTGAATGTTTTAAGTTCATCGATGGATTTTTTAATATTGGGAAGTGTTATTTCAATTTTATCAAATGGGCTCCCAATAAACTTGTCTATGAGGTTTTTACGAAACGTCATAAATAGTTTCGTGTGTTTTTCATATTCGGATTGAAGAGTTGTTAGTTCTAACATAGAATCTTTTGTTACGGTGAGTTTTGGTGTGGTTACTGGTGGATTTCCAAAAAATTCTAGTATGGGTTTGTCAATTTGGTTAATTGTATTTCTTTGTGTTTCACTAAACTGATCAAATATAATTATATGATCATCATACTTATCATTAAGCGATTTTAATGAATTCACTGTGTTATCATATGTTGCTAATTTATCCGTAATCGTTGAAACAAGTACACCTGGTTTGAGTTTACCCCCATCAGAAAATAACGCGATAGTATCCTCTGCTGCGTCTCGTCGTTTAACCAAAATATCATTAAGAGAGATATTACTACTTTTCAACTTACCCTGACGATCTTGAAATACAACTATTTCACCAGGATCAATATTTGCTAGGTTTAATATTTCGGATATTTCATCTTCGATTAGTTTTTTAATATCCTTGTTATCAACGGTTTCAACTCCACTATCAGGTTTCTTCAGCGATGATAAAGGTCGTCCCCAAATATCAATCATTATTATAGAAATCTTTTTATCATTTAAATCCTATGGATTTCTAATCCGAGAAACGCTAGCGTTTCTACCGCTAGTATACTCATTTACCACTACATGAGGTAGTTTTAAAGATTCTTTCGAAATAGCATTAAGGACATTTAATACTTCTCGACCGCATATTGGTGGGTCATTCAACGTTTGTGTTGGTAGTGTAGAATAAAAAATTGGAAATCTTTTAAATTTCTTAATATAACGCATAAATTCTTTTGGCGGCGCTAATCCATATGAGTCAAAATAAACAATCCCACGAGGATCAATTGCGTAACAAACCCAATGTGTTCCAGGTCCATCGCTGTTATCTAGATTAATAATACCGGTTTCAACATCATTTGGTTGTGTCGGTAACTGATCTCTCATAAAAACACCTCTGAATTTTTTTATCGCTAGTTTTTTAGCGGTATCAATTAAATCAAAATTGGACATGGGAACCATCGGTTCCTTAATCACAGATTTGGAAATCGAAGATTTCGGAACTATATCGTTCCTGGAATTCGAAGACCCTTTCCGCTGTACCATGAATACGGGGTTCCTGGTAGTCTTAGACCCTTTCCTTTTTTTTTATATCCTTTCCCAGTTGCCTTTTTCAATGCCATTCCTGCCGCGGTACCAATGGCTCCTAACGCTGCTGCCTTCGCCACCGCTGGGGCTGCTGCTGCAATCAACCCTGGAATCAACCCTAACAACGGGAATATACCACCAGTCTTTTCCATGTTTTTAATCGCGCTCGTAGAAAGAGTAACCTGAACTCCTTTTTTTTCTTTCAGCGCTTTATTAAAATAATTAGTTTGAGTTTTCGTCAGCGATAGTTTATTTACCCCGCTATTCATTTGATTAGGTTTCAGCGTTATTGTGGTTCCACATTGCTTAGCTGATTTGGATTGTAATTTTTTTAGTTGACCAGGTGTCAACGTAACATTGATATTACTATACGACATTATACAAAACAGATTAATTCTAAATCGCAAGTGATTCAATGAAAATTCTACAAATTTTTAAAGATTTTCCACTGGTGCATCAATAAGTCTCATTCGTCCACCAACACCTTCGAGTAGCATTGATTTATCACTGAGAATGACAGCAACTGCTCTATATTCAGGGATAGCACCACGAAGTACACGAGCTCGGAAATGTATATCAACGACGGACTGTCTCATTAAGTCAAGATGTTCCAACGAAAAGTAATAAATTGGATAAAGAGTACTAAAATCCAACTGTGATATTTGTAGACCAGTATCGACATTTTGATCACGTCCCATATACGACAGCAATCGATGATAAACTCGTGCAATATGGTTTTGACCGTAATTAAGTTGTATATCCTCGGATGGTTCTTGTTGTCCGTTTATTCTCAGCGAGACTTCATTAACACCTAATCGATCAAATATCATATGGGAGGAGAGTTGATTTCCAATTCTCGTCGTATCCTGTAACGCAATAAATATATGACGTGGAGCTGAAATACCCTGTTTTGATGCCAGGTTCCACGTAAATACGTCGTTAACAGTTGATTGTACAACATCTGTACTCATTGTTAGCCAACTTAATAATCTCTTCCCCCCTTGATCCATAAATGATAGTAAACGTGGTTCTGTTGACAACGATGGAGTCAGCACTGGCATCCAAAGTGATAGTTTTGTTAAAACGACTTTACCGGCATCAGCATTTGGGTTTGCAGCATCTGCTGGAATCCTCCAAATTGCATCATTGTCAGTACCCTTTCGCACAACCGCTATAGTATGTTTCGCTCCATAGATAACTTTTCGGATATTTCTACAGAATCCAAATATATGATGTAGTGGAATTGCGCATGAAAATGATCTGCGTCCCCCTTCCAACATTGACATACGTGTTGCAGCTCCTAGATTGAAATTAGGATCATTGTTTATAATCATACTCTCGACATCAGCATTAGCGGCACCAGCATTATTCTTTGGTTGTCTTATAAGAAATGGATTTTTCCCAGTAGTATTTTTAATATCCTTTGCAAACATCATAGAGGGACCGGCCGATCTTGTATAATCGTCGGAATATCTTGCTAGCCCTAGTATTGTTGTTGCTACATCAACATCACGTTCTATCGACTCAATTTCCTTTCCATCAATGAGATATCTTGCACTTTCAAATAACGCCATGATACCATTATTGACAAAACCGACTTGAGTACCGGCTGGATATGGCGCTGGTACCGCAGGAGTATCAGCAGCTGTTACGAGTTCACCTTCGACTTCAATAAAGGCTTCAGCGGGTAAAAAGTATTTACTAGTATCATGAACTTGAAGTTCAATTCGTGACCGAAGATCAGGTTGCACTGCGTGATAAGCAAAAAATTGATAATCACGTACAGAATCATCTTTAAGTACTGGGGCTTCCATGTCAAATGCAACATCAGGGTTCTGTTTGAACATTTTTTATTATATACCCGTTGGTCTAAATTAGAAATCGGAAACGCT
The DNA here is from genome assembly GCA_029339505.1 of Unio delphinus. NCBI lineage: Eukaryota > Metazoa > Mollusca > Bivalvia > Unionida > Unionidae > Unio > Unio delphinus. Next base: position 30,416,814 of record JAQISU010000047.1, read on the forward strand.
AGCATTTCTGAGAGGTGAAATCACTCAAAATCGATTCAAAATACAGAATTAAAAATAAAAAAAAAATAATATTATGTTAAATTAATTATTTAGTTGGGTATATTAATAATGTTGCTGATGAAAACAAATCTAGATAACGAAGATCAAATCGAAAATACAAATCTTTCAATAACTATAACAACTGAGAATCCTATTCAAATAACCAGAAATATTAGTGTTTCTAACACTAGTATAGGAAATTCAAGTGGAAACATTAGTGTTTCTAATACTAGCATTTCTACTGAAACCATCGAAAATTCAGAAAATACAAGTATTTCAATAACTATAACAATTGGAAATCCTGTCCAAATAAATATAACCAAAAACGCAAGCGTTTCTAACACAAGTGTTTCTAATACAAGTATAAGAAATGCTAGCAATTCTAGTGATGATTTTTGAGAAAATATTATTCACCGACGACGACGACTTTGTCGTAAGCCACTTCCCGCTATCATATTTGCTGTTATATTATCCTGGGCGTTAGTCATTAATGATTGTAGTTTTTTATCCACGGCGTTATTTATTATTTTACTAACCTGTGTAGGCATTACTGCAGTAGATGGTAGTGAAGTCATTTTAGAAATGTTAGCATTTCCAGGTTTTGAAAAATTTCTACGAAAATCACTTCGTGATTTCACTAACGCTGTTAGTTTATCCTTAGCGGCTGAAAATGCCTTACTAGCAAGATCACCAACAGTGTTAATACCCTTATCTCGGATAACATCAATTGCTTTCATCGATAATTGTTTTACTAGCGGAGCCACTTTTGGAGCCATTCTTGAAAATAATCCCATTATAGTATTACCGAGACCATCTCCATAGTATACTCGGTATTTTGGCAATCGTGAGTTTACCACGTAGACACTAGTTGGTTTATCATGGTTGTAGTGTATGATCATTCTCTATATACAGAATCACTTTTGATTCTACAAATGCTAAAGCATTTCCAAATGCTAGTGTTTCCAAATACTAAAGCATTTCCAAATTGATATTTATCTAATCGCTATGATAACCGTAAAAATCCGCAGGATTTTCGGCTAACTCTTCAATGAAATCTCTATATGTTGCAATATCCATGATACCACCTTGAAATAACCGCCTACAGATATCAGCAGCTTCATTGATTATTTCTGGTGAGTTATTTCCGGCTCGTTTTCCTCCTACAAGTATTTCTAATCGTGCTATATCGCCGAGAATATTGCCGGGACATGTTACATTAGAGTTTCCAACTAAACCACTGCCTTTTTTTTCAGTGATACCAGTTGCACCTTGTGTTTTTATTTCTGAACCGGGTTTTGATTGTTTTGGTAATCTAAGAAATTCAGGGTCTGATTTAGCTTTTTTTACTCCTTCCTTAATTCCATTCTGAAAGTATATATACGACTGTTCTTCCTTCCTCCTCTCAGTAAGACTCCTAATATTCTTCTTCGTTTTATACAACCAATCATACCACTCATCCTTTGGTATTTTACTATTTTTATACTCGTCTTTGAGAATTTCCCCTTTTATAATATAACTCTTGACAGCAAACTCACCAAAGGCGGTATAATCGCTGGGTTTTTCAAATTGAAATTCTTGTATATGTGATACAATTTCAGGTTTGAATTTGTCTATAAAGGAAACACGACTCTTCGTGGAAACTGCGCCTTCTTGTTCTTCTTCTTCTTCTTCTTCTTCTTCTTCTTCTTGTTCTTGCTGTCGTTGTAGTTCTTCTTGTTCTTGCTGTCGTTGTAGTTCTTCTTGTTCTTGCTGTCGTTGTAGTTCCATCTCCCCTGCGATTTCACCTGGAAGTATTTGTACAGCTTGTTTCGTTTGTTTAGTTCGTTTTGCTATTTTCTCCAACACAGGGAGAAGAGGCTTCTCTGTTCTAGGACCTTCTTTAGGGACATCTCCGTATATCGCCCGTTCAGTTGCTGTTTTCACACCCTCAGTTGCACTAACAATAGGTTTGAAGAGTTGTTCTGTATCCTCTGTAAAATCAGTCTGAAGTAATTGCCGCTGTTGAAGTTTTTCACGTATGCGATCACGAAGGGGTAATATTTTCTGGATAGCGCTAAGTCGTTCCTTTACGTTTCGTGTGGTCAATGATTGTCCTATCATTATTAAAAGAGTATCACTATTGTCAAATTAAAAAATCCTTTGGATTTTCAAATGCAAAGCATTTTAAAAATGCAAATCATTTCGAAAGAAATCACTAACCTAAAAATGCAAATCATTTTAATACTTCCTTGTTATTGTACTGAGTCACACATAATTTTACTTCCTCATACCGTACTGGTTATACAAACAAAGGAGGCTCTCTACGCGTGGGGTTCATCACCTTCAGAGTTTTCCATTAACATTTTTAATTGTCTCACTTTACAATTAATAAGTCTCTTTTGTTCATATTCTAATCCTAATTGCTTTCGAACACGTTCAACGATGCTACATAATGGTACGAAGACATTAACATCTTCAGTATTTACTAAGCTCTCACGTATAAGCTTTTGGATATTCTTAATTAAAAAATATTTTTTAGATAGGACATATTTTCCGGTCTGTTCTGCAAATTGTATATCCTCGAAATTGGTCATAATTTGATCACAATCCAAACCTGAACATAATTTTACATTTTCATCCTTAAGTTTGTTGATTTCAATAATAATCAATTTGAGATTTTCAAGATTCATATATATATAAAAATATATTTGTTTAAATACAAAATATTTCAAATACAAAGTATTAAAAATACAAAGTATTTTCAAAATGAATTCTGGATACACTAAGGTGTTGAGAGCATCTTAGTATACCCAGAAGCTTAATGCGATTATAGGTGATTATGATTATACTTACAACCCCGTGATCTAGTGTGGTAGGCGGTTGTATATACACATAGGACGGTACAACAATAGATTATAGGTGATTATGATATTTACAATGACAATGAATGACCGACGGCACTTACAACCCCGTGATCTAGTGTGGTAGGCGGTTGTATATACACATAGGACGGTACAATGCCATATATCTCCGCGCTCGAGTGTTGTGGCAAATTTTAGGCATAACAAAGGATGGATTATAATTCAATGGAACGATGATGGTAATGATGTGGGCGTGGTAAACCAAACCAACATGGCAACCCATGAATTCGATTTCATGGTTGCATGAGTTGGAAAAAACACCAACCCACGCTACCGAGAATGCGATAGCATGAGTTACAATGTTGGTTTGGCTGAGGGGGATCCGCCCCTCCCCCCCAATTAATATAAAAACATCTTCCGTTTCGCCATCAAATAATGTATCTGCTATGGGGACCGAACACGTAGTTGATATAGATCTATGTTTACAAGACAAACACTATACCATTACACCACGGATTAGTCATACAAAATAGAGATTTTTTAGTATATATATCCTTATCAATTAGATCATTGTAATACAAGGAATTTTAACCACGCCCACCTACTTCAATGAATAGGAAACACTCACGTTCCGGCTGAGCGAACATAGGTAAATGTGCACATATGAAAGTCGTTTCAATGTTTAAGATCCGTAACTCTGTCATTGGTGGAAATCCTACGGATTTCACACGCGTTATACCTAACGGAGTTATCTCCCGTATTATACGTAAGAAAACTGAATTTTGTTTTTAAAACGTTTTGAAAAAGCCGTCTTATAAATTCCCTCTGCTACTTTTTGTACTGAGAAGGGGTGAATATCGAAATACTTACCAGCTTCTGACATTGATTGAAATACCATCTCCGTGTCAGTATTAAACGATCTTACAGGTCTAGCAATTTTCGAGTATTTCCCAGTTCCTCCTCGTTTGGAGTTTTCACGCTGCGTTATAGCTTGAAGGTTGTTCAACTTGTTATTCTTGGGATTAGAATCAATATGATCAATAACAAAACCATCCTTGATTAATCCATTATGCACTTCATAAACGAAACGGTGATTAAGATACTTCTTCCCTTCAGCAGTAGTAAACATCAAATACCCTATACCATTATCCCATCCAACAGATTTCTTATTTTTATTGTGTCTAACAACACCATCACGAGAAGCTTCGTAATTTTTAATAACAGGATGTCTTTGAAATTCTTGGCTCATTTGTATATATAATATATCTATTTGTCTAATTCGTTAATTGGCTGAATTATAACATTAACAAATCTTTTTATATAGTCATCCGTAGTTTTTATGATTTTGCTATTGACGTCGTCAGGATTTTTGATTCTTCGCTTGTCATAATAACGTTTTAACTCTCTATAACGCTTACCCCCGCAATTAATGCATAACTGCGACTTGCCTCTTACACCTACCCCACAATGCAAGCATGGTAGAGGTCCCTCCGAACCGTTTCTCACACTCTGCATATGATACCCACAGAATTCATTTCTACATGATTTGTTACACGGAGTCTTTGATCCAATCATAAGCCATTTGCAATGATTCATTATATAAAAATTTTCTTATTTAAATACTTGTTTTAATTATAATATGAAGGAGTTCAAGAGATTATCGAAAATTAAGCCTTGGAAAAATGCTAGATTTAATCTCGATAGAATCTCTGATATACCTAAAAGTCTAGTAGATGATAAACCACTATTGAGTAAAATCAGCGACTGTTTTAATGAGTTTAAGCGTGATGGAGCATCTCATACGTGGTCGACATTTCGAATTATTGATGAAGATGTCAATATACCCATAATTGATGCTACTATGAATGATATAAGAGCAGCTGTGATACTTTCACACCTTGGCCAGAAATCCAAAGGATTTCTACGGAGGTATTTTTTTAGAATAAAATTCATTATCGAAGAGGAAGGTGAATGGATTATCAGAGATAAATTTGACCCAATCCTTAAGGATAAAAAAACTGTTATTGTGAGTAGAGATTCCAAACCAGGAATTCTAACTGGAATTGACAAACCATACTATGAGAAATCTTACCCTGTAACAGCAGTTGTGTATGGGTTATATCCAATAAATAATAATCCTAATATTACAAAACTAGCTCCGATGTTTTCATCATCAGTGGCTTTGCCACTTAATTGTGTAGCAACACGGTTAATAGAACACTTTACAAATGCATCCCGGGGAAACAAATTAACTGATCTACGAAGAAAAAAAATAACCGAATGGGAACTAACAGTGAAACAACGCGGGGCAACGATTTCCGATATAGCTAAATTAGAAGCATTATTAAAATTTCCAATATCGGTAGCGACAATAACCGGAGAAGTATTATACGAACCGAAATATCAATCGCGAGGAGCTCCAATTGAAATTATTGATCATAACAAACACGCGTGGACACCCGCGGTAAATATATTTCCACGAGAAAGAACTGTTCGATATATCCCTAAAGAATTTTCTTGGGATGGTTTCTATGAAGAGAAATTATTTGATGCTATTCACACATTAACCAAAGACGACCCTGTGTCAATGTGGTTACTCAGGAGTAATGAGGATCCGGAAATAGGATTTGATCAGTTTGTAAAACCAAATGGTGAATTATATCGAACTGAAGAATTAGATACTAAAATGAGAAAAATCGCTAATGAATTTTCACCTGAAAATTCTAAAGAATTTTCTAATGAAAAACTACTTACGGATAGCTTCACAATTCCATCAGTGGTAGCTCACTTTGCAAGAGAAAAAAACTCATGGCGTCCAACACGAAGTGATTTTCTGGAGGATGTGAAGTTGAGTTGCGTCGAATTGGGTCATGGAGGATTGTGGAATACGAAATACTCACGTGATGGTATGATTTCAATTGATATATCCGCATGTTATCCTGGAAGTTTTCTCGGATATGGAGAATGCTCTGAATATTTTAAACGATTTGGACATCCCACACATGAAATGACTCGTGTTGCGATTAATGGTCCATTGCCTGATTTTGATTTAACCGGGTTCGCTCGTGTGATATCATTCGAATTAGCTACAGGGTTACATCCGTGTAGTTATCTTTGGCTTGGTAGACATATGTATGAAAAAGCGTGGATGCCAATTGTGCTATTGCGATATATGATCGATTGTGGTATGTTAACATCATTAATTGTCAGTGAAGCGATTATTTGTTATAACGCTCAGAAAGATGTTTGGTTACCAAAACCCGATCTAGAAAAAATAATTAACGAACAACGAAAACAATTTCTAGATGGAAATTCGAAGAATTTCAGCGAGGAACAAATCATAGATTGGTCTAAGAGGTTATTCGAAGGTAGGAATAGAGAGGCTAAAGAGCTCGGACGAAGAATAATCGGTAAATTCACTCAAGGTGGAAGATTTGACAATGCAAAATATTCTTCGAGATTGATCTTAGACAATGAAGAATACGATTTTATCATAACCGATTTAATAAAAAAAGGAAAATTTGTAACCCGTAGGGATGCTTTTCGATCCAATGGTGAGAAATTAGGTACGGTTATTACCTACTGTGATGGATATAGTTGTCAGTACACACATTTGAGAAGTTCTATGCTAGCCTATTCTTGTATTAATCTATTCTCGATGATAAACAGATTTCCCGATACCGCGGTTAGAGTAGCTACTGATTCGATGTATATCCATGAGAAATACAAATCAGATGTAGCTAAATTCACAGATCCTAAGGAAGCGTGGGGAAATTGGAGGTTTAAAAAAGAAACATTACATGAGTATTGTAAATCCGCAGACGTTGCTACGGATGATAAATACTTGAAAAGTAACCATAATATCTCAGAGATTCAATCAGAATTTTCTACTGCACCGCCCGTATCCGATCCGATTTGTAGATACAAGACAGTTTATTTAAACGGCTGTGGTGGATCAGGAAAGACAACTCGTGCAATCGAATTATTTCGTCGGTCAACCATGGTTGTGTTAACACCAACTCACAGACTCGCCAGAGAGATGATAGCGCGGGGGGTAAAAGCCTGTACTTATCACAGCTTCTTTCGATGGAAAGGCGATACATGGACTCCTGATCGAATGGGCGATAAATTTATTCCTGAAATAATAATCTGGGATGAAATATGCACGGTATCATTGACAGTATTACAGATATTTCTTGAATGGTTGTTATTGAAAAATACAAAAGTCGTCATGTGCGGGGATCACGGCCAACCGCAGCCATTTGTTGGTGGATCTCCACATGAATGGCTAAAAGGATTTGTAGATTATTATGAAGAGATTAATACCGACCATAGATCACTTGATGAACAATTACGAGAATTCAAAGCGCTAATTAGATTACAACCGGATAAAATCCAATGTGAAATAGCGCGTGAAATAATCTCTGAAACTCCCATGAATGATTTTTGGGAAATGTGGAAGCCAAATGATTTAATAATCGCGAGTAGAAAAATAGTCAGAGACGCACTTCAGATGAAATTGTTTACGCTACATAAAGAAAAATTTGCAACGCTTCCAGTACCACTCTGTTATAGACCTAAGGATACACGAAAGCAGAATATCGACGTTGACATTCCTGGACAACAACAAAAGCAGAATTTAGTATTAAATGATATTGTGCTGGTTGATATCAGCGTCGTTAAAGATGCATTAGGTGCTGATAAATCCCCATGGACGTTAGGTTATGCAGCAACAATACACTCTTCACAGGGATTGACTATATCCGATACAACTCTTTGGATAGTAGATAATCATATTGAGTGGTCAAATTTAGTTTATCTCGCAGTATCCAGAGTACGGCGAATAAACCAACTTCGAAGAATTGTTGTTGACGATAATGACAATACAATAAGTAATATACACACCGATGATAATATAATCAGAAAAAAACTCTCTGGTTATAAACAACAGGATAAAAAAAATAAAAGAGAATTTGACATCGATGCTGAATTAATTAAGACACTAAAGCAACAACAAAATAATCACTGCGCGAGTTGTAATTGTATAATGAGTTGGAATTGGTCGGATAAAGATCCTCGCCAATTCACCGTAGATAGAAAAGATAACAATCTCGGTCATGTCAGAAACAATGTGAGGTTGACTTGTCTTGAGTGCAACAGACGCCGGGGTGACAGCACCTTAGGTGCTAGTTAAGACCACGCGGTGGCAATTGAGTATCTTCGGGGATCACTTGTAATTGTTCGCGTGTAAATCCTCGCTGAGGAGCAGTTGAATCCAGTTTATAGACTGGAGGTCTACCAGTTGATCGTGTTATGCCGGATATTTTATGCGTAGTGACGCTCCAAATAGGATCAGTAGCTCTTTTTTTACCACCCTCAAGCTCTCCTGGTTCGTATAAGTACCTTACAATGACATTACTACCAAGAATTGGTTCTTTGAAATCTTTTTGTGAAATTCCTTGGATTTCCATTTTGATAGACGCCTTCTTAATAGCGTTGACAGGTTTCATATTAATTGTTCTAGTAATCTCATTATTGATTGCGGTAATCACAGCTGGTAATCTCTTGACCCATTCACGGGATCGTTTATCCTGTATGAATTCTTTTGCGTATTGATATCCGAATAACCGCTCAGCAAGGGTTTTATTAAACCGTTCAACAATTGCCTGATCGCGATGTAGCGCAGTGTGTCCTCGTCTGATGGCGACATTATGATGTTTCATCGTAGATGTAACAACACCTTGAAATTCCTTACCAGGATCAACTTGTAACAGATTTGGCCAGCGCAGAGGACCTCGTCGATAAATTTTTTCAAATGCAGAAGCTACTTCAGTAGATGATTTTGTTTTTAACGGTTCTGCTTCTTTGTATCGACTTGCAATATCAACTAACGTTAACGCGTATTTGTAACCGTTGTCATGCGGCAGAAATAGTATATCAGCTTGATGAACTTCATTAGGTGTTGTAACATCAAAATGCGAATAGTTAATTTGTTTAGGCGCTGGTAGATAAATTTGCCATATTGCCTGTTTAGATAACCAGTTTACCGCTGTAGTTTTTTTCACCTTTGATGCACTAGCTAGTTTATTGATTGCTGCGTAACCTCTCCAGTATCCTCTCGGAGAATAATAAATAGATTCCATATTAAAATGCTAGCATTTTCAATTACCAGCACCTAACATCAATTTACCCTTCATAGCAGATTTTACCAACCAAGAAGCCAATTTTTCTTTGAAGGATTTATCAGGAATAGCATTTAACGCATGAATTAATTTTACATCTGCGAGATGTCTGTGTTGAAGATTGCTGCTTTTATAAGCGACATCATGAGCATGACACGCCTTATCAATAGCGTTTATTGGATACTCGCCGGGTCGGGGTAAATTTTGATCATCAAGTCTGATATCTAATCGTGTTCCCGGTCCACAGTAGCTATATCCTGGAAGGTGCTTTTCTCCTGGATACTTTGCCCACGGTGTTCCTGGGAGTTTTGTCAATTTGGCTGCAATATCACCTCCTCGTTTTTTTTTAAAGCCTTGGTTGCACCAAGGGAAGTAAATCTAAATTTTTTCGTACTACATTGTACGCATTTACCAGAAAGCGCTGATCGATTATTTTTCGTTGTAATCGTCGTCAAGTCATTTGTGCCAGTACGCGTCCTACACTTCACACAATATAGATCCATAATTTATATATAACAGTTATGAATGTAATTGATTATTCAGCTACTCGACGACGGGAACCTATTAGACACCATGCAATGTTACCAAATTCTATTCGCGCGATTATCATCGGACCATCTGGAAGTGGTAAAACACAATTGCTACTTAATTTGATAACGAGATGGATGAAGTGGGATAAATTGTACATGATTGCTCCGAGTGTAGACGATCAACGATGTTATGAAGTATTAAAGGATTTTAATGATGCCGCGCAAGAAATTAACGGCGATGGTGTTATTGAGTTTATAACCGATATCGAAGAGGCACCTAGTATTGATGATATTGATGGAAGTATTAACAATTTAGTCGTATATGATGATATCATGTTAGATAATCAAAAGAATCCTGCTAGAATATTTTCCAGAGGCAGACATAAAAACACCGATGTGATATATATCACTCAACGTTACACTCAAATACCAAAAGTGATCAGAGATAACTGCAATATGCTGTGTGTATTTAACGGAGTTGATACTCATACTCTTAGAAATATTTGGCAAACTTGGTGCGGTGGTGATATGGATCATAATCGATTTAGAAATTTCTTTAGCCACGCTCAGACAATCCCCCACGGATTTGTGACGATAAATTTATCAGACCCTCGGACAAGATATCGTGTCGGACTTGATCAAATATTTAGTTAGCGCATTAGCAGCCGAGGAGGTGAACGTCAACTAAATGGCGTCTTTTTTTTATGAATTGCTAGCAAGTTGGTCTGGTGTCGACGCTTTGTCGATCCTTTTTTCTGATGTCGATCCTTTTCGACAAAAAGTCTGTCGATCCCTTTTTCTGTCGGTCCTTTTCAGCCAAAAGTCTGTCGATCCTTTTTTTTCTGTCGGTCCTTTTCAGCCAAAAGTCTGTTCACCCTCTCTGCTGCTGAAGAAAATATATACTGATTTGCTGCTGTTGGATTTGGAACAGTGAAACTCCATATTTTATCATGGTCAGGAGTAGATGACATAATTAGGTTTTAACATTTCTTTAATCACATTTTATAACCCTTTTAGACTTGGACTTTAAAAAAATAACCTACAATTCAGGAAAAAGTCATTTGAAGTAGATAAATAAATGTTCTAGTTATAAATGTAGTCTTAATTAGAGTACCTGATAAGATTGTCAGATTATTACATATATCTTTTTTTTTAAATTATGTATACCTTGCTAATGGGCAGGTGAGGGAGTGGAGTTTTTGGCCACTGTCCATCCGTTGCCATGATGTTAAAACTTGATGAGTTTATGAGGGACATCAATATATATTATTAAATTGATTTTGAATCATATTGACTGAGCAAGATAATACCCTAGAATATATCATATTTTGATCAGATTTGGTATATAAACTTGTATCATATTGATAGCTGCCAACCCACATGATTTTGGCATGAATTTCACAACTTTTTCAGTGATTCACAAATTCGTGCCGCATACAGAAAGTTAAAAAGTTCTCCAATTCTCAATTATTTAAAATAGTTCATTAAATAACCGATTTCCCATTAAGCGTTAGTCATGAAATTGGCAGTTGTTGAAATGGTCGCAAACTATAATTTATTGGTACAGTTGGCCCGGTAGCGAACACCTTAGCGTATTTTTATATTTATATATATATATATATATATATATATAAGCATTCGTCCTGTCTTTAATTCACTAACAGAAGAGTACGTCATTGCTGAAATTTGACCTGGGTCTGGCCATTTTCAGTTTGAGTCACATGACTATACAAACCTCGCAACCTACATGTCAATGAGGTCATATAGTCAAGTGATATGGGTAATTTCCAAAGTGAAAATTGGGTAACAAGGGTCAGAGTAAACTCAAACTTTCTTTTTCCTTGGTGGTGAAGACATTTGATGCATTGTCGAATAGTAATTCAAATAAATGTTGGCAAAGCAAACGTGGAACAAAATTCCGGTTAGGCCCCAGTGTCTCTTAAATGCATTTGTAAATCTATAGAATAGAGGGTAGAATATGGAAAAAAGTGGCATTGCATGGTATGTATTTTCTTTAGTCGTAATAATGAGTTTCCACTTTACAAATATAATAAAGGTTTAGAATCACAGTGAGCTGTTTCATCTGCAATCAGACAAAATAAAATTACAAAATTTTAACTTCATTCTCAGAGATTTTTATTGTTTAGTTTATTACATCATATTTAATTGATGTGTGAGGTTTCTGGCAAAAGATAAAACAATTTGTGCATTGTCTATAGAAAAACATACATACTGAAATTGTACAGGAGCTGTTTTATATTTGAAAGGTTCACCATGGAAATATTATTAAAGAAACAAGTAATTGCTTGCAATTTGATATTTTTACAGAGTGAAGTTTGGATCTGTATGGAGCTAATGTCAACCTGCTTAGACAAGCTGCTAAAGAAAACAAAAAAACCCATTCCTGAAAGAATATTGGGAAAAATGGCTGTTGCAGTAAGTAAAGTAAATAAAAACAAATCAAAGTGCACCCACACACATATCAGGTAGCATAAACTCTTTCAATTAAACTATCACCCTTTGTATGTTCAGCAATGGAGGTCAGAGCCATAATCACTCGGTGGTCAGCATGCCAGATTTTCTACTTATGCGTGATCAACTCAGATCAGCTACCTAGGTATGCCCATGGGCCAGGAAATTGACTCCATTTGTCTTGGCATTAAATAAACCTGCTGTGTCATAAAACATAAAACCAAATATTAAATTATTGCAATATTAGAGAAAGAGTTTCCTTGAGAAAAAAGAGAGAGGTATATATTGGCAAACAGACAGATGAAGCAAAGAAGAAAACATGAAAAAGAGAAGATGTGTGAGTTATGTTACTCTTGAGGAAAATGCACAAATCTTCATTGATCTGCAAATTTAAAAACCCAGTGAACTGTGTTCTTTATATAAAAAAAAGTCAATATGGCCTATTTCTGTGATCAACAAATTAAAAAAACCTGTGAACAATGTTCCTTCTGTGGTTACAGTATTACCCCATCATTCATCTACAAATAAAAAAAAATACCAGTGAACAATGTTTTTTTTAGTCGATCCAGTATGACTCCTCCTTAATCCATGCATTAAAGTAACAGTGAAGTTGTATTAATTCACAGTATCTGTTCTGTTTTTTTTTTACAGATTGTCAAAGCCCTTCACTACCTCAAAGAGAAACACGGCGTCATTCACAGAGGTGAGAATGAAGTATATGTCTTCATGGCATTGCTGTAGAAGTTGAGAAAATTAAAATCGGAATCATAGGAATAAATTTTGTACAGCAGAAACTCTTTACCTATAACAGTCCAATATTAATTTTGTATGTGGTGTTTATTCCATTTTGGAATAATCTTGGCTAGAAATAGTTTTAGAAAGTGAGCTTGCATTCTTTAGAAATTATTGTTATGAAGGGCAGAAGTAATTTTGATGTATCAAAGTAATGAGACTGAATGGGAAATCAGTGGGTTGGGGTGCATCTTTGTTTGCCAAGGTTTTGATATGACAACCCTATCTACACCTTGGTGTACCAAGCAGATATTTATGTGCTTCAGGTCTGTGAATTTCATTGGATGCCGTGGCAAACCATCATATCCAATCAAAATTAAGTTGTTCACATTTGAACACTGTTCCAACATGATAGAGATGAAGGGAGCACACAACTTGAATGGACTGAAAAATAAGCAATTTTCCACTGCACAAATCCTTTTCACTCAAATAGATCTGTAATGGTTTCCCTCTGGTAGTCATACTTATAAAGAAACCTTTGTAGTTTAATTGCTTCCACAATTTTTGGCTGATGTACATTGCACCACACTATTGGTTAGTTGGCATTACATAATAAAGGAGGCAACTTATGGCATCCAATAGATGTTGCTAGGACAAAAGTACCAATATATTTGTTTGATCTGCCAAGATGTTGATGGGTTATCATATTGAAACCTTGGCTATCAAAGATGGGTGGGATAGGAGTATGTGTTTTTTTTATTTATTTTTAGTTTGTCTATTTTTTAAATTTTTGTTTTGAGAGAGAACATGAAGTAACTTTGAATTCCAATAGCTAGAATTGCAGGAAGTTGCACAGGGGAATTTTTACTTGTCTGATCCTCTTCGTTCGAAAGTCCATCCATGCTGAAAGGCTTATTAACATGGTTGCACAGAAACACTTGGTGTAAACAGAAGACAATTGGCAAGCATATTTGCATTCACATATAGATGACCTGCTTAGAATTTCAAGCTGTTAAAGCCACTTTTTCAGATTTGTTTTGTGAAACAAAAAGTTTATCAGCTTAACTAAATAAAAATCACTTTTGGTGGACAACAAAATTTAGAAGGTGTGTGTTTGTGCATTTTCCGCCATTGTGGCAGTTTTGTCAAAATTTTTAAGCCTTTTCTGGCACTAAGACTTTTAGTGGCAGTATATATGCTATTTGATTTTTGTTTCAGATGTGAAACCCTCCAATATTCTATTAGATGAGAAAGGCATAGTAAAACTGTGTGATTTTGGTATCAGTGGTAGACTGGTGGATTCCAAAGCCAAAACACGCAGTGCAGGCTGTGCTGCTTACATGGCTGTAAGACATCTCTATTTTACTCTTTTCTTTTATATATATATATATATATATATATATATATATATATATATATATATATATATATATAATATTTCATCAACCCATATTAGATTTTGGATATTACACTTGCATTTTACAGCACACGATAGGCTATACATGGCGACCAGTATTATTGGTGGGGGAAGAACCCAGGGGAAAAACCCTGGAAAGAACCGCCGACCCACGAGAAGCTACTGGCAAGCTTTCTCACATAACTACATTAGCTGAATCTTAGACTCGAACCCATGCTAACAGAGGTGAGATGGCAGTGATCTGTAACAGAGAGCGCTTTAGGCCACTCTGGGCTCCCTGCCTGGTCTATATAATAATAATATTAATAATGAGGACGTTGTATAGCGCCTAATCTTTAGAAGCTCAAAGCGCTTTAAATTTAAATATGGAGCCTGCCCTTCTTTTACTGTTTTTTTATTGATATTGCCTACTTTAGGATTTATATCATGATTCTTGTCTATTCTTGAAGTTTGTTTATTTTACCAAATACAGATTAATACTATTATTAGGTAGGATTTCACATGTTATTTGAAAGACATAGGAAAGCAGGAAGGTATATAAGGTTTTGGTTTGCAAGAAGAAACACTAATTTGACAATTTAAAAACCCAAAAGCTGAAATTTTAATTGTTATACTAACATTAATTATTTTAAATGCATTTGTTCATTTCTGAAAATCGTTATTTGATAGAAAACAGAATAATGTTTTTTGACCAAATGAAGAGCTTTATCTCCCAGCCCTCTTTTAATTGGAACACAGGTTGCAATTTTGAGGTTTGTATGTAATCTATGTTATGAATGTACAATGCTTTTCAATAAGAAACTAAAAGTTGGAGACAAAAATAGAAAAATTCAAATGCCCTTTCCAATACTTGAGATCGAGGGGGAAAATGCCCCAGGAGGGGTCCATGCAGTCTGAAATGGTGTGGTTATATGAACTCGTTAAACAGTGTTTCCTTGATGGAGAAGTATGAAATTTGTTTACTTAGCTGATAAAAGAATAATAGGAATCAAGGTTCTGGGATATAAAACTGAGATTTTAATCACACATGAAAATCAACAAGAAAATAATCAGCTTTAGAAGAAGAGAACACTATCACAGTATATGTGTAATGTATATCTATGTAATGTATATCTATGTAATGTATATCTATGTAATGTATATCTGTGTAATGTATATCTATGTAATGTATATCTGCATAATGTATATCTATGTAATGTATATCTGCGTAATGTATATCTGCTGAAACGTTTACATTTCAATAAATTACACACTGAATTCTAAATGAATTGGATGAAGTAAATTCAATTTCAGTAGATTGGAGTGTATTCATGTTATATTTTACATTCATCTGCTTTTGACTGAATTGAGCAAACTGTGTTACATGTTCGTCTAACATCAGTTATCATTGATATATTTTATATAAGTATTTGCAAGCCAATCTTATTTCATCTGTTTCATACTGACAAACCCTCAGCTCTACCTCTCAGTTTATAAAGTCATCTTTTAATAATAAACCATATTGGGGATTTTTTATTGAGCTGTTTATCCAGAACCCCTCTGCTGTGTGCTCTCTGTTGCTGAAACCTGCTTACTACTTGATTGGTTGTGAAGGGTTCTCTTTGGTAGAGATTAAACACAAGAACACAAATGAGACTGGCTTTTTGCCTTCAATGTTAGTATTTGCATTTTATGGTCAGAAAATATCTGATTCAGGGTGTTGCATACAATTAGCAGGAAGTATATGAAGTCTCATGAAACATTGATATATTCAGTCTTCTCCCAAAAAATGGCATTTATTGTGTGCACAGTGTGAGATGTCACTGTGGTCCTCCTCCATCTGAAATGTGATGTACATTGCCAAGTGTGACAATTACATGGGCAAAAGGGGGAGGAAAGGTGTCAGAAAGTTGTCTGCTTCAAATTCAGCACAGTTGCTGTCAGATCAGCAGATGTGTTGATGGGTGCAGGAGCAGCAACACAGTTGCTCAATTTTGGGACAGTTCTTCCCTGTGCATCGTTTGCAAGCCTCCATGGATAATTTGGATGTTATGGGGGAATCATTCCCTCACCCCATATCAAGGTAGTCCAGTGGGTATAAGTGCCACCCCCCCCCCCCCCCCTCGCATGTCATGTCTAAGCATAGCTTTCAGACCTGCAAGTCCATTCACAAGTTTTTTCCCCCTCAGATCATGATGTTTCCATTGAACACTTTCATTCTGTTTAACTCCATTTCCATTCCAGCTGGTGACCAACCACTCCTCCATTTTGTTTTCTACCCCCCCCCCCCCCTTATGACCGGGTTGGTGATTACTCGATTAGATAAAATCACTTTTGCAGCCTGCTGTCAATGTCTGTGAAAATAAAGAAAATTACAGGCAGTCTGTAAGATAAAATCCATGACCCGTGAAATTCTAAAGCATTTTGAGATACCAACTATTTTTGGGACTGCTGAAAGAGCAGCCACTGATCATACCTGAGAATTAATGCTTAGGATCACCAATGTCGTTGTTAGATCTACACACCATTCTGTGGCTAAGACTCTTATGGACTATGCCAGCTTAAATTTGGTATGACAAGTTGCTTGTCTTTGCTTGTCTTAACTCAACTTGCACTGTTCCCTGGCATTCCATGTAACACCCTTCAAGTTGCAGTTATTGTTATTATTTGGTGGTAGGATAGAAGCATGCAGAAGTGAAACTTAGCCTCTAACGTGCAATGTTTACTGCTCAGATATTCAGACCAAAGTAATCTCACCCTCAGTGGGGAGTTGATCATGTTATTATTTGATGGTAGGAGAGAGGAAATGTTGAGGAAAGTAGAATGTTAACTTGCCTTCCAAATTGCCATGCTTTCTGAATAAGCATTCATGCCAAATCAACCTCAGCCTCAAACAATGATCATTGGCAAAGAGATTAGGCTAAATAATGAACAGCAACAGTTTTGACCTCGATAAAATTTCATGAGACAGTAAGCTGCTCAGTTTATGAGACATTTTAATAATGGGGCTTTTAATAAGGCTTTTCTTTACATAAGCCTCCAACAGCTGTCACAGAATCACTGCAATGATTGGTCATAGACAGCCTACTGGTTGGCACAAGACCCCTTCATTTCCCTCACTGCTGGATTGACCTATTTTTGCAAAACCAGGTGGGTGATCCAAGTTGTTAATAACATCAGATTTTATATATCCAGGCTTCTCCCCTTTTTATATTCTCCATTCATGAATGACATTGTGTAATATTTGGAGAAAGCTGAAACATTATTACTTGACAAGCTGGAAAGAGATTGTTTGGAAACTGAAGTCCCCATGGTTAATGAACTAGCAAATTTTGGATCACAAAATGGCGCCAGCACTTTGTTCAACAATCTCCACATTTTCAATTTTTCTTATAGAGAGAGAGAGAGAGAGAGAGAGAGAGAGAGAGAGAGAGATCCTGCAACTCCATTCCATGTTAGAAGTGGCAGCAGATTTTATTCTGCTTGACAGCCATTTCATGTATATGGTCTTGCTGACCCGTGGTGCTTCATTTCCAGTCTACTCAATCACAAAATCAAGATCATGACTGAGGTACTAATAATACTACATCTTTGATGCAGAAAAGATTGACTCAGGGCTAAGATTTTACTGGAAAATTCCTAGCCAGAAATAACGGTATGTATGGATGCTATAGTTAAAGGGGATGATCAAGGAATTTCATGTAAAAAAAAAAAAAGACCAATGCTGTCTGAAAGTAATTTTTGTTTTGTTGAATCTCTTGGTGGCCTATGTCCTCAAACAGTGTGAGGGAAGGGGATCATCCAAATATGCATTCTGATTTGGAGCTTTCTATGCTGGTTTTTCCAGCTAAATATAACCATGCAAATCAGACAAATTTCCAGAAGGCCTAGCATCTGGGCAACTCTCAATCAGGAAATGGCCAGATCCTTGAAACTGAATGGTCCAGTCACTAATTGATCTTTCACAGGATTCGCTTTGGAGGCATTTGATAATATCCTTTTTTGCAGCAGTGTGGAATCACAATCTGCCCACCTTTTGACTATCTAGTCCCGAATCCATAAGCCTTGGCCATGGATGTACTATTGGTCTGTTTTGGAGGATTTTGTGACTTCACCTGCTCCTCAACCCCACCCCACCACTCACATTCCTTGTACAAAAAATAATACATAAATTGAGAGGTCAGAACTGTAGGTTGATTCCATAGCCACCGTCAGATGGGATAACTTCTGGGTCTGCTCAGTCTTGTGATAGACATGCTATGGAGAACAGCCATGAGTATTTTACCCCTGTCCAGACCAGCCTCTTGTCGGGAAAGTTCTGTAAAGAAAGGAATGTCATCCATTGATTTTGGAGAATACTCATGAGCCAAAAAGAGTTTGAAGGCATACATGGGAAGGTGGTGCCTGTTCAGTCACTGGCGCAAAGCTAACAACTTCCCCTCTTTGAAGTTATTTTCCCTCAGCTGACTGCTTTTTTTCCCCTGGGTGTTGAAGCATCAATTACCATCACTGGATGCTGCTCCATGATTTCTGGCACTTTTCATAATGGCATATTAGTCACACAAGAGATATCAGACCTGTTAGCCAATTTTTACTTAAATAAGTCTAATTCCCTAACTTCTGTCTCCTAAATAGAAACCAGTCCAGTTTTGACCTGGCTCAGTTCAGCTATAGTTACTTTAATAAAAGACACTTTCTGATAGCCTTAGCTTTGGCATGCAAGGTGTGTCCCATCCTTACTCTTCAGTGGACCCAAACTATCGCCATTTTAAATCAAATGATTCTGTGTGTAATTGTGTTTTGACTTGGCTGCCATTTGTGGGTAATTCAGTAAAGAGGTAGTCATATCTATACAATGTCTACAGTGTGGCAGTTTATAGTGATGTCTAGCACTAGGGAATCTTGCCATGGACATGTTACATCATGTCCCATGCTGTCACATTATCTGGACACCAGGCCGACCAGTCCTAACACTAACCTCTTAATGCTGAACACCAAGGTAGGCAGCTGCTACTACCATTTTTATAAGTCTTTGGCAGGACTTGGACAGGTTTTGAACCTGCAACCTCCTGCATCTGAGGGAACAATCTAACACTATGGCCACAGGAGTGGATCACTTTTATTGGATTTGCCTGAAAAATGCAACAGTGAGCAGAATTTATTAGTTGTATCTAGTCATGGATCGCATGGCCATATGTTCTGCTCTCATGTTAGAATAGGTAGGATGCTTCTCCTGACATTAATGTGATCAGGGAATATATTCAAAAGAGAAAGAAAATTGTTTTATAAATTATAATACACTGGGAATAACATTGATAAAACCACTAATGTGAGCATTCTATTTGTTGTATCACTCAACTTAAAAGTGGTACCATTCTGCTGATCAAGGAAAGGTAAATGTTTCTTCCTTTTGTCCATATGTTATTTAGACAGAATAAGACAATTTTGTCATTATTTTTGAACTGAGGGATTTAGGAGGTAGACTAAGTTTAGCTTATATTTCTAAAATTGATGTGATAGGGTAGGAATTCTATGAGATACATTTCACGTAAACAGATTGATTTCTCAAAATTCTCAAATTGTAGGAGGCAATCTTTATACCAGTAAATGTTGAAAGATTACCAACTTCTATTGAAACCACTGAAAGTAGTGCAATAAAAATTGATATAATAGACTGGTTTATGAACTATGAAAATCTTGGCAAAACCTTTGCTTGAGTTGTAATTTGCTATCACACCAAGACTGTTCAAAGCTTGTGACCTCCTTCCAGTAAAACCTGGCTTCCAAGTGTTGACAGGGACATTTGCTTAAGAATTGTTTTTTTTAATTTTTATACCATGATAGAGTAAATGTGCTTTTTGGGGTTTCTAATGGGATGTCAGCACAATGATGGTTATATGGTGTCATTTGAAAGTTGTTGTCTAAACTTTTGCTGATAAAAACAAAATAAATCAGTTAGAAAATGGGTCAAAATTTCACTGTCAAGAACATATTAGTAAGAATTTATTTTCTGCATGATCTGCTGGAGACTGCTTTCAGTTTAATTAAGGCAAACAGTGTAATCATTATATTTATGTCCAAAAGTTGCATGATATAAGTGATAATTATATCTGTAAGTTTCCAATGTTTGGGTGTCCTTTATATAAAGGTATAGTTTGAAGGATTAAGTGTGTGTGTGTAATAAGTAAACTTTCATACTGGTTTTTCAGCCTGAAAGGATAGATCCTCCAGATCCCAAAAGACCTGACTACGATATCAGAGCAGATGTTTGGAGCTTGGGGATCTCTCTTGTAAGTCACAATTTTAATATTCAGTGATTGTTGCAGTGGCATCAGATTCCTTTCTAGACAGTTGTATAAATCAGCTCTGTTCAATATCTTTCAGTTGATGCCACTTAAACACTTGTGTGTTCATTAGTACTTTCAAGACTGAACTACAGTAACTCAATTCTGTCTGTTTTGTCTCAATATGTACTCCAGAAACTTAAGAAACTTCAAAACACAGCTGCTCGGATCATCCTTAGTGTACCACGATCAGAGCAACCTCCCCACTGCTCTATACTCTACACTGGCTATCCATTCAATCCAGAATCAAACACAAAATTTGTTCTCTGTGCTAAATTTCACTGATGGACTCCAGTCCATCATGTCTGTCTGACCTTACCCATGTGTATATACCAGCAAGATGCTTACGCTCTTCTACTGACAAGGGTATACTCGTTCCCACTGTGAAAGCGAAGTCATATGGACATTGTTCTTTTGCATACCAAGGCCCAGCAACATGGAATGAATTATCCATTTGGATTAGATACAAGGACAAAGTGGTCCCTTTTCCGACTGCAGGAACAAATTAGTAGACTTTGTGGTGTTTCTTGCCTTGGGTGTTTTCAGGTGGGGGGGAACTTTCGATTTTCATGGCGTTTTGTTTGTTTTGTAATCATATCATTATATATGTTGTTGTACAGTGCTTATTATTAGTTCTGCATCAATTACTTGGACAAAACTTTAAGGCTGGATGTACTGATGGTAAGGAAGAACCCTTTTGATCTTTGGTTTAAAGGTCAAAGATCAACATCACTGACTGAAAGGCAAGGCACTTTACTTCAATTGTCATGGCACTAAATAAGCCAAACCAAGCAAATGATAATGATCTGCCTTTAAAAACGACCACCATTAATAAAAATTGAAAAACCCATTGAACAAATTCTTCTAAAAAACCACGAATCAAAATTCGACCATGCATCAGTGCAAAAGCTGTAAACAATTTATAGATGTGCCAGTCCATCGTCAAATATGGCTGCTGTTATTAAATATATACATACTTGTAACAATTTCTCAAAAAAGTGCTTGGTAGAATTTGACCAAAAGCATCTTGACATAAAGGACTGCCAGACAAATGATGCTTATGTGCCTCTTTATATCAGTGCCATGAATAAAAAAAAAAACATAAGAAAAACTTTGAAACAGTTGTTTTTATAACAAGCACTTGACAGTGTTGGAAGAAATGTAACAGAAAGCATCATAGTGACCCAGATTTCTTGGCTGATTGCTCTTGTCAGATAGGTGAGTGATCATGTCCTGATTCAACTTTTCTGTTGTTTGCTTGAACAGTAAGCTGGAAAATTGGAGAGTAAAATGAAATTCTGTAGAATACAGTTTAATTTTAATAATGAAACAGTGATTTTTTACTTTAGGTTGAGCTTGCCACTGGTGAATTTCCCTACAAGAACTGCAAGACAGATTTTGAGGTCCTGACAAAAGTGTTACAAGAGGACCCACCGCTTCTTCCAGAAGGAGGAGAGTTCTCATTAGACTTTAGCTCATTTGTAAAGGATTGGTAAGTTCTGTCATTTCTATAGTATTTTTCATTCATGTCTGACCACATGAATGACTTTATGAGATCCATAATACTGGTTAAAACCATGATTTTCTATTATCATCAGAATGACACTTTCCCAACATTTGGAATCCATGATCTTCATGTCTAAATGCTGAAAGAGTAAAGGATGTACAGCATGACTTTGATCATGTTGAATATGTATGTTCAAACAATTATTTGTAATAGTCTTTGAAAAAAATCTGTTAATGAATAATTCATTTTATGTTTCAGTTTAACCAAAGACTTTAAGAAGAGACCAAAATATAGGAAATTACTGGTGAGTTTTAATATTTACATATCACCTATCAGGCCACATTAGTGGTATGTCCATTTAAGCAAAAGATGTGATTTTTGACATCGTATATATAATTTGGTAGGAAATACCTTTTCTGGCTGTAATGTAATGTATTTCATGTATATGTGATATATATTACCCCAAATAAACATCCTTATTGTGATTACAACATTGTAATGTATTGCATATTCCTTTGATGTCTTTGTGTTCATCTGTTCTCTAACTGATCTTTTCCACAAAATAATGTCAGTTCAATGGCTTAACTTTGTGGATAGCTTGTACTTTAGGTAGGAAAATAATCTTTAACAAGGGTCAAGGGTCAACCCTTAAGGTCACTGTGACAGAAAGATGAAAAATAGTTTTCATAACAACAGGTTCTATATCACATACCATGACCGGGGGCCCAGAGTGGTCTAAGGTGCTCGCCGTTACGGATCACTGCCATCTCACCTCTGTCTGCATGGGTTCAAGTCTAAGATTCAGCAAATGTAGTTATGTGAGAAAGCTTGCCAGTAGGTTCTCGTGGGTCGGTGGTTCTTTCCGATGGTTTTCTCGGGCTCTTCCTCCACCAATAATACTGGCCGCCATGTATAGCCTATCGTGTGCTGAAAAATGGTGTTAAACCCTACAACAACAACAACATAACATAATCAGACGTTGTGCATAGCTTGTACTTGATGTAAGCAAGAGGCCAGTTGATTTGGGTTTAAAGGTCAAGGTCACTGATTTAATAGAAGAAATATGGTTTCAGCACACTCTTTGCAGTTCTTGACAGTGGCTTTACTGGAGCTTATGGATGGTTTGCACGTTTGATATTATAGGTCACAAGGTCACTGTGACTGAAAAATGATCTTAGTAATAACTTAGTTCTAGACATTGTACCTTGGCCAAAGTTTGTGGATAGTTTGCACTTAATGTATGAGAAATACCTGTTGTTTTTTTGGGGTCATCATGTCTAAAGGGCAAAATGTTTTTTAAGAATAACTTTTATTCTTGTCCGAATAAGTTCTCTGACCAAACTTTTTGGTCAGAATGAACTTTGGTGTAATAAAGAAACCAATAGATTACTGAGTCAAAATATCAGTGTAATAAATAAACCAATAGATTACTGAGTCAAAATATCAGTGTAATAAAGATACCAATAGATTACTGAGTCAAAATATCAGTGTAATAAATAAACCAATAGATTACTGAGTCAAAATATCAGTATGATGGTCATTGTAAGTCTTAAAAGATAATAACGGTTTTTGCAAAGTAACTTTACTTAAAAGTCTGCATGCCATGACCAAAGATTCACTTCACGAGGCTCATTGCTGAGTCAGCAATTTCCTACTGTTATTGGAATAGAGGACTGTTAAATATGATTTTGGCATATAATGTACCATTCATGATGCCATTGTTTCTATGACAACATCCAGTTGTTAGAAGGGGTGTGCTATTACATTTTGATTAATTATTGCATTATATTTAATTTGGTTGTAGGTAGGCTTATTTTCAAACAACTTCTTGAACCAGTTACTAGTTCAGCCATCTTCATAGATGTAGACTTTAGTTGTTATCACCTTTATTTTATGCTACACGGTTACAATTTTTATATGGCGGTGTACTTTAGATTGAATTCTATAGGCTTTATATGTTGATCTCCCATTGCCTGTCTATGGAATTGTCAAGACTTCTCCCTCATACTAATCTGGAAGATGGTAATGTAGCATGATCTTTTGCCCAAACATTATAATGTTGACAATAATTATTTTGATTCCAGTGAGAATTGGTTTCTCATTAGATGACATCTTGCTAAATGAAATAATTAATTCTGTTTCGGTGTCCAGACATTTTAATCAGACATTGATGTAGTATGATGTCCTGATTGTCATTAATTACTTTAGGAATGATTATATTATGAAAATTAGTGAGAAAGCAAGAATGAAACAACTGTATTAAGAAAAAACTAGCAAAAATCATATTACCAATTATCATGAAAATCCTACCATACTTAAAAATGACAATTTCATTTACATTCTATCCACAATAACAATTTATTTCATTCTAGTTTCTAGTTAAGAGGGCCTCAAGGGAGAACAGGCCTTGACTAAATTAGTCACCCTCTGTAAATAAATTATTATTATTATTATTATTATTATTATTATTATTATTATTATTATTAAGTAGGTTGTCTTGGTTTGTGTTTCATTGTTTTGGTGTATGCTGAATTAAGCTGATTTGTGTTATCAGTTAATGAATTAGGGTAGTTACATATGGGTAACTACAATAATCTTCAGGTGAATATACTTTTTATTGCTAGGAACATAACTTCATTAAGACATATGAGAACGAACCTGTGGATGTAGCTGCCTGGTTCTCGGAGGCATGCAGGTTAATGGAACCAAGTAAACCAGATCCTTTTGCCTTTTTTACAGGACATTGACAAGTTCAGTAAGTTAAAGTTTTGTAACAGAAAGATGAGGTTTCTTTTGCATAATAAAAGACAAACAGGATGAACTTTTACAAAAATCAGTGTAGTGTTTAAATTTAGAACTTCCTTAAATTCAGAGAATTGTAACAATGAAGAGAGCCAAGCTATATGATTGGTAGAGCTTTGATACATGCGTACAACAGAACATGTTGGCTGCCTTGGTGTGTCTCCCCAAAAAAACATATTACAGATAATAGTATGTTTAAAACCAAACCACATCTTACAGTTGATACCAACTCAACCACATATACTCTACCTTCATATGAGTTAGTATCATAATGAATTTAGGCTGGAAAGCACAGGAGCTCATTTAGTAAACTATTGGACTTGTAATCCAGTGTTCACAGTGTCAGTGCCTCTTTAGGCCAACCTAGGTATACTGTTTATGTGTGTGCTTGGGGAAAATTGGTAGGTTCCAGTTATATGGTATGATATAGGCAATAATTTCTCAAAATGATGTTAACATCCAGCCAGCATCTAATAGTTCATCCCAGCTTTGGACAGGTTACCACTGCTTATGGTATATTTAGGCAGTAAAGGAATAAGAGCTTGGTGCTTTTAATTAATCAGTCACTAAAATCTCTTAGTTGTTGATCATTTTATAGGTTTCTGGACATGCTGTGGTTCAGATAATAATACAATGTTACATAGTGAAATTTAATTAGTGAAATTTTAAACTTGTCAACAAGTCATTCACATTTTTATTGTAAAAATGTTTCTTCATTGTTTTTTTTAGAAAGCATGTATTTTGATGTAATAACAGTAATGCTTTGGCCATCCCTGTGACCCTGTCCTGTCACCTTTCAGCTCAGAAAATAATTCTTTGTTGAAGTACTAGTTTTCCTTGATATGGTAGTAGTTTGCTGTGGAAAGGAAATGAGCATTCTTACTTGTTTTTTAAGAGCAGTAATCATTTATATTTAGGTGTCTGGTATGGCCAGTGTAGCAGTACTTCAGATGTGGAGAGCTTGCAAGCTGAAAAATAAAAGCAACAATAAATTTTTAAACTTCTTACTGGACAACTGATGATGATATTTTAATTGTTAGCTTTGGCCTCTTCCATAATTAAATACAGCTGACATTTAAAGCACAGTCAAGGATATATTTGTGCATATTTTCAAAGTTAATAGATTGCCAGTCCATTTATCAGTCATAATCTTTTATGTTTTTATCATTTACGCTTTCTTTATGTACAGTGTCAGCTGTGGTATCTTAATGTACACTATAACATTCATGTGTCATGTACACTGTATAACATTCATGTGTCATGTACACTGTATAACATTCATGTGTCATGTACACTGTATAACATTCATGTGTCATGTACGCTGTAAAACATTCATGTGTCATGTACACTGTATAGCATTCATGTGTCATGTACACTGTATAACATTCATGTGTCATGTACACTGTATAGCATTCATGTGTCATGCACACTATAACATTCATGTGTCATGCACACTATAACATTCATGTGTCATGCACACTATAACATTCATGTGTCATGTACACTGTATAACATTCATGTGTCATGCACACTATAACATTCATGTGTCATGCACACTATAACATTCATGTGTCATGCACACTATAACATTCATGTGTCATGTACACTATAACATTCATGTCTCATGCACACTATAACATTCATGTCTCATGCACACTATAACATTCATGTGTCATGCACACTATAACATTCATGTGTCATGTACACTGTATAACATTCATGTGTCATGTACACTGTATAACATTCATATGTCATGTACACTGTATAACATTCATGTGTCATGCACACTATAACATTCATGTCTCATGCACACTATAACATTCATGTGTCATGTACACTGTATAACATTCATGTCATGTACGCTGTATAACATTCATGTGTCATGTACACTGTATAACATTCATGTGTCATGCACACTATAACATTCATGTGTCATGCACACTATAACATTCATGTGTCAGTTACAGAGATCCCCATCATCCTGAATTGCCATGCCTATTAATCACAGTCATAGAAAAAAAATGAGTTTTCATTTTAAAAAAATAAACAAAAAATTTGCCAGCAGTTGAAGCCATATGAGAGTATTTTGGACTGTTCAAGTCTTTCCTGGCAATTTGTGACCTAAGGTTAGTTTCTGGCATGTATCATGCAATTATAATCACAAAACAGTTAATTTTAATCCTTTCCAGTCTTTAAGGGTAATTCTTGCGATATTTTCAGTTTCATGTCATTATCTAGAATGCTTCATTTCACTTGATTGTATTCTCTTCATGATATATATATTTTAGCTTTCTGCAACATTTGTAGTTTTTATAAATTATGATCAGCAGTGTTTATATAAACCCTTTTTCTCTTTGCCTTGACATCAATAATTGTAAGCCCACCCTGATTTCCATGAAATTTAATTGGAAAAGGAGTTTCTGACAAAACTGAAAAGCCAAAACAAGTTTGGAGAACAATTAAAAAAGAACAAAGAGAGCCGTGTATTGGAAATAGTGTGTGATACATACCTGTACATAGACATGTTTTGTAACACTTTTAAATGGTTTTCTTCTTCCGGCTTCCACATGGTATTTTCATTGCTACAGTAGGTGTCCGTAATTTTTCAATAGAATCAATTTTTGTTTACCAATTATCCCTAATTTCCCCTGTTGGTATTGGACATCTTAGCAGTTAAGCCATCTTCAAGTATACAGACCTGTCATTTGCACCAGTTTCATGTACACAGTATAACATTCAAGTGTCAGTTACACCATCTTCTTCATATACACTGTATGATAGTCAGGTGTCAGTGACACCATCTCCATATTCTCTTTAGGATAGTTGGGTTCAGTTATGTCTTATTCATGTGAAATATAACATTCAAGTGTCAGTTATGTCTTATTCATATGAAATATAACATTCAAGTGTCAGTTATGTCATATTCATGTGAAATATAACATTCAAGTGTCAGTTATGTCATATTCATGTGAAATATAACATTCAAGTGTCAGTTATGTCATATTCATGTGAAATATAACATTCAAGTGTCAGTTATGTCATATTCATGTGAAATATAACATTCAAGTGTCAGTTTAGCAATCTTCATGCAGTCGGAGTGTATTACATTAAGGCATCAGGATTCTTCATGTATGCCATTCAGATGAGATGCTGCCACAATTGTATGAATTTGTGCATTTAGAGAGCAGTGATACATGTCAGAACTCCAGCAAATAAATTCACACATATAATAGAGTACTCTGGGCAGTATATAATTTTTTAACAGTTAATTCTTAAAGTGTGTCGTAAGTTGTGCTGCCATTCTTATAGTGCTGTCTTTTTTCTGGTAGGCAACTGTTTCACATCTAGGTACTTGGGTTTGACATGAATGGTTGTTAAACTAAATTCGATTGGCTCATTGGACCCAGGAGCAGGCATTCTGTCATAAAATACAGGCCACCTAGAAAACTCAAAATGGATGAAACTACCAGCTTGGTTCGTCATCAGATGATTTCATTCAGCAAATACTGACTGATTATAGCGATGATAATGATAATGACTTTTAAAGGTATAAAGTATTTCAAATGAGTAGAGCTTAGAAAGTGTTACAGGAAGTGCCATTGAATGATTTTAAACCCCAAAATAATTTTCAAAATGTCACAGGATAGATGGACAAAAACAAATGGCATGTTCAAAATTATATGTAGAAAAGGCAAAATACCAAGCCTGATTAAAAAAAAAACAGTTTAAAAGTAAAGTGCAGGTTTCATATCTTTTCACAAACAATTTAGTCCTGAGGGATCATGGGCTACAAAACTATAGCACTCTAAATGTTAAAATAGATAAAAATCGGTAAAGAAATAAAAAAGGAAGGATATTTTATTGGTAAAAAATACAAGCAGACCCTAATGTAGCTTTTTGGAACAGATGTATGAAAAATCTTGTCAGTAAGTCTCGTCACAAGGAGTGGTTTAAGAAAACAAAACTTTGTTTATCCAAGAGAAAATACCTATAAGCTACCAAAAATTGTGCTTAACAGTCTGGAAGAATAGTTTCCAAACTTGTTCAAGCTGGATAAGCTAGTTATGAATAGTCCCTTCAAACAGCAACCAGTCTGCGAGAGGAGGCTCTCACCACAGAACAATATTCATACACATGGTAAAGACAATCAACTGATTAATGCTTATACAATTAAGTGTGACATCATTTGAGGATTTTGATTTTAATATAGTCTGGAAAGAGTTGAGTAGGAAGAAAGACAGAGCCATTTAAGTATTAGGTAAATATTTAACTATGGCCTTGTCTTCTTCAGCCTGCTTTTTTCCTCCTGCTCTCCCTTTTATGATGGTGACACACTTTAGATAAAATCCTGACAGTATCTCAGATTTAAGTGTCAGTTACACTATCTTGTACACCATAGGACTTTCAAGTGTAAGTAAATTTATCTTCATGTACATATAGGTCATTTAGAAATTGTACTTTTTTCAGTTAATCTTTAATTTTGTTATGTCCATAAAAGTAGATACCTATAGTTTAATGACCCAGTATTTTTACTAGAGTCTTCCAATTTTTATAAATATTTTTGAACAAATTCTGTATGTTTCTCTTTCCAGTACGTTTGAAAAATATAAAGATGTTTATGGTTGTCTGTTTTCAGGTGCTTTAATAATACTCATTTTGTTTATGTTTCCAGGGTTACTGGAGGTCTAGGGTCAAGGTCAGCTTGCCACAGAGCTTATCCAGAAATACAGCCTATAATTATGAACAATGTACATCTTGAAAAATGAGAATTATTTTATGTTGTTTTTATTAGTAAAATTATCTAGAATGATTTTAAAGAAAATAGTCTCTAAACATAGAAAAGGTAAAGAAAAAAGTTTAGATGTCAATGTATTGTTAGATTCTGTCAAATTTCTTGTAACGTGAGAGTGTGTATTTCTTCACTTGCAAGTAAATCACTTTGAGGAAAGCAAAAACAGCACCATTAATATGGTACAATATCAGTTGTATACAGTTTCTGTATAACCAACATGTTACGTTAGTGCATTTTTGAAGTTTTCTAAATCATTCAGTCAAATTTGATAATCCATTTGCCACTCTTGCCAAGCTAATGGATAATGTCTGCACCTCCCAGAATTTCTTTTTGCTTAACTGGTTTCAGTTGTGGCATTGCCTTTGATATTAATGTTTTTTGCGCTACTGCTATTATTCATTAGTTCTGCACATGTGCTATAAATCTCACAATTATGGATGAAATGAGTGATTTTATTTCTTAAAATTGAAAAAAAACCAAGAAATTTCATAGAATTTTATGAGAATTGGTCATGGCTGCATGTAAATACTAATAATTTTAAATGCAGTGGTTCAGATCAGTGTATTTCCTCAGGAACAAAATAATTTATAAGTGAGTAATTATTGACTTTTGGAAATACTTTTCATGTGAATAATTCAAGGATTTGTTGTCCTTAACAAGTGTTAAGTATTTTTCTAATTTTGCAAAGCAATGGATTGATGCATGTCCATCTCTCTGTTTGAATGACAAGCTTCAGCAAGTTAGTTCAGTTTATCAAACACTATTGCCTGTAGTCATATATCTTTATGTACATGCTTATTCAATACTACCGTCTTTTAAGACAAAACTGTCTTACTTTAACCTTTTTTTTACTCTCCATTGACATACACTAAGTACTACCTTAAGCTCCATTTCTCCTGTAATTTTGACAGAATATTCAGCGATGTATACTGAAGCTTCAATGGACTTGTTTCTCAAACTAGCAGTAAGTAGATGCATCTTGATATACAGATGTGTAACCACAACCTGTATACAAAATGGGTCACTGTATTTTAAGCCCTTGTTATTTTGCAGTTTGTTCAGTTTCTGTGTCACTATTACTGACAGATTTATGTTACTTTCGAAGCATATGTGTAGGGATCCGTGTAAGTTTTTTGCATTTAGGTTTTTTGTTACTGTTCATAGCTGCCAACTGTCCCGTTTTTTCCGTATTTGTCCCGTATTTTGGACCTGAATACGGGTGTACGTTTTTTTGGCAAAAAATACGTTTTCTAATTTAAAAAAAATTATAATAAAATTTCTTTGGAATTGTCAGTTTAGAACGGGCATTTGGTTCTATTTTGATATAATATATCACTTGTGTATACGAATAAAGTTCTACAATACGATTGGTTCATTCGAAATCGAGGCTACCATGCCTGTCGTTATCCGCCATATTGAATTTCGCAATAGTTACCGCAGTTGCTGTATCTCGTTTTCGTAATATTCAGCTTCTAACCATGTTAAATAGGAAAGCGGAATATTCAGAATTTTTTCCAGGAAAAATAGAAGGAAACAACCGGATAGACACTTGTACTGTCTTTTAGATTTGTGAAAACATAACAGAAAAGGAGAAAACTTGACGTTTTGCAAAGTGTGTAACGTGATTTCGCTATTGGGCATGGAGACGCCCATGAAATGCAAGAGCACGAAAAAGCTAATAAACATCTACTTCCTGTTTCATCACACACAGCTCAGCCTGAACTTACGACGTAGATAAATGCCAGAGAGAACCTTAATGTACATCGATCGAAATTTGATTTATTAAATTTATTTTAGAAATAAACCTTCCTTTTTCAGTTACTGTTGTTGCTGGCGACTTTTTTTTCACACGTTTTCCAAACATTAAAATCGCAAGGATCACTCTTATGCTTGAACGAAAACAGATCAATAAATAAATCTCAGAATTGAGATAATCAATGAAAGTTGGTACATTGGAATCAATGATTGAAAAAGAAACAAGGCATGGAAAGGGCTCCTATAAACAGTTTGTATTTGAGAGTGTTACACTCTTTGCACCTTCTGAATGGGTACCCTGATGGAACATGGTGAAACTCCAAATCGTACAAGTGTGCAACACGTGCATCTTTGACATTAAATAATTATGTAAGGCACAGTTACTGATGGTTTTATACGTAAAATTACATATGCATTAAAATTTTAAAAAATCAGTATTTCTTCCTGAAAATCAGTATTTTTGTCACAAGTAATCAGTATTTTTGTGCTCGGGGGTTGGCAGCTATGACTGTTGTATGTACAGTCATGAAAGTATGTTGTATGTACAGTCATGTTTGTATGTTGTATGTACAGTCATGAAAGTATGTTGTATGTACAGTCATGTTTGTATGTTGTATGTACAGTCATGAATGTATGTTGTATGTACAGTCATGAATGTATGTTGTATGTACAGTCATGGAACTTGAAGATTATTCATTTTAGGGCTCATCGCTTATCATGGGCCAAAAAGATGTCCACCAACATTGTATACTCCAGCAAATTTTCGATTTAAAAGTCAAAATGTAATATGGTATAATAGTGCAATCAAGATGTAGTCCACCAACATTGTATACTCTAGCAAATTTTTTATTTAAAAATAAAAATGTAATATGGTATAATAGTGCAATCAAGATATAGTCCATCAACATTGTATGCTCCAGCAAATTTTCGATTTAAAAATAAAAAATGTAATATGGTACAATAGTGCAATCAAGATGTAGCATTCTGCAGAATTCCAGCGTTGTCTTTGTTAAGGATGAGAAAATGGTGGTATGATTGTAGTTGACTTTTGACTTTTGAGTTTGAAAAAAAATGCACATATACCATACCTGCCAAACCAATGTTATCACACAAATATTTCAATTTTGAACTACCAAAACTGACACAATCATGTTTTTCCAAACACTAATTGACAAAAATGCATCCATAACGTGGAGGGGTGTATGTTATATTTTCAGACACTTCAGCAGGTGTCTCATTCCAAAGAATATTCTGATTTTGGAAACTTTTTAGACTTTTACTAATCTCTCTATCTAGGAGATGTTGTATTGAACCGTGTGGTAAATGAGACATTGTAGCCTCTACTTACAACAGCATCATTATCAGCAGTTATGTTTTTGGCCCAACATTTTCATTTGAATATTATATTTCCTTTACCTCTTGATAGATTTAGCATGAATCATTTTTTAACTTGGGGACATGCATGCTTTCTTTTTTGGCATTGGAGTTAAGGTTAGGGTCATAGAATTTTGTGTTAAGGTTTTGGTAATGCATTTTCTTCATTCGAATAAATCATTATGAAGAAGAATACACGACAGTTCATTCTATTATGTTCAAAATTTAGGGTTCCCGCAGGTCATGGAATCTTAGAAAAGTTTTGGAATTTAAAAAATAAATTTCAAAGGGTCTTGAAAAATAATGGAATTTTTCAAAACCATGCAAAGTTTTTGGAAAATTCATGAAATTTCTGACAAAGGAGTTAAAGAAATTGATTACTTAAAATTTCAAAGAGCACAGAGAACCGATTAAATAAAATGCAATAAAATTACGATCGATAAATGGCTTCATTTCATATAACAATAGTAAATCCCCTAACAGTAGATATCACACGATTTTAGTGTAGTTATATTAGAAAACTCAAATGGTCAGCCACGCTGCTTTGAGTAATTTCCACTTGACAGTCTATCAATACGAAGTTAATTTCATCTGAAAAGTCTGTCATTTCTTCACTCTTATGTACAATGTAATTACTAATTTGGTTTTCTCTGTATTTCTCTCTTTATTTTGTATAACAAGACTTAGTTCCCCAAACAGAAGAGCTCACTTGGTTTCCAGTGTAGTTTGATTGGGAAGTTCTGATGGTCAGTAATGCAGCTTTGAGTAATTACCACTTGATGATCTGTCAAAACGAAGTTAATTTCTTTTAAAAAGTCTATAATGGCAAGTTGTGTCCATTCGTCCAAGATCTTGACACCAGAAACCTCCATCAATGGAGCCTTTTTTTAAGCTTAATATCAACTTTAACATGTTCCTTGCTTATACTGAAATAAATTGAGTTATCCTCTTATTTAATACTGGAAGTATCGTAGAACATTGTAGAAAAAGTTGTAAAATCACGTTTACTCAAATTGGTAGAGGAAAATGCTGAATTAGACAAAAAGAACAATAGCCAAAGCATGCTAACAGCGTCCAATTCTTTCAAAAGACTGTGAAAGTGAAACAAGACCCTCTGAAAGACCTTGACATGGAGACAAGCAGAAAAAAGTTTGCTTCTCACTTAATACAAGAAAGCAATTGAATGCAATGTGCAATGTGTTTTGTTTATAATGTAACTAGGATCACATACAAAAACTACATGGATTGTTTCTTTCTTTTTTTTTGAATACCAATTATATTGAACAGCGTATTATGATACGAAGTCAAGGTGTGCAAGCCCAGGTAAATTTAAAATGTACATATTAATAAATATTTGTCATTAACTTGTTTGTTATATTTGATTGATAGATGTCAGTCTTTACATTCATTAACTTGAAAATGCAAGATAGTGTGGTCCTTGAGTTTTGTGAAATGGCCCTGAAAAAGTTTTGGAAAAGTCATAGAATGTGATTTTGTTAAATCTGTAGGAACCCTATCTTGGGGCTCAAGGTTACAATCATGGAAATTCTGCTTTTTCATTTTGAGTCATGCTTTCATTTTCTAAATTCCTTGATGGATTTTGTTTATACATAGGATGAATGATTATGAAGCTACAAAAATTCATTTTGCAACATGTATGCTGTCCCCTGTTGACCTCAACATCAAAGAATTCACCTCAGTGCATTGATCTGTGGGTTTAACAGGTGGTTGGCACTGGTCTGCTTGTTTGGGGTTAAGAATAGGTTGGTACTGGTCTGCTTGTTTAGGGCTAAAAATAGGTTGGTACTGGTCTGCTTGTTTGGGTTAAAAATAGGTTGGTACTGGTCTGCTTGTTTGGGTTAAAAATAGGTTGGCACTGGCCTGCTAGTTTTGGGTTAAAAATAGGTTGGTACTGGTCTGCTTGTTTTGGGTTAAAAATAGGTTGGTGGGGCCCAGAATGGCCATGTGGTCTAAAGCGCTGTCCATTTGGGTTTGAGTCTAAGATTCGGCTAATGTAGCTATGTTTGAAAGCTTGCCAGTAGCTTCTTGTGGGTCGGTGGTTCTTTCTGGGGGTTTTTCGGGTTCTTCCTCCTCCATTAATAGTGGCCGCCATGTATAGCTTATATTGTGCTGAAAAATGGCAAACCATAAAAACAAACAAGCAAACTAGGTTGGTACTGGTCTGCTTGTTTGAGTTAAAAATAGGTTGGTACTGGTCTGCTTGTTTGTGGTTAAAAATAGGTTGGCACTGGTCTGCTTGTTTTGGGTTAAAAATAGGTTGGCACTGGTCTGCTTGCTTAGGGTTAAAATTAGGTTGGTACTGGTCTGCTTGTTTAGAGTTAAAAATAGGTTGGTACTGGTCTGCATGTTTTGGGTTAAAAATAGGTTGGTACTGGTCTGCTTGTTTTGGGTTAAAAATAGGTTGGCACTTGTCTGCTTGTTTTGGGTTAAAAATAGGCTGGTACTGGTCTGCTTGTTTAGGGTTAAAACAGTTTGAATTACTGACTCAGAATATTAATATTTTGTTGCGTAAAGTTCAGAACAGATATATCACTATTTTTTAATCGATTTATCACTTTTGCTCATTTATTTATAATTCCTGCAGAAAGATACCCTTTTTGATCCAGCCAGATATATTACTTAAAACTTTTAATATAAGACAAAGTTGGTCAACTTAAGCAGCATGCATTCACCCCTTGTTCTCCCATAGAAAGGTGAGAAAACTACAACCATTGTCTAGAAAGTTGGCAGGTATGTGTATATATATATATATGTGCATGTTAATTTACAATATATGTATTTCTTATTTCATCTATTACATGCCACCAGCAGTGTCTTATTGATGATGGCTATATACAATGCGCTATAAATGTAAGACAGCTGCAAATGGTTTTTTTACTAGCTCCATTTCATCTAGTCATGTTATGCAGCAATGTTACCGCCTGTATACCTAAGTTTCAATTATTTTCAAGTCTGTAATTGATTAGAGATTATTTAGACTGATGGTTTTGTCTTGCTAAAAACCATTCTGCTTCATGCGTGTTAGTAAGATAATGTTCTGTGAAGATTGATATTGATTACTGTATACTGATACACTTTTTGAGAACCAGCTTGAGCTGGTAATGTGAAAACTTATTGTTCATTGTGGTTTACAACTTATGGCTTATAACACTCACAAACTTGTGAAAACAGGTACACCTTAAAACTTTTATTTTTTTCTTCTAAAAATATTGAAAAAAATATCCATTGATTTTTCAGGAATTACTTTAAGGTTTCTTAACTTCATAGTCTTCAAGTTTTTATGACTCCTTCTCATTTCTAATGCCTAAAACTTTTTTTGTTCTTAACTTTTAACAAAAAATAAAGGTAGACCTGGAACAAATAGGATCTTTTAAACTTTTGACTCTCTACTTGCATCCTTAATGTTAGTTACTTAGACTTGCTCGAAGTGTCGTCCTTAATTTTTGTTACAAATGCTCACTTGAAGTGTTGTCATAAATTTAGTTACAAATGCTCACTTGAAGTGTCGTTCTTAATTTTAGTTACAGATGCTTACTCGAAGTGTTTCATCCTTAATTTTAGTTACTTAGGCTTGCTCGAAGTGTCATTCTTAAGTTCAGTTACATTGGCTTACTTGAAGTGTCATTCTTAAGTTCAGTTACATTGGCTTCCTTTGAGTGTCATGCAGGTGTCACATCTGATGCAAGGACCCTCTTCTAGGATACTGAATTTTAGTTACAGGGGCTTACTGTAGGTGTTTTCTAATTTTGGAGTCAACTAATATTTTGAATTTTAGTTAAAGGGGCTTACTGCAGGTGTTACATCTGATATGTAGTCCCTCTACCAGCATCCTGAATTTGTTACATAAGCTCACTGTAGGTGTCGCATCCAATTTGGTTATGAGCTAGAGTTTCTTGCTTATCATTTTTCAAGAATACGGGGCCTGAGCTTTGTAAACAGTAGATAAATCTAAGTACTTAAAAGTCTATGCAATGTAGACCCTGATCTGATGCATGGGCACATTAAAGTCTGATTGTACTGATTATTTGTAACCAACTGCATAGACCCAGATCTGCTAGTGCATTGTGCAGTCTTTGTAGTTTGTAAGTAAGTGTAAGGATAAGTCATTGTCTCATTTTTAAAATTATCCTTCAAAACTTCTGAGAAAAGTTTCATATTTTCTGTATTTAATATTTGTCCTCAATCAAAACACTACTGGCTTAGATGAATCTTAATCGTGGATCCATTTAAACATAAAATTTGTACATAGATTTTCTCAAAGTAAATCATGATATTCTAACGATCTCCTCACAGATATGCATGAAAGTGGAGATCAGTTATTATTACCACTTGTAACCATGTACAGATTGTGATAACCTCTATTTTCATTCCTTCATTTGTCTCAACATTTCCTAAACTGCTTGGTGGAAATTAACAAAACTTGGAAGATATCTGTTCCACATAGTAGCCATGTCCATGCGTGATGTTTTCTTTCTTCTCATTCCCTTTTATCCATGGCAGGGTTTATAGGTCAGATATAACTTCAGTTACAGTATATTTTTGAGTCCGATCTTTTATATGCATTTATCCCTAGAGCCTGTTATGTATCTACTTGATGTACTTGCTTATAATTTTTGTATTTTCAACTATCAATATAACTCTAATCTCAGACTGGTATCCTCATTCCTTTTCTGTTTAGTTAAGATGTATTAATGAAGACCATATCTGTATTTTATATTTCTATCTGAAGCCCCTATGAAGCAGTTCAACAACATCTATTGCATATGGTCAAAAAATATATATTTACAATATATTCATATCATTACACTTTTGTATTATTACATTATAAAAAAAAACCTTAACTATATTGTAACCTCTTTCCTGTGGATGCCTTATATAAATGTTGAGATCTGGATGTTGCGACCATGCTTTGTATCAACGGGTTATCTTAAGGCTGACCTCATTTTACAGAGTCCAGGAATGCAATGTCAAGGCCATCACCATGGTTATTGGTAACTCCAGTTACCATATCTGATATTGTGTGAGTGAATGAGTGAGTGTTATGAGATCAGTGTGTTTGTAACTGCGATTAAATGTTTCTTGCTGATGGATTTGTTATTTTGTTCTTCCATTAGAATAGTAAATTAAATAACTTTTGACAAACAAAATTCTAAGTTCATGTCCCAGTTTCCGAAACAACTCAAAATGTTTTCCTCAGATTGACATTTTTAAAACTATCTTGGCAAGAATTATTTTTTCCAGTGTTAAGCTTTCTTTAAAGATTAAAATACTGTGATAAAATTCTTAATTTTCCTTAGCAGTGTTTTGCCTTAGCTCAGGAAATTTAAGAAGTTACTAAGATCTCTTTTAAGATTAAGAAGGTTTCCATGTCACATTTGTAAACAAAAAGTGAGTTTGTGCCTTTTCTACTATCTCTACCTCTGAAAAAAAGTGATATTGTATTTACAGTAAGATAATGTAAATCTCAGTTTGTTAAGTTTTGAGAATCTGAGTGAAATCATAAGCCAGATAATTTAGATTTTAACAGCAACAGAATGATGGATGAGTGTTGGTTAATATCAAATTTATCCATATTTTGGTGAGATTAATCTGAAATATTTCATGAGCAACGTATGAGCTGGATTAAGGATTAGGTTGGCTATCTGTTGCTTTTTCTGTGAACAATTGCTTGGAAGCAAATTTTTTTAGCCCTGCAATGTAGTCATGAGCTAAATACAAAGACATGTAAAATGTTCAACATAGGTCAAAGTTACATTTGTCAAAAGGGAGTGGTACTATTTGGGATGCAGATAATCACCCAGCTTTATGATTCTGGCATAAACAGAACTTGAGATTGACACCAAGATAGTGAATCATGAAATATGGGGCACAGTGATCTACTTCTTTGATAAAGGTAAAGATAATTCCTCACCAAATTTCATTAATATTAGGATATAACAGTATCGAAAGAGAACCAAAAAAAGAAATTTGGTTTTGAGCTTAACACCAAG
The DNA here is from genome assembly GCA_029339505.1 of Unio delphinus. NCBI lineage: Eukaryota > Metazoa > Mollusca > Bivalvia > Unionida > Unionidae > Unio > Unio delphinus. The sequence goes on from JAQISU010000047.1 coordinate 30,455,590, forward strand.
AACTCAAGCCAGTGAGATGTAGGTCACAGTGATATTGTTTTGTGGTACTAACACAAAGCATGCATCCAGTTTGATGATTGAGTATAAAATGAGCTTGATAAACAAGTTTGAAACATTTTTACCTGAATCAATGAAGCATGAAATACAGGTCATAGTGACCTGTGGTGAGGGCAAAACACTCCTCAAAATGCATCTCCCCCATAACTCATTTTTCTACCAGATCATTCGTCTTACAAAAGTTTGATGAGTCAAACAGAGTAAAGAAATAAACAAAGCACAACCCTGTACCAAAGTCAGTGAAGCATGAAATGTGGTCACTTTTGTGAGTATAGTACTTGCCAGTCTGAGTTTAGTACTCCATAAGTTTCATTAATCTCAGGATAGCAGTATATGCATAGGGTGCTAAAACCTATCTGATCAGGAGCCAAATGCAAAACTGAACCCAAGTGAGTAGAATGTGAAATATGGGTCACAGCGGCATTCTTTTTTTCCCATTTACTATGACGATTCTAGCATGAACAGAACTTGAGAAATTTGAAAAAACATTTAACACAAGTCAGTGAAGCATAAAGTATAGTTCACTTCTGTGTAGAACTTGTCAAGATGAATTCCCTTAACAAGTTTAGTTACTCTATCACTATATATATATATATATATATATATATACACACACACACATATACATATATATCTACATACATATATATACATATATATATATATATATATATATATATATATATATATATATATATATATACACTCGCATACACACACAGGTGGCTTAACCTATTAGGTCTTGAACTAAATGAGAAACTTTAAGCAGGTAAAATTTTAGTCATAGTAACTTAAATATGGTACTAGTACAGATGCATACATGCATGTAGTTTTATGATTCAAACATGAACGGAGCTTAAAAAATTTGACATACAAACAAATTTTACAGATTCAGCCTAAAATCAGAATAGGAAACACATTTTCAAGGTTAATTCTGAATACATTATTTTTATTGACTTTTTAAGCACACATGTGCTGAAGGGTAAAAAGCTTTTTTGTTTATTTGGACCCATCATTTTCATTTTTGATGCCCTGGCCACTCAAAAGTTATCTTACTTTTTGCAAAGATTTACCTGTTCATGTGTAATTCAGACAGATCCACCTTAGATCCCAGGCCAAGAGGTCTAAAATCTAGACACGAGATCTGGTTTGGATATCTGGCAACGAATTTTTTTATTTAGAATTGGGTCTTAAAAATTATGCGTTTCCCTCTGTATTTTGCAATGTTATTAGAAAGTCCCAATTTTATCGTATCATTGTACAGCTGCATCAGTCTAATTGTCTATAATATGACCCAATTTGGTTATCTTAAAAGACCTTAATTTTACAGAGCTCGGAAGTAGGGTTTTGTTTGTTTGATTAGGATTTTCAATGTAGCTTTTAACAAATTTTCAGCCATATCGCTACGATGTTTGCAGTCAGGCAGTTTATAGTGATGTCTAGCACTGGGCATCATGCCGCAGACATGTAAAATGATGTGCCACCCAGTCGCATTATCTCGACACCAGGCCAACCATTTCTAACATTAACTTCTTAAAACTAAGCATCAAGCGAGGCAGCTGTTAGTACCATTTTTGTAAGTCTTTGGTATGACTCGGCCAGGGATCAAACCCATGACCTCCTGCTTCCGCGGCGGACGCTCTAACCACTAGGCCAATGGTGCAGTTCATAAGTAGGGTACAGCCTTTTTAGGCCAAAGGCAGCATTGGGGCTTAACAAGTTAACAAAAGCCAATAGAGCATGAAGTATGTCAGTAACTTTTTTTAAAGTTACCTACATTTGTTTTTGTTTTTTTTAATGGTGCACCAGCACTTTAAGGCTATTGAAGGCCATACAATAGGTTGTATGAATACATGTTTAAAAATAGTAAAAGGTTTAATATCAACCAGTGATATCAAAGTCTAAATAGTTCAAAGTAAAATGGTAAAATGTTAGTAACAGTAGAATATTAAGCTTCCCAATCAACAGGACATGTCAATGGTGTATGTTAATGAGGACAGATGAAATGATATTGAAAAAAAGGGGCGTTATTTACATTAGATAAAAATGCTCTAGGTGATGGCATACAAGTTATAGTTTAAAATAAAGATTTACTTCCTTCAGGAAATCTAAAATACAAGTGATATGGATGGTATTAAAAAGTTATTTCATGTCATGTACATTATAATACTTATCACGCATAGGTTGCAGGTCAGAACACTCGGTCATTAAGTGCTTAACAGTGAATGGTTCATTGCAAGTAACAACTTTTAGTATGTGGGGGTGGGTTATGTACGTATGACCAATTCAGATTCTTGTAGTGACTACCTCCTTCATACAGATGGTTCAGTAGGAAGGAGTCCATCTCTCCTAGGGATGGTTTGATGGCGTGAAGATTGTCATTCACTGCATCATTCCATGATGCCTGCCACTTGTGCCATAGATAATCTTTGATACGAGGTTTAAATCAGTAAATGGTATTTTAAAATCATATGGTTCTTGGGATAGGGCCATTTTAGCAGTGCGATCTGCTTCTTCATTAACTTTAATACCTATATGACTAGGTACTCAGCTCAGTATTTTTGATGAGGAGATTGATTAATAATTCTCCAGTTTTCTATTGTGTAGTGACTGAAGCTATGATGGTGAGTCACAGATACAATTCTGTTTAAAATACGTTTCTTTTTGATAAATTTCAGAGCAAGGTCTATTGCATGGATTTTGGCTGAAAAAACATGCATCATTTGGCAAACCTTTGTTATGAGTTTGCCTCTAACGAAGGCTGCATCAGCCTTTTCCTCGTCCTTTGATCCATTAGTATAAATTCTAGTGTAGTTTCTAAATTTGTGGAGTTAATGATAAGAGTTCTGGAAGATGGAAGGGTTTGTCGCAGATTTTTCCCCATCATGTATCGTAAAAAGCCTGTTGGGTTGTTTAAGGAGCCAGGGTGGGGTTTCTGAGACACGTTTTCTGAATTGTAGAAAATCAATTTTGTTACTGTCAAGACTGGATGATATTCTGATGCCAAATGAAGGTATGGCATTTGGTTTGTTCTTCTATAAGGTTTCATATTTAGGTTAAAAAAACAGCCGAAAATTCAGGGTTTAGAGGGTTTGATCTTAATTTGAGAGCATACTGTGCGGAAAGAATTTCTCTACGATGTGATAAAGGTGGTTCATTTGCTTCCGCGAGGCTTTCAGATAGAGATGTCTTAAATGCTCCTAGAGCGAGTCTTATTCCCTGACGATGAATTGGGTCAAGCATTTTCAAATATGATTTCCTAGCTGAACCATAAACAACGCAACCATAATCTAGTTTGGAGCGGATAAATGTTCTATAGAAATTGAGCATGACTTTTTTTTTATCAGCACCCCAGTCAGTGTGTGCAACTACTTTAAGTAGATCTGAAGATTTCAAGCATTTAGCTTACAAATTCTTGATGTGTGGAATAAAAGTCAGTTCTCTGTCGAAAACAATACCCAAAAACTTTGTTTCCTCAACAACTGGAATTATAGGTGTTCCATCCAGTGAGTTTATGAACATCATGATGTCTTTGCAACTGACATAATTGCATGCATACTGTTTTTGATTTTGAAAATTTAAAACTGTTAGTACTGGCTCAATTTTGGATCTTATTGATTATTTGTTGTAATTCTGTTCTTTTCTTTAGAACGAGGAAGTGTTGTTTTCCAAAACGGAGTACAAGAATAACTTTTCTTCAGGCATGGGATTTTAATTGTAATTTTTTTGAAAACCCTGACTCAAAGATATAGTACCAATTGAACTTGTGTCTGAATACTGGGTTGCCTGGCTAAGTTACATAGCAAACTAAATAACCATTGGTCAATCAGCAATAAATGTCAAAGAATATAATGTCATAGTAATACATCAAAATGATGACCACTGGGTAAGTCTCTGTTCTGGCATTTTCCTATGCTTTTTTACCTTACAGTCACTATAATTATTCATTCATGTATAAAATAATAAATTTGAAGAAGAAAAAAAACCATTATGTTCATTAAGTTGCATCACAAAAAATGTTTTAAAATGTTCACATGCTGAGTGTTAAGTCCTCCACTTACTAGGTGTCATTGCACTTGTGGTTTGGCCCTCTTTGCTGAATTTGCAGATTTTTGGGTTATTCCTTTTTTTGTCTTGCTTTAATAGGCATAATACACTATTATATCATTGTTTGACGTTTTAGGTTCTGCAACTAAAATGTATAGAACCCCTTAAATAACATTCTAGTATTAAAATAGAGTAGCTTTGTTTATCCATGCTTCTTTTATCTGGATTACTGGCCTGTCAGTGCCAGATGATTACTTGTTTAGCCTAACCACATGGAGAATGTATTGCCAGATGATTACTTGTTTAGCCTAACCACATGGAGAATGTATTGCCAGATGATTACTTGTTTAGCCTAACCACATGGAGAATGTATTGCCAGATGATTACTTGTTTAGCCTAACACATGGAGATTGTTGTCTGTCAATGCCTGATGTCAGTGAGACACATCCTTACTGAATGTCAATGTCAACAGGATATAAATACTTTGATCTTATTTCACTACTGATAATCTCATTTCATTACTGAAGGTATTTGATACACACATATAGAATATTTATTTACAAGAAATTAGTTTATACATAAACTCTAAATGCTACTTTTTACACAATAATTTAAGCCTAATGTTCTTGTATACTACATTTTAACTTTACATATTTCACAACTTTATTACCTATAGAATCTTTGCCATGTTATTCTTCTGATATTTGTAGGAAAAAAAGAAGATATTTGTTTTCAAATATTCTAGTATTCCTTATAAATTGTATCTTTAATAAGTAATATGTGTCAAATACTGTAATAAGTTGTTAATCCGAATTAATCAATCACATGTTATGTCTCTGAACTATGGAGTCATGTTATATCTCTGAACTATGGAGATTGGGTTTAGGTCTGAACATGTTCATACTAACTTATCTCTATCCAAATGTTTAGTCTGCCCCTAATAGTTTGGACAAAACTAGGCTCAGTTGCAATTACAACAATCAATATTCAAGCAAAACAACATTTATCAGAAATTTTGTATATTTTTCATTAAAAGCAACATAAATCCATTTGCTATCATACAAAATTACACAAGGAAGCTTGGAGTAAATCTGTCAAGAACATGCAGCTTAACTTGATTCTTGAATAAAATGCATATTAGGTTTACTATTATTGTACTTTATTTTTTAATGTTTTTTTAAAAACTGCTACATCTTTTTCCCAATTCAATCACATTCAATTAAATTTTCCTCATGATTAACACATTAACCCCTGGTGCTGTGTTTATGGAGCAGGAGATAGTAGCCTACTTCCAAATTCTGTATCATCATGGTCATGTATGATACACTACATTGGGTGGTATTATAGATGTATTCAGAAATAGCCCCCCCCCCCCCCCCCCCCAAATGTGTTTCCTACTCACATTTCATGCGAAAACAACAAAAACCTGCAGGGGTTAATGTGTTAACAGGGTACTACTTCATTTCAATTATATGTGGCATAAAACAATTAACGCATAGCAGAGTGGTGAAGGGGGAATAGAACTCGGAAATCCTTGGGAAGTTAAACAGATTTTCTATATATCCACTATTAAGCCACTTTCTTTGTTGCAATTGAATATTCACAGGGTGATTTTCCCCTTCACACATTTGCAAAACTCTGTATATTGATAACATATGGTACTATTGTATCAGATAACAAGCAAATCTAACACTTCAATAATAATGTTCTCTGAAGCATCATCTTCTTTTTCAACACAGTGACTGACAGCTTGCTTTCACAAGGTACTGTGCACAATACACACTGAGCTAGTTCAGCTACAATGCTGGGTTGGTTGTCAGAAGACTGCCAAACACAAAGTGCTGAATAACTGGATATTTGGCCAAAACCTGTAAAACATTGGGAATGAAAAATATATTACCACATCACTAATGTAAATAAAGTTAAAGCAAGCACTAAAAATTATAAATTAATCTACAGTGGTCCCTTGCTGTAAAACCCACCCACCCCTAGTATTCTAATGCCTGTTTTAATATGTCATGTATGGATGGATAAATTGGTTAAATGCCGCTGCATCATTGCTACTTAGTTCACCACCAGGATAATGAGGACCAGTTCAAATGCGTCATATAATTAGATAGTCTGTTAATTAGATAGTCATATAATTAGATAGTCTGTTAATTAGATAGTCATATAATTAGATAGTCTGTTAATTAGATAGTCATATAATTAGATAGTCTGTTAATTAGATAGTCATATAATTAGATAGTCTGTTAATTAGATAGTCATATAATTAGAGTCTGTTAATTAGATAGTCATATAATTAGTCTGTTAATTAGATAGTCATATAATTAGTCTGTTAATTAGATAGTCATATAATTAGATAGTCTGTTAATTAGATAGTCATATAATTAGTCTGTTAATTAGATAGTCATATAATTAGTCTGTTAATTAGATAGTCATATAATTAGTCTGTTAATTAGATAGTCATATAATTAGATAGTCTGTTAATTAGATAGTCATATAATTAGATAGTCTGTTAATTAGATAGTCATATAATTAGTCTGTTAATTAGATAGTCATATAATTAGATAGTCTGTTAATTAGATAGTCATATAATTAGATAGTCTGTTAATTAGATAGTCATATAATTAGAGTCTGTTAATTAGATAGTCATATAATTAGTCTGTTAATTAGATAGTCATATAATTAGTCTGTTAATTAGATAGTCATATAATTAGATAGTCTGTTAATTAGATAGTCATATAATTAGATAGTCTGTTAATTAGAGAGTCATATAATTAGTCTGTTAATTAGATAGTCATATAATTAGTCTGTTAATTAGATAGTCATATAATTAGATAGTCTGTTAATTAGATAGTCATATAATTAGATAGTCTGTTAATTAGATAGTCATATAATTAGATAGTCTGTTAATTAGATAGTCATATAATTAGATAGTCTGTTAATTAGATAGTCATATAATTAGTCTGTTAATTAGATAGTCATATAATTAGTCTGTTAATTAGATAGTCATATAATTAGATAGTCTGTTAATTAGATAGTCATATAATTAGATAGTCTGTTAATTAGAGAGTCATATAATTAGTCTGTTAATTAGATAGTCATATAATTAGTCTGTTAATTAGATAGTCATATAATTAGATAGTCTGTTAATTAGATAGTCATATAATTAGATAGTCTGTTAATTAGATAGTCATATAATTAGATAGTCTGTTAATTAGATAGTCATATAATTAGATAGTCTGTTAATTAGATAGTCATATAATTAGATAGTCTGTTAATTAGATAGTCATATAATTAGAGTCTGTTAATTAGATAGTCATATAATTAGTCTGTTAATTAGATAGTCATATAATTAGTCTGTTAATTAGATAGTCATATAATTAGATAGTCTGTTAATTAGATAGTCATATAATTAGATAGTCTGTTAATTAGATAGTCATATAATTAGATAGTCTGTTAATTAGATAGTCATATAATTAGATAGTCTGTTAATTAGATAGTCATATAATTAGTCTGTTAATTAGATAGTCATATAATTAGATAGTCTGTTAATTAGATAGTCATATAATTAGATAGTCTGTTAATTAGATAGTCATATAATTAGTCTGTTAATTAGATAGTCATATAATTAGTCTGTTAATTAGATAGTCATATAATTAGATAGTCTGTTAATTAGATAGTCATATAATTAGATAGTCTGTTAATTAGATAGTCATATAATTAGATAGTCTGTTAATTAGATAGTCATATAATTAGATAGTCTGTTAATTAGATAGTCATATAATTAGATAGTCTGTTAATTAGATAGTCATATAATTAGAGTCTGTTAATTAGATAGTCATATAATTAGTCTGTTAATTAGATAGTCATATAATTAGTCTGTTAATTAGATAGTCATATAATTAGATAGTCTGTTAATTAGATAGTCATATAATTAGATAGTCTGTTAATTAGAGAGTCATATAATTAGTCTGTTAATTAGATAGTCATATAATTAGTCTGTTAATTAGATAGTCATATAATTAGATAGTCTGTTAATTAGATAGTCATATAATTAGATAGTCTGTTAATTAGATAGTCATATAATTAGATAGTCTGTTAATTAGATAGTCATATAATTAGATAGTCTGTTAATTAGATAGTCATATAATTAGATAGTCTGTTAATTAGATAGTCATATAATTAGAGTCTGTTAATTAGATAGTCATATAATTAGTCTGTTAATTAGATAGTCATATAATTAGTCTGTTAATTAGATAGTCATATAATTAGATAGTCTGTTAATTAGATAGTCATATAATTAGATAGTCTGTTAATTAGATAGTCATATAATTAGATAGTCTGTTAATTAGATAGTCATATAATTAGATAGTCTGTTAATTAGATAGTCATATAATTAGTCTGTTAATTAGATAGTCATATAATTAGATAGTCTGTTAATTAGATAGTCATATAATTAGATAGTCTGTTAATTAGATAGTCATATAATTAGTCTGTTAATTAGATAGTCATATAATTAGTCTGTTAATTAGATAGTCATATAATTAGATAGTCTGTTAATTAGATAGTCATATAATTAGATAGTCTGTTAATTAGATAGTCATATAATTAGATAGTCTGTTAATTAGATAGTCATATAATTAGATAGTCTGTTAATTAGATAGTCATATAATTAGATAGTCTGTTAATTAGATAGTCATATAATTAGAGTCTGTTAATTAGATAGTCATATAATTAGTCTGTTAATTAGATAGTCATATAATTAGTCTGTTAATTAGATAGTCATATAATTAGATAGTCTGTTAATTAGATAGTCATATAATTAGAGTCTGTTAATTAGATAGTCATATAATTAGATAGTCTGTTAATTAGATAGTCATATAATCAGATAGTCTGTTAATTAGATAGTCATATAATTAGTCTGTTAATTAGATAGTCATATAATTAGATAGTCTGTTAATTAGATAGTCATATAATTAGATAGTCTGTTAATTAGATAGTCATATAATTAGTCTGTTAATTAGATAGTCATATAATTAGATAGTCTGTTAATTAGATAGTCATATAATTAGATAGTCTGTTAATTAGATAGTCATATAATTAGAGTCTGTTAATTAGATAGTCATATAATTAGATAGTCTGTTAATTAGATAGTCATATAATCAGATAGTCTGTTAATTAGATAGTCATATAATTAGTCTGTTAATTAGATAGTCATATAATTAGATAGTCTGTTAATTAGATAGTCATATAATTAGATAGTCTGTTAATTAGATAGTCATATAATTAGTATGTTAATTAGATAGTCATATAATTAGATAGTCTGTTAATTAGATAGTCATATAATTAGAGTCTGTTAATTAGATAGTCATATAATTAGTATGTTAATTAGATAGTCATATAATTAGTCTGTTAATTAGATAGTCATATAATTAGTCTGTTAATTAGATAGTCATATAATTAGTCTGTTAATTAGATAGTCATATAATTAGTATGTTAATTAGATAGTCATATAATTAGATAGTCTGTTAATTAGATAGTCATATAATTAGAGTCTGTTAATTAGATAGTCATATAATTAGATAGTCTGTTAATTAGATAGTCATATAATCAGATAGTCTGTTAATTAGATAGTCATATAATTAGAGTCTGTTAATTAGATAGTCATATAATTAGATAGTCTGTTAATTAGATAGTCATATAATCAGATAGTCTGTTAATTAGATAGTCATATAATTAGTCTGTTAATTAGATAGTCATATAATTAGTCTGTTAATTAGATAGTCATATAATTAGATAGTCTGTTAATTAGATAGTCATATAATTAGATAGTCTGTTAATTAGATAGTCATATAATTAGATAGTCTGTTAATTAGATAGTCATATAATTAGATAGTCTGTTAATTAGATAGTCATATAATTAGAGTCTGTTAATTAGATAGTCATATAATTAGTCTGTTAATTAGATAGTCATATAATTAGATAGTCTGTTAATTAGATAGTCATATAATCAGATAGTCTGTTAATTAGATAGTCATATAATTAGTATGTTAATTAGATAGTCATATAATTAGAGTCTGTTAATTAGATAGTCATATAATTAGAGTCTGTTAATTAGATAGTCATATAATTAGATAGTCTGTTAATTAGATAGTCATATAATCAGATAGTCTGTTAATTAGATAGTCATATAATTAGTATGTTAATTAGATAGTCATATAATTAGATAGTCTGTTAATTAGATAGTCATATAATTAGATAGTCTGTTAATTAGATAGTCATATAATTAGATAGTCTGTTAATTAGAGTTATATAATTAGATAGTCTGTTAATTAGATAGTCATATAATTAGATAGTCTGTTAATTAGATAGTCATATAATTAGATAGTCTGTTAATTAGATAGTCATATAATTAGATAGTCTGTTAATTAGATAGTCATATAATCAGATAGTCTGTTAATTAGATAGTCATATAATTAGTATGTTAATTAGATAGTCATATAATTAGATAGTCTGTTAATTAGATAGTCATATAATTAGATAGTCTGTTAATTAGATAGTCATATAATTAGATAGTCTGTTAATTAGATAGTCATATAATTAGATAGTCTGTTAATTAGATAGTCATATAATTAGATAGTCTGTTTTTGTGCTGTATGCACTTTTATGATGTATCTTTTAAGGAACATCCTCATTATAAAAAGTCCCTCATTTATAATACAGGTCACTTTTGCATCTTTTATGACAGTCATAACATTCCCTTGTTCACAAGTAAATTATGAACATCCCTCATTATAACATCCCTTCATATATAATAGAGGTCAATTCTTCCATGGACAAACTACATTATAAGGCTCCCTCACTTAAATCACTTGGTGGCTCCCGTAAATAGTATTATAACGAGGATGGACCATTTTTCATTTTTAGAGAAGACAACAATTTTATATGACAAACAAGTTCTGTGTGTAAAATCACGTAATTTCTTGAAAAAGAGACACTATATAGGATATTAGATCAGAACTAGATGATCAAGCTTTCAAAACAGATGATGCCAGGCTGTAGAATCACAAGTCTTGAAAAAATGATTCAAGTTATGCAATTTTGAAAACCCAGGTGGGGGAAAAATTTAATATTGTGTTTCTAGTGATCAGCAGTACTCAATACATGGATTTCTTACTGAAAATAAATGTTTGTCAGATCATTGTTTTTGTGTAATTTAGTCCATGGTTTCAATTTTTCTACATTTATAATATATAGAATTTAAATGCAAGTACTCAACAAAGAACTCAAGTGGTGACTTGGTTAAAGAGATCAAATGAAAGTGTCAGAAAGAAATGCAAAGCAGTTTATACAGGTTTATGCTGAATAAAAGTTGCCACTGCAGAAGCTTATATAAAGTTATGACTGAAATGTCTCCTAGAAGGGTACAGTAAGCTGATCCATTGATCATCTATGAAAGAAATTTGTGGTCAACCACAACTACAGTTATGTCGAAACATCAACAGAAAATTACTGGCTCAGAATGACACAGGTGAAGAAAATGAAATGATGTGACAATGACAAACAGAAGTGATGTTTTGTCTAAGAAGTGAACCTTCAAGGCAAGTTTGGTGGCAATAGTTGAAAAGGGCCTAAAATTAATGTGTGGATATAATTTTCAAATAATGGTCAATAATTCCAAGAAAAAAGGCACAGTGACCTAGAGTTGGTTAAACCAAGATTTCCATCCTCAGTGTAGGTTTGATGGTATTGGATGCTTCAATATTAGAATCAATACCCAAATTAGAATAAATGCCCAAATTTGAAAGCAATTTCAAATAAGCAAACTCTGTTAATTGATGTCCTGCACCTATTGACTGCAACCTTTGTAACTGAGATATTCAACTACTAGACAGAAAAGACCCATTCCCCCTAAGTTTCATGACTCAAAAGACATTGGTGTTACACTCCAAACAAGAGAAAACAATGACCACCAACCTTGACAATAATTTCTTGACTGTGGTACACGAGATGTCAATTCAAAGAGAAAAAGATCATCCTGGTATCTCAGACTGCTGTTAGGAAAAAAGCAGAACCAAAACAAACTCGACCCAGATAAGACAATATGGTATGCTGCACATCCACTATGTATATGTATACTCCTCTAATCTCAAAGAGCTCAAAAAAGCAGAAAAAGAAAGTCTGATACAAAACTTCAATTACTTAACTGTGATCCTGACTTTGAAGACAGGAGGCCCAGCATTGTACACAACACTTCTGATACTGATGATGTAAAATATTCCAAGTTTCTAATCTCATGTGGCTCTTTATGTCTGGAGCAGTAAGAAAAGCTTGACAGAAAATTTAAAATGCTTGATCTTGAAGATAAGACCCATAAGGTGGTAAGCAACACACATGCCGATGAAGATCTGTTAGTATACCAAGTTCAATTTTTAATCTGACTTGGCTTGAAAGTTATAGTCAGAGTAGAAAGGAAAGTGTGATAAAAATTGAAGTATTTAACCATGATCATGACCCTTCTAATGATGATGTATAAGCAACACACTTTCTAATGATGATGTATAAGCAAGACACCTTCTAATGATGATGTATAAGCAACACACCTTCTAATGATGATGTACAAGCAACACACCTTCTAATGATGATGTATAAGCAACACACCTTCTAATGATGATGTACAAGCAACACACCTTCTAATGATGATGTATAAGCAACACACCTTCTAATGATGATGTATAAGCAACACACCTTCTAATGATGTACAAGGAAGATATCTTCTAATGATGATGTATAAGCAAGACACCTTCTAATGATGATGTATAAGCAAGACACCTTCTAATGATGATGTATAAGCAAGACACCTTCTAATGATGATGTATAAGCAAGACACCTTCTAATGATGATGTATAAGCAAGACACCTTCTAATGATGATGTATAAGCAAGACACCTTCTAATGATGATGTATAAGCAAGACACCTTCTAATGATGATGTACAAGCAAGACACCTTCTAATGATGTACAAGGAAGATATCTTCTAATGATGATGTATAAGCAAGACACCTTCTAATGATGATGTATAAGCAACACACCTTCTAATGATGATGTATAAGCAAGACACCTTCTAATGATGATGTATAAGCAAGACACCTTCTAATGATGATGTATAAGCAAGACACCTTCTAATGATGATGTACAAGCAAGACACCTTCTAATGATGATGTATAAGCAACACACCTTCTAATGATGATGTATAAGCAACACACCTTCTAATGATGATGTATAAGCAAGACACCTTCTAATGATGATGTATAAGCAAGACACCTTCTAATGATGATGTATAAGCAACACACCTTCTAATGATGATGTACAAGCAACACACCTTCTAATGATGATGTACAAGCAACACACCTTTTAATGATGTATAAGCAACACACTGTCTTATGACGATGTATAACCAACAGAACTTCTAATAATGTATAAACAACACATCTTCTAATGATGATGTACAAGCAGCATTGTCTTATGATGAGATATAAGCAAGCCAAGTTTCATCCCTTTGTCTTAAATGGATCAAACGTTACTGCTCAGAAGAAAACAATGTGATACAAAACTTAAAAATATTGAGTCATGACCTTGACAATGAATATACGACCACCAACTCTGAAGGAAATACACCATCTCATGATAATGTACAAGCATACCCAGTTTTATCCATTAATGGCTTAAATGTTACAGAGTGTAAAGGAACTTGTAACGGGAACTTAAATATTAAGCCCATACCCTGTATATTTAGGCCAGGTCCAACATAGAGTGTAAAGGCCATTAATGGACAGTAAAAAGCTTTAAAACTAGGTGCTCTGCCCCTCTTGTGTCCATCTAACAGGGCCTGTGTATATGCAGTATGGTTTATCAGACAATAAATACAGAACACACAATGTGGATTAACATAACCTTTAAGCTTGTACACTGCACATGTGTATTGCAGTGACATTAGTGTATTACATTAGTGTAATATAGGTGGTACTAGCTATACCTGACTAGGTGTAAATTACACTCCACATGAACAAGTAGGATTTATTAAAGGTCCTTATAGTTAGTGAGTCATGTATATTTATGAGAAATTTAAAAGGACTTACCTCTGCCTGGTACATCTTGATTAACCCAGTGTTGACTTTTCCCCAATCTGACACACCACTTACATTCCACAGCTGATTGGAGTGTTCTGCAAATGGACCTGTTTTAACCTGTAAAGAAAACAAACCAATTCTAAATAATGAAGAACTAAACATACATGAAACATGACATTTATTCAAAGAATATAAATGCCTTATCATACCCCCCTTCCTTTCTGGTCAGGGGTATTCAGTTGGTAAAGTATCAGACTTGTAACCCAAAGGTAGCTAGTTCAATACTCACCATGGCCAGCCTAGGTTTTTCTGCTTCAGTGCAACCTTGGGAAAGGCACTTGCTTCCATTATCTCAGCATGATATACTGAATAATGTTATTGATGTGCCATTAAAACTAAGAAATCAAAACAAAACTTTTTTTTTAAACTGAAGGTTAAACTTAACTCAAGGTGAGACTGAGGGATGAACACACAAGGGTTACATTCTACAACCCATCCACCATCAAGGTGAGACTGAGGGATGAACACACATGGGTTACATTCTACAACCCATCCACCATCAAGGTGGGGCATAAAAAGCTAGCTCACTTGCATCAAACATCTAAACATGAAGATACATTTGAAAAAGAAATCAACTCAAATTTAGATGCCACATTTTTAAAAACAAAGCAAATACTCTCCACTCCATTACAAAATATATTTAAACATGGTGATTATTGGGAGCCATATCTTCAATAAACTGGCAGTAAAAAGAATTGTGAACTGAGTTAAGCAACATTTAATGTCGGAGATTTTATGAAAGTGAGCTCAGTTGATTGTCAAAAGTAATTTAATGTAACAACCAATTACTAATTGCAGTGATGAGAACACATATCATTACAACCCATTACTAATTGCAGTGATGAGAACACCTATCATTATAACCAATTACTAATTGCAGTGATGAGAACACATATCATTACAACCCATTACTAATTGCAGTGATGAGAACACCTATCATTATAACCCATTACTAATTGCAGTGATGAGAACACCTATCATTATAACCCAATTACTAATTGCAGTGACGAGAACACCTATCATTACAACCGATTACTACAGTGGTACCTCGGGTTACGAACTTAATTCGTTCCAGAACTCGATTCGTAACCCGAAACGTTCGTAACCCGAAACATTGAAATCAATGAAATAGAGACAATCCGTTTCAAGATGAAAAAATCGTTCTTTTTTATTAACATCCGGTCGTTTACCTGACAAAACGCAAAGAATACGTGTACTTCACGTATTAAATAAAGAGAAAGAAAACAACCAAATAAATTCAATGTAAAATAAAAAAAAAAAAGATTTAATCCATCTTTCTTACCAAGAAAACGATCATGGGAAATTTGTCACTTTGTTTGCTATTCTGAATCATTAGTTTGAGGAGTTTCTTGTCGCTGTTTCTTGGCAGCCAAATGGGAATCTTTTTGCACCAAAAAACTATCATGGGAAATTTGTCGCTTCCTTTGCTGGAGAATCTTTCTGAAGTGGGCCATCGTGTTATCATTCATCAGGTTTACTGCCCTGTTAGCAACAAGTTTGTTTGGATGATGGTTCACAATGAAGTCTTCGACGTCCGCCCACTTGCTGCAAATTTCTTTAATCCTGGCAGTTGAAACGGTCACTGGCTCCTCATCATCGGACGACTGCTACTTTTACTGCTGTGTAGTAAGGCCAATGAAAGCGAGGCTGCGCACGCATGCAAAATTAGGCTACTAGGCTAGCCCTAAGCGATGTTAGTACTGCGTGGATTCGTTTGTATTGTACGCGATCGTTTGTCTCCAATGTTAAACCTTCCTCTCTCTCTCTCTCTCTCTCTCTCTCTCTCTCTCTCTCTCTCCAATGTTAAACCTTCCTCTCTCTCTCTCTCTCTCTCTCTCTCTCTCTCTCTCTCTCTCTCCTTCGTTCGTAACCCGAGGCACTGTTCGTTACCCGAGACAAAAAAAATTTCGAAGTTGTTGTTCGTAACCCGAATTGTTCGTGACCTGAGGCGTTCGTAACCCGAGGTACCACTGTAATTGCAGTGATGAGAACACCTATCATTACCACTCATTACAAATTGCAGTGATTAGAACACCTATCATTATAACCAAATACTAATTGCAGTGATGAGAACACCTATCATTACAACCAATTACTAATTGCAATGATGAGAACACCTATCATTCATTACAACCGATTACTAATTGCAGTGATGTGAACACCTATCATTACAACTGATTACTAATTGCAGTGATAAGAACACCTATCATTATAACCCATTACTAATTGCAGTGAAGAAAACACCCAACATTACAGCTCATTAATAATGCAGTGATCAGAACACCCAACATTTCAACCCATTACTAAATGCAGTAATCTGAACACCCCAACATTACAACCCATTAATTAATGCAGTGATCAGAGCAACCAACATTTCAATAATATGCAAATGCAGTGATCAGAACACCCAGCAGTCTTACAAAATACAAATGCAGTGATTAGAACATACAAATGAATTGATCAGAGCACCCAGCATTCCAATAAAATACAAATATATGGGTGTATTTTTAAGTCAAATCCATCTGCAAAAAGTAACATGACCAACAGATGAATGTGAAGAGACTCTGCAAGTGATATTTGGGTTATACAGTCATGTGAAATCTACTGAAAAATGCAACTTGTGTCTACTGTGTGGTAAGATCACAAGAAGTACAAATAACCACCATCTGTTCCTTGGCACTGAACAATTATCAGATCTGTGGCTTGAACAAGGAAATTAAGGTGAAATCTACATGGAGTTTTAGGAATCTACTTGGCACTGAACAAGTATCAGATCTGTGGTGTGAACAAAAAAGTCTGTCAACTTGAGAACATAGCAGGTGTTGACTTTACAAGCAAAGAGCTTGTCAGACCATATGCACTAGCAGATAACTTTGGAAATATAATTTTAAAATTAGATCTGGCATATGGAAAAGGAAACTGCAAATCAATGAAACTTTTACTGCATCAAACAGAAACAGCAAAATACACAAAATATAATACAAATATGGGTTGTTCAGACTTTTATGACAATGAAGGCAGCATACTTGTTAGTAAACATTGTTAACAGACATTTCACTTTATGGTGGGTACAATTTAATTACCAACAATATTTTCATATTACAGTGTACTTAAATCCTAATATACAAGTATTGTGTAATGAAACTGATCATACAATGGATAAGTACAGTGCATTTCTGTAATATTTTCATATTACAGTGTACTTAAATCCTAATATACAAGTATTGTGTAATGAAACTGATCATACAATGGATAAGTACAGTGCATTTCTCCTTTGAATACGTTCCCCAATCACATTACTTTGGGGATATTAGCCTGCTACCTCGCGAATCCAGCCCTACCAAAAGACGAAAATTCGTCTTTCCTGTCTATGTCATATAGACAAAGGGCAATAACTCTTGCCCATCACCTCCCCTTGCCGCCCGTTAGGTGTCGCTTCTTTAGTTTTTTAGCTTCGCTGTACGCGAAAACACGTACAATTAGACCTCCAATGAATCCAAGCCATCTTAGTGTAAATTCTGACCATCCGAAGTTAAATTTGGAATTACTGTGTTGGATAATCATTCCTCTACAGGTCGTATACATTATTTTACAATATTTTCCAATTTGAGTGACTTTGTCACCTTTTCTAGACTTCGGACCAGGTTGCAACGTGGTCAAAGCACGCTTATGGCGGTACTAGCATGTAATACATGTAGCACTCAATAATTTCGCTTATTCCGTATGTAACGTTTACGATATTAGCGACTAATAACGTGCTGCATTGATAATGTGTGCTTTATTTATCTTCTTTGACGTTTCAGTAGACTTCAAAAAAGTCTTTGAACGACCAATTTGCGACTTTAATGGCGAACTTCGTCTCGTAGTCACGAGTTCACGCAACACTTAATCATTTCGCTTCCTCCGTTACTTACAGTTATGGAATAGCGACTTAATAGCGTACTGAATTTTTAATTTGTGCTTTGTTTATCTTTTTCTCCGTTTCAGTAGACTTCGTCTCTGAACAACCAGTTGCGACTATTAATGGCGGAATTTCGTGTTGTAGTCACAAGTTCACGCGACACTAAATCATTTCGCTTCCTCCGTTAGTTACGGTTATGGTAATAGCGACTTAATAGCGTGCTGAATTGCTAATTGTGCTTTGTTTATCATCTTTTTCGTTTCAGTAGACTTCGTCTTGAACGAACCATTGCAACACGCTCACGGCGATAACTAGTGTTGTCATTAAGAGTTAACATGGCACAGAATAATTTGACTACTCCGTTAATAACAGTTATAGTATTATCGAATTAATAATATGCTGAATTTTTAATTTGTGCTTTGGCGGAATTCATGTTGTAGTCATGAGTTCACGCGACACTAAATCATTTCACTTCCTCCGTTAGTTACGGTTATGGTAATAGCGACTTAATAGCGTGCTGAATTGCTAATTGTGCTTTGTTTATCATCTTTTTCGTTTCAGTAGACTTCGTCTTAAACGAACCATTGCAACACGCTCACGGCGATAGCTAGTGTTGTCATTAAGAGTTAACAGGGCATGGAATAATTTGACTACTCCGTTAATAACGGTTATAGTATTATCGAATTAATAATATGCTGAATTTTTTAATTTGTGCTTTGTTCTCTTCTTTTGTCGTTTCAGTAAGCAAAGTCGACAACGAAGGCATGAATGGCAAAATGGGTGTTGGCAATGTGGAAATGGAGGAAATTATGTTGACATGGTTTAGGCTGCCCAGTGGGTGTAAATTTCACCGCAGATCCGTGCATGGCTTTCGGGCCTGTAAGTCCGGACGCATGGAGTCTATGCTGGATCAATTGGATCCATTTTAATATGCACTTTCGCCGGCCTTCCAGCTGTCAGTCCAGCCGACACCGTCAGTTCAGCCGGCACTTCAGCAGGCAAACCGGCATTAACCGTCCATCCGGCACCGTCCGTTCAGCCCAAATGGCACCGGACGGCCAGCCGACCTTCCAGCTTGCATCAACAGGCACCGGCCGTTCAGCCCAAATGGCACCGGCCGGCCAGCCGACCTTCCAGCCTGCGTCGACAGGCACCGGCCGTCCATACGGCAACGACCGTTCAGCCCAAATGGCACCGGTCGTCCAGCCGACCTTCCAGCCGGCATCAACCGGCACCGGCCGTCCATCCGGCAACGACCGTTCAGCCCAATTGGCACCGGTCGTCCAGCCGACCTTCCAGCCGGTATCAACCGGCACCGGCCGTCCATCCGGCAACGACCGTTCAGCCCAAATGGCACCGGTCGTCCAGCCAACCTTCCAGCCGGCATCAACCTGCACCGGCCGTCCATCCGGCAGCGACCGTTCAGCCCAAATGGCACCGGTCATCCAGCCGACCTTCCAGCCGGCATCAACCGGCACCGGCCGACCATACGGCAACAACCGTTAAGCCCAAATGGCACCGGTCTTCCAGCCGGCATCAACCTGCACCGGCTGTACATCGGATTTACGGAGATTATAGTGATGTATCCATCAGTCAATCTACACTACTGGTTACATATCACTACCATGAGAGAAATGTTATAGATGAATCTCCCTCCAATCAGACCATTCGAGAGGCAGGTGCCGGTCATAGCCGGACCTTCGCCGACATTCCGGCCGACCATATACCAGACAAATTAGTCGGTATTGCCGGTGTACACCTCCCGTCATGTCAAATACGTGACGGTGTGATTTTAAAACAAGGGAGAATTAGTGACATTATCAGAGGTGACGGAATTGAGTTATCTATGCCACTTGGTATGCGCTACCCAGATATGACAGCTTTACCAGAACAGGTCTTTCAGGCCGACCATCCGCCAGTTCAATCAGCCGGCAGTGCCGGCCGTCCATATGTTCACGGCTTCTCCACAAGGGAGATTTAGTGAAAGTGTCAATTATGACAGAATTGCGTCATCTAAGTCACCTTGTATGCTGTACAGATATGCAAGCTGTACCAGAACCAACATTCCCTCTGAGCGAATGGTAGATGGGCGCGCAGTGCTGGACGCACTACATAAGCATTATGTAATTGTTATTACCTTACAGTCGGCACCATCCGGCACCGGGCGTCCATCCAGCAATGACCGTTCAGCCCATATGGCACCGGTCATCCAGCAGACCTTCCAGCCGGCACTAACCGGCACCGGGCGATCCGGCAATGACCGTTCAGCCCATATGGCACCGGTCGTCCAGCCAAGCTTTCAGCCGACACTTGCCGGCACTGACCGTTCATCCGGCTCCGGCCGTCCAGCCCAACAGGCACCGGTCGTCCAACCGTATGGAGATTTTAGTCTTATACCAGTCCATCCGACTATACCGCTGTACCAGCACGGGGACTTTTATCATACCGCAATCCGCACAAATCGGATTGACGAAGATTCTAATGATGTTTCCGTCTGTCAATCCGTACTACCGGTTACATATCACTACCATGACACAGATAGTTGGCGAGGAATCTCTCGATCCAACCCGACCATTCGAGCGGTCGGTGCCGGTCATAGCCGGCTAGTCGCAGTCATTCAGGCCAAACATATGCCAATCAATTCATTCGGCATTGCCGGCCGTCCATAGGCTAACAGCTCATCCACAAGGGAGAGTGAATGCCTTTATCAGAGATGATGGAATCGAGTCATCTATGCCACCTGGTATGCATTACCCCGATATGGATGCTTTACCAGAGCAAGATTATGCACATAGTGAGTGCGATGAGTCGCAGGCAAATCAGCGGTATGCAGATCCAACTATGGAACGGACTGAGTTCAGCTTCAAAGCCGCAGTGGAGGAAATTTATAGGGTGTTGGCCCCTTCAGAATGCCCTCCACCTCCTGCTGCCATTACCGACTATAAGGTTAGAGCGTCGGTCGATCTGGATGAGGGGGAAGAGACTCTATCCTTCCGCCTCCTTCCCCAGTCGACAAAATTAAGGAAATTAATGACCGTCTGTCGACACGTATAGGGGATCCAGGAATTGCTAA
The DNA here is from genome assembly GCA_029339505.1 of Unio delphinus. Classification (NCBI taxonomy): domain Eukaryota; kingdom Metazoa; phylum Mollusca; class Bivalvia; order Unionida; family Unionidae; genus Unio; species Unio delphinus. Next base: position 30,476,883 of record JAQISU010000047.1, read on the forward strand.
GGTTTTTCTTTTCTGAAAGCCAAGTACCAGCGTCGTTTTCAGGTCGATGGTACAAAACTCACTCCGGTGCGTTCAGTACTGAGGTCCCGGCTCTGGATAAAAATATGGCAGCAGTCCATATGTCTGCTCCATTGTCTTATAAAGTGGACTAAACGGTGTTCAATGCCAAGTCAAAGCTGGTTCGAAATGTAGTCGCTACGTCTTCACTGTTAGATCTAGCCTCCCTAGCCATTTTCAGGATCGCTGATAAATCTGGCAATGAACATGCTTGGGATTCGACGGCCCGGTTAGCTAGGGTTCTTAACAGGGCAGCTCACCATTCCATGGCCAATGCGCTGACTGCTTCTGCCAACCTAGACCTGATACGTCGTGACGCATGTCTGAAGGGCACGTCGCTTAAACCCCATCATATGCTGGCTAGATATGACCGACGCACATTTCACGTCCCTATCCCACGAGTTGCGGACATTCTCCGTTGTGCTTGTCAGGACTAGGCTTATCAGTTCCATGTCATACCTTTTGGCCTAAATTTAAGCCCTTGGGCTAGTACCAAGGTTATGGATTACGTCGTCACCCTGTTCCGCTCGACTTCATCTATTGCGTCGGCAGTATATTTGGACGACATCCTCCAGTAACATCTGTCAAGTTCTACTCTGCTCAAAGGCAGAAACGATCTTATATCACTTTACGTCATATAGGCTTTCTCGTGAACTGGATAAAGTCTGATCTCTGTCCAATCCGGATTTTGGTCCATCTGGGTGTGGAGTTTCTCCCGATCTGAATCTGGTAAGGCTTCTTCAAGTTTGCGATCATCCAGATAATTGCACTCGTAGAGTCCGTTTCCGACAGGATGCGCATTTTAGCGAGAGAGTTGCAGATCCTCGGATTATTCAATGCGGCAGCAGACTTGATCCCTCTCAGCGTCCTTTTAGGCGCCCTTTACAAAGGACTTTGCTAGCGTAATTGCGCCATTTTCAAGTCCCTTCGATCCCAGAAAACAGTCATGCTCACGCCAGAGATACGATCATTCTTGAGTCAATGGCACAACCCCTGTAGGCTGTCCACAGGGATTACTCTGGAGATACCCCAAGGGGATAACGGTATGTTCCGCCACTAATACCTACGGTTGGGGTGCCCACCTGTTGCCGGACTTAGATACTGTCAGCGGCACGTGGGTGCCAGAGGCAAGCCCTTTCCACATCAACCTTTCAGAAATAACGGCTGTCATCAATGCCTTTCATTTCGGGCAGGATCAACTCTTATTACAAACTGCCCTCATTATGTCAGACAACATTGTGGTGGTGCCTTGCCTCAAAACAAGGGGACACCAATCACCAGACCTGTGCAATCTGAACTGGCAGTTTCTACATTGGTTCGACAATCTCCACCTCAATGTACAATTCAGACACACAGAATGGTCACTCCATCAATCGGACTTTCTTCCAATCGACACACTTTGGAGATGTCCGATGATTGATCTTTTTGCAACAAGGTGGAATAGCAAATTCTCCACCTTTCATCTCACAGGTTCCAGACCCAGAAGCTTGGGTCGTGGATGCTCGATCAATCACCTGGGAAGGGTTGTGGTCATTCTCCTACCCTCCCACGGTCTTGGTACTGGAATTAATCCAGAAGTTAAGGGGTCAGAATTGTCAGATGGTTCTGATTACCCTTCTCAGATGGAACAACTACTGGGTCTCCGATCTACTCAATCTAGGCGATAGATCTACCCAGGAAGATTACAGTCAGCACAAGTATTCACAAGCAACCGCGGCCAGGGGTGTTCCACCCCTGTCCGGACCGTCTTTTTGTTCAAGCTTGGCTCTTGTCCAGACAGCCTTGCAAGACAAACAATTTAAATCTTTGATTGCGGAGAGAATCTCGAGAGCAAGAAGGCCCTCTACTCTGAAGGTTTACGAGGGCAAGTGGCATGTTTTCAGAGACTGGTACCATATCATTCACATTGTTCCTCTGAGTGTCACAATCCCTCAACTGGCCAACTTTTCTCTGGCTTTTCAAGGAGAAACATCTGGCTCCAGTTATTCTCAAATGTTACCGCTCCATGATATCCGACACATTCCGCCATTCTGGTACATGTGCTATCAGCCATGACAAAGATTTGTCAGATCTTTTAGACATTTAAAAAAAAAAAAAAAAAAAAATTTAAATCGACTTATATCCCTCACCCTGTTTCCAAATGGAATCTGTCCTGGGTTTTAACATGACTCAATTCAGACAGTATTGAGTCTTTAACCCACGATTATTTAAAGCTACTATCATACAAATTGGGTTTCTTGATAGCCTTAGCTTCAGCATGCAGGGTGAGCGAGTTACATGTCCTTTCTAGTGACCCGAACTCTCTTCCGTTCCGATCAGAGGGTTTGATGGTCCTCTTGACGCAGCCAGGCTTCGTAGTCCAAAATAGATTACCATACATTGGCGATCAACGAGTCGTCATTAGCTCGCTTTTTTTATAGATAAGTCAGGATCAACAGCCATGTAAGATCCTGTTTGGGCACTCTAGCACCATTTCAATGCATAGAGGTGAGTCAGGTCACATACAAGCACCTCTTTTTTTTCTGGTGATAGCTGGGATATGAGACATCACCATTCAAGCCCTTGCTTCATGGCTGTAGTGGGTTATACGCTCGGCGTACTCTGAGAATTCGCAAATCAGTCACCTTATAGAAGCTGTTGGCTGACATGCAGAGTCAACCTTCTACAGTTTTATCTTCAAGTTTGTACTCGCAGAGGCAAACATTGATTCTAGTAGGTCCGGTGTTGGGCAGCCCAGACGCCCACCAGACTCATGTACAACAATCAGCACAGCCTATTAGCTTCGCTGGATTCGCCAGATAAATTTTCGTAGGTAAGAAGATTTCAATATCTATCTTCTTAACCGTATAAAAGGGTCACATATCACGTGACCCTGGGCTGTGTTGCTGATTGGAAATTAGGAGACCGGGTTATCATTCACATGGGGAATCCAACCATCATTCCCTAGAGGATACCCGTGTGGAGGTCGGATGCTCCGCATTCCCTCCTCCTATTACTTATTCTCCTAAAGTAATGTGATTGGGGAACGTATTCAAAGGAGAAAGCAAATTTTGTAGTAAATTATGTTTCTCCGAGAATACTTACCCAATCACATTACTAAGAAACCCTCCCAACCACCCCGCCATGCGAGCATCCTCGTGTTTTATATATCGCTCAGCTTAAAAACTAAAGAAGCGACACCTAACGGGCGGCAAGGGGAGGTAATGGGCAAGAGTTATTGCCCTTTGTCTATATGACATAGACAGGAAAGACGAATTTTCGTCTTTTGGTAGGGCTGGATTCGCGAGGTAGCAGGCTAATATCCCCAAAGTAATGTGATTGGGTAAGTATTCTCGGAGAAACATAATTTACTACAAAATTTGCTTTCTGTAATATTTTCATATTACAGTGTACTTAAATCCTAATATACAAGTATTGTGTAATGAAACTGATCATACAATGGATAAGTACAGTGCATTTCTGTAATATTTTCATATTACAGTGTACTTAAATCCTAATATACAAGTATTGTGTAATGAAACAGATCATACAATGGATAAGTACATTTCTGGTTGGGAATACTGATATGAAAACATAAAATTATTTAGCCTTAAGTTTTTTTTATGTACATCAGAGTTTCAAATATTACCCCTAGTTTTATAAAATTTGCACTGTTATATCATAATCTGTTTATTCTGACATCTGGCCTGAGTGAGTACTTAATACTGTGAGATCCTGGAATTTTAAAAAAAAAAATATATATTTCTCGTAGCAGAGATGAACTGAACAGGCACTATCTCATAATGGATGAAATAGTGTCATATTATCAGCTGCTCACTAGTAATTGATATACTTATTGTGGATGGTGGGCAAAATTCCACTTCTTTTGATTCAGAAAATTAAATCTTTCAGAGCACTCATATTTTCTGTATTAATCTCTATCAGAACATAATACCTGTATATTCATTGTATGTTGGCCCTTTTTAAAACACATTTTGATGCATGCATGGAAAATAGCATCACTCCAACACCAGAAATATCAAAAACACCCCATCCCCACAAAAAAATAAAAATAAAATGGAGTCTTACTTGTTGGTGTATCTATGCTACCAGCCCAGCTAAAATCTACCACAGTTTGTAGGCAAGAAAAGTAACTGTTACTAACAATGGCTAATTCATGCTTTTAAAATAAACCCAGAACAAAATAGTACTGATGAAAGCAATGATAGTTCTGTATAAATACAAAGCAAATGAAAAATAAATCAGTCTCAATGTTTATAATCATTTGATGTTGCCACTGCAATAAGAAACATACATCTCTTTGGTTCCCCAAGGCTGTTCTTTAGCAGTAACTTCAATAACAAGTGCACCCTTCATCAATAAATCTTTAATGAACATAAATAACCTTTCATCAAACAAAGTCATCACAAAATTTAAAGCCATGCAATCTGACAGATTGTTGCATTTTCCAAAATGACTGGAACATGTTAATTTTATGATTAAGTTTTATTGTTGCAGGAAACAAAATTATGCTAACGGTTATTACTAACATCAGCATAAAATACCAATCTTTTGAAACCATAGCTATATGGCCATCAAGTTAATTGAGGATGGGGTATCTTGCAAAGATGTTGGTTTTAATCTGTTTAAATTTTCATTTCCCTATCAATAGCCGCATACCTTGGGTAGCCACAGCAAGATGATAGTCTCCAGCTGACCAAACTCTATGCCAATTTAAGTACATATACATCGAGCATGTAAACAGTTACAACCATGTGCTACTTGCGACAACTGTAGTAAATTGTTAAGTAACAATGAGATATAGATCAAAACAAGGACTACCCATTTATTTAAATTGATATGCGTTTTTAGTGCTTTCTAACAGGATGCGAGTCTTGTGTTAAGTTAATAACATGTGATTTATACTCAAATTCATGTCTCTATTATATACAAGCACAGTGCCTAATGAATAATGGATTGTAATACACAAATGTAAGTTGTCAATATACAAGTTTTTTTCAGAGAAGGTTGGCTTCATTTAATCAAAAGCATGTATACATCCCCCATATTTTAGGTAAATACATAATTTTCATAAGGTAACTGACTTGCTTTATTATAACATGAAGCGGTCTATAACATGATCAAGTTCTATGGACCCCAACAACCATGTTGTGTTGGGGTCAAACTGTACTTACCAAGTTATCATACTCAATACAACTGAACTGGAAGTACTTACCGAATTAATAAACTTTATACAACCTAGGAACATATAATCAGTGGCAAAATGTTCAAAAATATCTGGCTTAACAAAAGACTTTGGTTGAATTCTATGATGGTCTGAAAAGAGAACCAATTTTTAGGGTAAAATATGATTTTCAAAAATAGTAACCTGATAATAAATGTTAGGAGTACATCCACTACCTCACAAATCCATCCTTCTAAAGCTAAAAAAAATATTCTGTCTTTTGGCTTGTTTTATCAACAGAAGTGCTAAAAGTTTATCAGCTTACCATGGTGGAAGACAGGCTATTTTGGTTTCCTTTTGGACAGAGGTACCAAATTCTGTCAAAAATCATAAGATACTCCTAGTGAGCATGTTCACACACTTTCTGGGATGTAATTGTGGGATGAGGGTTAGGGGTAGTTTGAGATGGTTTGCCAATATCATGATCAGTGATCAGTGACTGGGTACATATTGCCAAAAAAACATATTTTACTCAAAAAATTATTTGTTTCTTCTTCAAATATGCTAACTGTTCTTAATCCATTAGGAGAACAGGTAAACAGGAGTTACTTCCCCTTACACAGGACTTGACCCTATCTCAAGACTCCTAACAAACCTGAAGCAGTTTGAGGTTTTGCTATGATTAACATACAGTTATATATAGACTCAGCAAAGAGAAAAACTGTCCAGTCCTTCAGGATCATCATTCAGAAGCTGCAGAACAACCTGCAGGTTGATACAGGTCCTACCAATTCAACTGAGCCTTTTGAGATGAAAAATATCCGAGTAAAGATGCAAACTGACCTTTAATCCAATGTGAGGATCCGATGAAGTTAAATAGGAAGCTGTTGCTTGTGATGACCTCTCTAAAATAATGGCTTAAAATGCATCAGAAGCTCTCAAAAGCTATGCTTGTGATGACCTCTCTAAAATAATGGCTTAAAATGCATCAGAAGCTCTCAAAAGCTATGCTTGTGATGACCTCTCTAAAATAATGGCTTAAAATGCATCAGAAGCTCTCAAAAGCTAAGCTTGTGATGACCTCTCTAAAATAATGGCTTAAAATGCATCAGAAGCTTGTGATGACCTCTCTAAAATAATGGCTTAAAATGCATCAGAAGCTCTCAAAAGCTATGCTTGTGATGACCTCTCTAAAATAATGGCTTAAAATGCATCAGAAGCTCTCAAAAGCTATGCTTGTGATGACCTCTCTAAAATAATGGCTTAAAATGCATCAGAAGCTTGTGATGACCTCTCTAAAATAATGGCTTAAAATGCATCAGAAGCTCTCAAAAGCTATGCTTGTGATGACCTCTCTAAAATAATGGCTTAAAATGCATCAGAAGCTCTCAAAAGCTAAGCTTGTGATGACCTCTCTAAAATAATGGCTTAAAATGCATCAGAAGCTCTCAAAAGCTATGCTTGTGATGACCTCTCTAAAATAATGGCTTAAAATGCATCAGAAGCTCTCAAAAGCTAAGCTTGTGATGACCTCTCTAAAATAATGGCTTAAAATGCATCAGAAGCTCTCAAAAGCTATGCTTGTGATGACCTCTCTAAAATAATGGCTTAAAATGCATCAGAAGCTTGTGATGACCACTCTAAAATAATGGCTTAAAATGCATCAGAAGCTCTCAAAAGCTATGCTTGTGATGACCTCTCTAAAATAATGGCTTAAAATGCATCAGAAGCTCATCAAAGAGCTTATCAGACCATATGCACTAGCAGATAACTTTGGACATATAATTTTAGAATTATATGAAGCTCATCAGGTCCTAGAACAGACAATACATCATAACCTGGGCAACAAAGCAGAAACTTCATCTCTTCCTTCTTTAATTGGTAAGAACAAGTGACATCTCCCTCTTCTGATCCGCTCAGTTCACTTAGGAACACTGCAGTTTTCCTTGGGACATAGTGAAACTTCCTGCCCAAGCAATTCTGCCTACCATTTCTTTCAGAGGTTTGTTTGACATGAACCTGACATGTAGGTTCAGCATCTGCTGGTTTTGATGAAAAACCTGCATGTGTCAATGTTTTAGCAAGTGTGAAAACAGGATCTTCCTGGAATCTCTATTACTATGCTTAATAGGTTGTACATCAATGACTTGTCATACATGAGAGAAGAAATCTGGACTTGACGGCATTCAGATTCCCCCTGATTTGGAAAGAAAATGGAAATCAGTGAAAATGAGGAAAGGTTACATAAATTGTTCCAGTTCAGGAATAACTGTCAACTGCCCATGCTTATAACTTGGGACTGTGGAGACGAAGGTTGGGAGCTTTGTGTTCCATGTCACCAGGAGATCCATAAGGGATCAACCCAAAGGGCATAGATTCTGAAGATGGGGGTGAATGGCTTGTTTAGTGTGAAATGTCTGATTCCATCAGGACACCGAGTCCACAAAGACACTCAGTCTTCCTGGGATGTAGTGAAGTTGGATGTTAATGTGCTGATGAAGACATCAACTAAAAAAAAAACAGAATTTAAAGGCAAGAGGGGCTACCTCTTTCTTTTGGATGAAAATGATGACAGTCAAGTAGTGCAGAAGAATGCGAACAAACTTTCCCAACAACTCTTGCCACAACTGAAACAATTTCACTATGGTTCTTATGTACAGGAGATTAAGATGCAGAGTGTGCATGAAGAGTTGAACCCCTTTTCACTTCTTTATAAAATGAGCAGGATAAAGGTACACAGCCTGTCATGCTGGCATCTGTGCAGGTTGTGATTTCCTGCAACTGATCCTAAAGTATTCTTGTTGTACTACAAGATCAGTCCTCTTATTTCCTGAGATTAGACCTCATATAATCTAAAACTTTGATCATCCAGTTCATTCTGCAAAGTTTTGTCTGCAACTGATTACAAGATTTTTGTCGAGTGATCGCATGAGCCCACTATGTAAACTGAGGATTCAAAAGCAAAGAAATATGATTCTAGAAGGAATGATCCCAATGACAAACATTGTTTGAAAGGGTTTTAAACTCCATTCCCAAATGGATGAAATATTATGATGCATTTAGATCCAATCTGTCCTTGTTGACTAGAAATCCAAACTGATGATGAAGCAAACCATAGGATTTCATGCTTGATACAAAAGGTAATGCTACTAGTGCTTTTACAACATGGTCCGCAATGCCTGATGTCAGATACATAGAGGTGGGTTGAAAGGATCCCAGGACAGTGTCTATGATTCTCATGGAGACATTGGGATTAATATTTGACTTAAGAGAAGTGCCCTGAACTGGTACCCTGAAGTGTCCATGTATGCAAATCTTGGGTTCTGGAAATGTGAAGGTTCACATCTTGGAGATATAGGATGACTGTGAAGACCAATCTAGCATCCCTATCTTGGAGATATAGGATGACTGTGAAGACCAATCTAGCATCCCTATGGGGACATCTATTAATTATGTCAAATTTGTTTAGGCAATTCCCCCCCCCCCAATCAACAACTGTCAAACTTTCAGTAACCCATTAATAAAATTATGTCAAATATTTTTTAACCCCACCACCCCACCACAAAGTAACATTATTTTATACAGCTGGCTTTTATGCTAAAATTAGATGTATTGAAATTAAAAGGTCTACAAATAAATTTAAATACATTTTTTTACTTGTTTAACAGATTTCAAATTGACACTTTGAATTCAAGAAAAAATCAAGACTTTATATTCTAGCTTCTATCATCTTCCTATGGGGAAGGCAAATGTTCCTCAATTCTTATAATGGGCATAGTGGCTGATTCATTAATTTCTTGTGGAACCGATACACCTGACAAGTCAACATCATCTTCATCTTAAATATCCTATTTTTGATGACGTAAATTTATCTTGAACTCCCCCCTCCCCCATATCAACAATTGTCAAACTTCTTCAACCCCCCCCCCCATTTTGTTGATATAATTAATGGATGACCCCTATTCTGAAGAATGATGAAACAACAACAAGAAATGGACATTTTAAAAAAAACTGGAATATACTTCTACAATGTGTAAAAACTCAGAAGATTCACTCAAAATGATGAAAAGGCATAAATGATTTTGGTACATTTAAGGCCTCAAGAAATGGCATTGCTACAACCATGAGCATATTTTTTGGCCCCAATCCTCTAGCCATGTAGATTCCACTCTAGTCTGACATAACTTCAGCAAGTGGATTTCCTTTAAGCACTTGCTTTTAGTAAAACAAGCCAAAGAAAGTAGCAATAGTCTTTTTTTTAAGCTTGGGATCATTACAAGGTAGAAGATGTCCTTGGGAAAGATACTCGTTTCATTAAGAAAGTTTTAAAAACTGGTGCTTCATACAAAAGATGGAAATAAGGAAATACAATATCTAACATACTATTACATAATTTTTATAGCACATAAAGTCAAAAGTAAGACTGTTCCATAGTTTGTTTTAATCATGCACAAATCATCTCAGGTAAATACACACATATGTTTCCACTACTATTAGAATTATTCAGGGGGATAACACTTCCTGGTTTGGGGAATAAGCATGGATATTTGTTACCCATGAAAATAATAAAATCATATCCTACATGAACATTTCTTATTTTATGGTGTTCTTTCAAAAAGGTCACTTCAATGTAATATATAGGATTTTTAAAAAATACTAAACTGCAACATAAATGGATGGACTGAAGATTATGTAAACATATACCTTTTAGAGATCTATGAAACGCTTAATTACGCGTATTTGAATGCTAATATTTGATCTGGGACGCAGAAATCACTCTACTTACAATGACTGAATTCAGAGACAGAAAGATCCTGACATGTGGTTATTATAAGAGTACACCAGAACTTTAGCTTCCATTATTGTTTTCATTTCTGATGTAGCCAAATAAATAGTGCCTGCAACCTCAAAATCAAGACACATCAGGACAAAACGTCGTTTGCAAATTTGGATGAGTAGTTTGGGATTAAATGGCAAACTGACAAAGGTTTTAATGAGATTCAGAAGATTGCTGAAGTTTCTAGAACTGACAGTTTGGATGGAAATAGTAGCCAAAATCAAGAAAGTGCATGATGCCTGGCTTAATGTTTGGAATATGACTATTCCTTGGATTGACAAAATTCTTTCTCACCCTGAAGGACTATCAAGAGTTACATCGCTGTCAGGTTATTCTGGGTATCTAAGGTTACCAATATTGGCGCAAAACCCATACCGAATTCAACTGACCCAAAAAAAACTGCAATGCTTACCAATTGAAAAGTGGCAGTTGTCACCAGAATATTATATTCAAAATAATATAAAGTTTGGACAAATGGATATCACACCTATGCTTCCATGACTTGAGATATGGCAGCCTAATTCTGCACATGGCTTTGAAAAGATGTAATGTTTATGCATCAGGCTATGAAAATGAAATACATTACTTTGGACTCTTTCTGGCATTTCAGCCAAAAATTGAATTTTCAACCAAACCAACATGTGATCTAATGTTTACAGAAATGATGTATCATTGTGCAGAATTACCAGACACGCCGAATAGGCTGACACAGTTGTACATGTCATTGGTGTTATAAAGAATGTGGAAATTAAACTCAATGGCAACCAACAGTTCTTCTAATCTGCAAAGTTCAACACTGTCAAGGATGGGACTGCAACTTTTACTGGTGCGACTCCTACTTTTACCAAATAGAGAGTCCTGGACTCCTAGTTTTAAAATCTTAGCGAGACCTCTGCATTTGTAATCAACAACGCACAAGAGTGGATAGCTTGTTGTTTACAATTAATTATGGCTAGAGTTCCATTTAATTTTAAAAGGAACTGAACACACAACAGAGAAGGGAGTTGGTTAAATTTGGAGACAGATGATCAGTTATCAGAAATAATCAACTATGAATTTTAATCAGTCAGAAACATTTATTTATTTTTCTTGGATACTTTTTGTTTCTGTGTCCCTCATTTACGACTGCCACTAGGTTTTATTAATAAAACTCTTTTTGTCTGGTACTAATCTTCAATCACTAAATAAAAATATGTACAGAATGATTTATCATTGATTTAAGAAACATAATGGGTTTTAATACTGTGAAAAATAAAATTCAAAGAAGAAAACTTGACATTTATAATAGTTTAAAAAAAAGCATAACTGATTGCTTGCTTTCCAATCGATCTTCAATTATTCTGATTAGCTACAGAAAGTTGAACAAGATTCTAGTTTCTATTGTACTTTAAAACTTAAGAATAACATTAAATGGGGAAGACCATTCATTACAGATTTGACTTACAGCTGCTGCCATTTATGGGGCTGAGTACACTGGTGTAACTTCTTTATTCAAAGATAAAAGTCCTTTGTAAATGACAAGACTAAATTATGAAATATTTTGATCCTTAGACAAAGCAACACCCATCATACATGAAGTGTCCTACGCTTGTTTGGCAACAATAGCCTATCTGAAATATAGATGTTCAGGTTTCCACCAGGTTCCCCAGTCTCTTACACCTCTATGGTTTGGTCAAGCCATCACAATGATCAGTGAAAGCGTTTCAGATAAAATAATGAGTGTCACAGAGTAATACAATTACCTATTAATTGTGAACTTCCCCATATAAAGGGCAAGAAATGATGGTCATCCAGACTCCAGACACCATGGCTTCCTGCTGGCTCCATCCTATAGGTAAGTTGTAATTTTCTCATTACTTGTAGGTACCTGAACCAAGAGAATTTGGAAATGTATTAGGAATAGTCACCAGCAAAATCTACAGTAATATATCAGGTATGTTCCATTTAAACATAGATGGTAATCAGGGAAGGCAGTGTCATGGTAATTTGATTTCACTAAGTTCATAATAAAATTTGAAGGAAATTCTAAATTTCATCTATGGGTGAGTACCCCACATTAAAAGTGCCTTCTATGGGTCACATGTATGTTGTACTAAAACATCCTCAATGAAAAGTTGCATTTCCAGATATTCAGTTGGGTGAAAGTTCTTAACTGCATTGTTCTAATAGAAATATTTACTCTAAAGATAGCAATGTGTGCAATATACAAGAAAATATTGACTGTATAAATACTGGGACAACTTAAACAGTGTAAATGACTGTATAAATACTGGGACAACTTAAACAGTGTAAATGATACTATCAATATTTGGGTTAAATTAAACAGTGGTATGTAGACATAAATGTAGGATTCGAAAATGCAAGTCCCAATTTGACAAACTCTGGGAGTCCTATATACCAAAAACAAACTATCCCAGTTTTTGTCATAAAACATTACTTAACAGTATGAGTAATACATTTTACTCCAGATCCAGAACTTTTACTTGAAATGCTAGAATGCAGCATTTTTTGGATTGGTCAAAGTATTTCCAAGTTAAGGATTGGATTTTAGTCAAGTATTACGGAGTGACCTGACCTTGAAAAGTGAGTCTAAGTCACAAAATTGAAAGTCCTCAATACTGGAATAATTAGTACAGAAAGCTGGTAATAAATTGTTGTTAAGTACTCAATAATTAACTTTTCATTTCTAAGTTCATCTGGTGACAAAAGTTATATAGCCAACAGAGAACAAGCATTGTACCCATGTCCTTGATCATTTTTTACTTCTAACCAACATTTTTTCGATCTCACTAAAAAAAAAATCAATTTTTTAAGGTTGAATGACAATCTACTTTTACTTTGAATCTGTCCACCCTACATCATGGCCATGTAGAATATGTCAGCTTTATGGCAAAGGTTTCAAGTTTTGATTAATAACAATGACCTGCTGAAGTTTGCCTAAAACACACCTGCTTAATAAAGAAAACCAGCCAAAATACTACTAAGTCTTTGGTTCACTCCATCATTTTTCTTGAATCACTGCTAAGATTAAAACTGCAGGCAATAACTAGATCTGAATGAAAACTTTCAAGGTAATATTTTATTTTTAATTCTGCGAAATGATACAGAACATAAAAATCCCTCAACTATTTTTATTGCAAGATATTCTTGTCTATGTGATTTTATTTTTCGACCTTTATGACCAAATATCTAACAATATTTAAAGTCCCTGCAGAAAAGCCTGAAGTGAGCCAAATGCCCATAATGTTGAACAGTGAGATTCTTTATGCTAGACACAAATAATGCTCAAAATTACATACAATAACTGGTCAGGTAGCTCAGAAGTAAGAATTAAAAACCTATGGCTTACCTGGTCAGGTAACTCAGAAATGATGACTCACAATCTCAAGCTTTACCTGGCTAGGTAACTCAATTAATGCCTCACAACCTAAGGCTTACCTTTCAAAAATTTTAAGTAAAACAGCTTGTGCATCTTCTTCTTTAAAAACTCCTATTTTGTACAAACAACACAGAAAAGCTGCAAAGGAGAGCTCATGTCCTGAAATTAATGATGAAGTTTCAGAAAATACTGTGTCTCCAGCTCTAATGATACCAAAGATACTTACAGATTAATAATACCACAAATATTGATATATTAATGATATCACAGATACTGACAGAATAATGATATCACATATACTGATAGATTAATGATATCACAGATAGCAGCAGAGAGGGTGAACCTCACAACTTTCCGAGCGTCGATTCGGAAATCTGAGGCTTCCACCAAATAGTAAAAAAAATGGCGTCTATTCGATAAAATAAGATTTCCTTATATACGCCAACGTCGTTGTCATCCACCCTCTCTGCTGCTAGTGATTTCATCACTAGTGATTTCATCACTGGGTTAACAAAAAATAATAAATGATTTCAACCAAATATTTGATAGAGTCCGATACGATATCGTGTCCGAGGATCATGTAAATTTATTGTTACAAATCCATGCGGGGTTGACTGAGCATGACTAAAGAAATTTTTAAATTGATTGAAGTCCATATCGGAACACCATGTCTGCCAAATATTTCGTAGCGTATGTGTATCAACGCCGTTAAACACAGCAAGAATATTACAGTTATCTCTGATCACTTTTGGAATCTGAGTGTAGCGTTGAGTGACATATATCACATCAGTGTTTTTGTGACGCCCCCGGGAAAATATTCTAGCTGGGTTTTTTTGATTGTCTAACATCACATCGTCGTATACGACTAAATTGTTAATGCTCCCATCAAGGTCATCCACGGATGGCGCCTCGTCAATATCAGTTATAAAATCAATGGTATTCTCACCTTTAATTTCTGATGCATTCTCGTTAAAATCCTTTAACACTTCATAGCATCGTTGATCATCTACGCTAGGGGCAATTAAATACAACTTATCCCACTTCATCCATCTCATTATTAAATTGAGCAACAATTGCGTTTTACCGGATCCAGATGGCCCGATTATAATTGCGCGGATAGAGTTTGGTAGCGCTGCATGATGCTTCACTGGTTCTCTTATTTTAGTCGCTGAAAAATCAATTATATTCATATCTCTATACATAAATTATGGATCTATATTGTGTGAAGTGTAAAACGCGTACTAGCACAAATGATGTGACGACGGTTACAACTAAAAATAACAGATCAGCACTAACTGGTAGATGTGCAACATGTGGTATAAAAAAGTTTAGATTTATTTCTACAAAATCAAAGATTTTACAATCCGGAGATGTTTTAAAAAAAAACGAGGAGGTGATATCGCAGCCAAATTGACAAAGCTCCCTGGAACCCCATGGGCAAAGTACCCCGGAGAAAAGCACCTTCCAGGATATAGCTACTGTGGTCCCGGAACACGATTAGATATCAGACTTGATGATCAAAATCAACCCCGACCCGGTGAAGAACCAATAAACGCCATTGATAAGGCCTGTCACCTTCATGATGTTGCATATAAAAGCAGCAATCTGCAAAACAGGCATCTCGCGGATGTGAAATTAATTCATGCGTTAAATGCTATTCCTGATAAATCTTTTAAAGAAAAGTTGGCTTCGTGGTTGGTAAAATCAGCTATGAAAGGCAAATTGATGATGGGTGCTGGTAATTGAAAATGTTAGCATTTTAATATGGAATCAATTTATTATTCCCCAAGAGGATACTGGAGGGGTAAATCAGCAGTCCATAAACTCGCTAGCGCTGCAAAAGTGAAAAAAAACTACAGCGGCGGATTGGTTATCTAAACAGGCACTATGGCAAATTTATCTACCACCACCTAAACAAATTCAATTCTCGCATTTTGATGTGACCGCTCCTAATGAAGTTCATCAGGCTGATATATTATTTCTGCCACATGATCGTGGTTACAAATACGCGTTAACCGTAGTTGATATTGCAAGTCGATACAAAGAAGCAGAACCGTTAAAAACAAAATCAGCCACTGAAGTTGCTTCTGCATTTGAAAGGATTTATCGACGAGGTCCTCTGCACTGGCCGAATCTATTGCAGGTTGATCCTGGCAAGGAATTTCAGGGTGCAGTTCTATCTACAATGAAAAATCATAATGTCACCATACGACGAGGGCATACTGCGCTACATCGCGATCAGGCCATTGTCGAACGATTTAATCGGACGATTGCTGAGCGGTTATTTGGATATCAATACGCAAAAGAATTCATTCAAGAAAAGCGATCCCGTGAATGGGTCAAAAGGTTACCAGCTGTGATTACTGCACTGAATAACGAGATTACTAGAACAATCAACATGAAACCTATCAACGCGATTAAAAAGAAGTCTATACCCGTACAACCACAAAAAGATTTCCCTAGAAACGCTAGCGTTTCCCAACCAATTCTTGGTAGTAATGTCACTGTTAGGTACTTATACGAACCAGGAGAGCTTGAAGGGGGTAGAAAAAGGGCTACTGATCCTATTTGGAGCGTCACTACGCATAAGATATCTAGTATAACACGATCAACTGGTAGACCAGCAATCTATAAACTGGATTCAACTGCTCCTCAGCGAGGATTTACTCGACAACAACTGCAAGTGATTCCCGAGGATACTCAATTGCCACCGCATGGTCTTAATTAGCACCCGATGCCAGAGGCATTGTGCTTTCACCCCGGCGTCTATTGCACTCAAGACAAGTCAACATCACATTATTTCTGACATGACCGAGATTGTTATTTTTTCTGTCTACGGTGAATTGGCGAGGATCCTTATCCGAATACTGCCAACGCATTATACAATTGCAACTCGCGCAGTGATTATTCTGTTGTTTCTTCAAAGTGATTATTAATTTAGCATCAATATCAAATTCTCGTTGTTTTTTTTTGTCCTGTTGTTTGTAACCGGAGAGTTTTTTATTAATGATGCTAACATCAATATCACTTATTGTTGTGTCATTATCATCACCAATGATTTCATCATCGCCACCTGACTCTGTCATGACGACAATTCTTCGAAGCTGATTTATTCTTCGTACTCTGGATACTGCGAGATAGACTAAATTCGACCATTCGATGCGATTATCTACCATCCAAACAATTGTATCCGATATAGTCAATCCCTGTGAAGAGTGTATTGTTGCTGCGTATCCTAGCGTCCATGGGGATTTATTAGCACGCAATGCATCTTCAACGACATTGATATCAACCAGCACAATATCATTTAACACGAGAATCTGCTTTTCACTTCCTGACTTTGTCAGGCTTGGAATATCAACTTCTATATTCTGCTTTCGTGTATCCGAAGGCCTATAACACAACGGTACTGGAAGCGTTGCAAATTTTTCTTTATGCAATTCAAATAACTTCATCTGAAGTGTGTCTCTGACTATTTTTCTACTTGCTACTATCAAATCATTTGGTCTCCACGTTTCCCAGAAATCATTCATAGGAGTTTCTGAAATTATTTCACGCGCTATTTCGCATTGGATTTTATCCGGTTGTAATCTAAGCAGTGCTTTGAACTTGCGTAATTGTTCATCAAGTGATCTATGGTCGGTATTAATTTCTTCATAATA
This sequence comes from Unio delphinus, assembly GCA_029339505.1. NCBI lineage: Eukaryota > Metazoa > Mollusca > Bivalvia > Unionida > Unionidae > Unio > Unio delphinus. The sequence goes on from JAQISU010000047.1 coordinate 30,493,982, forward strand.
GTCTACAAAACCCTTTAGCCATTCATGTGGAGATCCACCGACAAATGGTGGTGGTTGGCCGTGATCACCGCACATGACGACTTTTGTGTTTTTGTTTAACAACCACTCAAGAAATGTTTTTAATACATCTAATGACACTGTGCATATTTCATCCCAAATTATGATTTCAGGAATGAATTTATCACCCATACGCTCAGGAGTCCATTTGTCACCTTTCCATCGAAAAAAACTATGATAAGTACAGGCATTTACCCCTCGCTGTATCATCTCTCTGGCGAGTCTGTGAGTCGGTGTTAACACAATCATGTTAGTAGAAATACAAGTATTTCCACCACCACGATATAATTCAATTGCACGAGTTGTCTTTCCTGACCCACCACAACCGTTTAAATAAACTGTCTTGTATCTACATATTGGATCAGATACCGGTGGTGCATTAGAAAATTCTGATTGAATCTCATCACATTTTAAGTACTTTTCATCCATGGCAACGTCTGCGGATTCACAATACTCATGTAGCATCTCCTTTTTAAATCGCCAACGCCCCCACGCTTCCTCCGGATCTGTGAATGCCACTACAGCTGATTTGTACTTATTGTGTATGTACATCGAATCAGTGGCTACTCTAACCGCGGTATTAGGAAATCTATTTATCATCGAAAATAGATTAATGCAAGCATAGGCTAGCATTGAACTTCTCAAATGTGTGTACTGGGAATTATATCCATCACAGTAGGTAACAACCGTACCCAATTTCTCACCATTGGATAGAAAAGCATCCTTACGGGATACAAGTTTTCCCTGTTTCATTAAATCCGTTACAAGAAAATCGTATTCAGCGACGTCTATGATCAACCGCGAGGAAAATTTTGCATTGTCGTATCTTCCACCCTGGGTAAATTTACCGATTATTTTTCGTCCAAAATCCTTTGCTTGTTCTTTTTTACTTTCAAATAACTTCTTAGACCAATTTATGATTTCTTCTTCATTGAAATCTGGACACTGTTTTCGTAGTTCGCTGATTATACGATCTAGATCGGGTTGTGGTAGCCAAACTTCTTTCTGAGCTCGATAGCATATAATAGCTTCGGAAACAATCAACGATATCAGCATGCCACAATCAATCATATATCGTAGTAACACTATTGGCATCCAGGCCTTTTCAGATAGGTGTCTACCGAGCCAAACATAACTACACGGATGTAACCCTGTAGCGAGTTCAAATGATATCACACGAGCGAATCCGGTTAAATCAAAATCAGGTAATGGTCCATTAATCGCAACACGAGTCATTTCATGCGTGGGGTGTCCAAATCGTTTAAAATAGTTACTACATTCTCCATACCCGAGAAAACTTCCAGGATAACACGCGGATATATCAATTGAAATCATACCGTCACGATGGTATTTTGTATTCCACAGTCCTCCATGACCAAATTCGATGCAACTCAATTTAACGTCCTCGAGAAAATCACTTCGTGTTGGACGCCAGGAGTTTTTTTCTCTTGCGAAGTGAGCTACCACTGAAGAAATAGTAAAACTATCCGTGAGTAGTTTTTCATGGAAACTCTCTGGTGAAAAATCATTAGCGATTTTTCTCATTCTGTTATCTAATTCTTCAACGTGATATAATTCACCATTTGGTCTTACAAATTGATCAAATCCTGATTCGGAACCAGCACTACTAAGTAACCACACTGACACAGGATCATCTTTACACAACGCATGAATAGCATCAAATAATTTCTCTTCATAGAAAACATCCCCGGAAAATTCCCCGGAAAATTCCGGGGGGATATATCTCACGGTTCTATCTCGTGGAAATATTGTTACTGCAGGTGTCCACGCGTGTTCGTTATGATCAATAATTTGTATTGGCGCTCCTTGTAATTTATATTTCGGTTCGTGTAATACTTCTCCGGTTATCGTCATAACGGTTATTGGGAATCTTAATGATGTTTCTAATTTAGCTATATCAGAAATCTTTGCACCGTGCTGTTTCACTGTCAGTTCCCATTCTGTTATTTTCCTACGTCGCAGATCAGTTAGTTTATTTCCTCGGGATGCATTTGTGAAGTGTTCCATTACCCGTGTTGCTACACAATTGAGCCTTGACGAAGTCAATGGTGAATATTTCATAGGAGCTAGTTTTGCAATATCGGGTTTATCATTTAACGGATATATCCCATAAACGATTGCTGTTACGGGATAAGATCTCTCGTAGTATGGTTTGTCAATTCCAGTTAGAATTCCTGGTTTGGAATCTCTACTTACAATGACAGTTTTTTTATCCTTGAGGATTGGTTCAAATTTATCCTTAATAATCCATTTGCCTTCGACTTCGATAATGAATTTTATTCTGAAAAAATACTTCTGATTGGAATTGCTTTGCTTGAAATCCTTTGGATTTCCACCTTTGGATTTCCATCTTTGAATTTCCCCTTTGGATGGAAATTGCTTTGCTTGAAATCCTTTGGATGGAAATTGCTTTGCAATTTCACCAAGGTGTGAAATTATCTCAGCTGCTCTTTTATCGTTCATAGTAGCATCGATGATGGGTACATTGACATCTTCATCAATAATTCGAAATGTCGACCAACAGTATGCTGCACCGTCTCGGTAGAATTCATTAAAACACTCCCTGATTTTACCGAGTATAGTTCTATCACCGATTAGACGTTTTGGTGTATCAGAGACTCTATCGAGATTGAATTTAGTATTTCTCCAAGGCTTAATTTTCGATAATCTTTGGAACTCCCTATCGAGATTGAATTTAGTATTTCTCCAAGGCTTAATTTTCGATAATCTTTGGAACTCCCTATCGAGATTGAATTTAGTATTTCTCCAAGGCTTAATTTTAGATAATCTTTGGAACTCCCTATCAAGATTGAATTTAGTATTTTTCTAAGGTTTGATTTTCGATAATCTTTGTAACTCCCTATCAAGATTGAATTTAGTATTTTTCCAAGGTTTGATTTTCGATAATCTTTGGAACTCCCTATCAAGATTGAATTTAGTATTTTTCCAGGGCTTAATTTTCGATAATCTCTTGAACTCCTCCATGTTATAATTAAAACAAGTATTTAAATAGAAAAATATAGTATAATGAATCACTGCAAGTGGCTAATGATTGGATCTACAACCCCGTGTAACAAATCATGCAGAAGTGAATTCTGTGGGTATCATATGCAAAGCGTGAGAAACGGTTCAAAAGGCCCTCTCCCATGCCTCCAATGTGGGGTGGGTGTTAGAGGAAAATCGCAATTATGCCTTGCTTGTGGGGGTAAACGATACAGGGAACTAAAACGCTACTATGACAAACGAATCATTGACTCCGTCATCCTTGATAAAATCAAGGACAAAGTAATAAAAACCCCTCAAGATTATATCCAGAGATTTATAATTAAAGCAGATAATAAATTAGACAAGTAGTATTATTATACAAATGAGCCAAGATTTCAGACCTCACCCAGTGCTTGCTAATTACGAAGCCTCTAGTGATGGTGTTGTCAGACACCGCAGACTCAAAGAACCTGTTGGGTATCTGAATAATATGGGATATTTGATGTTTTCAGCTGGGAGGAAAAAGTATCTCTGTCACAGAGCCATCTATGAAGCATTTTACGGATTAATCGAAGACGGTCTTGTGATTGATCACATAAATGGCGTGAAGACTGATAATTGTCTTGGGAATCTTCAAGCCGTCTCGCAGCGCGATAACCTTTTAAAAAGCAACGCTGGTAAGCACGCGAAACATCCCAAGGGTGTGAAATCGTTTGATTTAGAAAATAATGAAGAGAGAAGCTTTCAGTCGATAAATGCGGCTGGAAAATATTTCGATATTTGTAGTACTTCAATTCGATTTGTTGCTGAAAAAATCATTAAAACATCTCTGTCTAAAAAAAATGGTCATAAAATAAAGTTCGTATACACTGAAACTATTTAAGGGAGATAAATCCTTTATGGATAAATCCGCACTACAATTCACACCCTACCTACTAAGTTCCCTTGTATTATGACGTCAAAGGAATTTGTCGCCTGCTATATTACCTGTACTTGACTAGGTGCGCCCACGTGACTGTAATGGAGATATAATGCATGAGTTTTCGATAGAGAATAAAACTTTTTATTGTCACTTGTGGGCTAAAACTGCATTATTAGTTTTATTTATCTACATATCTCATGTGTGGGGTGGGTGGACTAGCAGTAAAGCAGACAGCTAACTCGTTCTTTTCAGTACAGACGTTCTTTATAATCCACGCATTACCTATGTTCGCTCAGCCGGAACGCGAGTGTTTCCTATTCATTGAAGTATGTGGGCGTGGTTAAAATTCCTTGTATGTGAATGTATTTTATCTAGAGAATTATAACAGAGTATATAAAACGCTGTTTTATTAAACAACTGTATTATTTTGTTTAAAATATTTCTCATTGTTGCAGCATAAAATTGTCTATTTTAAAAATCTCTTATTGTTAAGTATACATGTCTTCCCTCTCCTCTATATTGATCGGTATTCATGTGACCTTCAGTACACACTTCTGTTTCCCACCCTGTATGATCGGTATTTCACTGACGCAGGCATGCGTGATTGATATTTACAAACAGTTAAATTAATTTTTTTTTTGTGTACTTAGTATTTTATATTCCTAAATACGATGGATACAGTAAAATTGTCTATTTTAAAAATCTCTTATTGTTAAGTATATCAGATATATATATATATATTAAAAAATCTCTATTCTGTATGACTAGTCGTGGTGTAATGGTATCGTGTTTGTCTTGTAAACATAGCTATCAACTACTACGTGTTCGGTCCCCATAGCAGATACATTATTTGATGGCGAAACGGAAGATGTTTTTTTCTATTAATTGGGGGGATGGGGCGGTCCCCCTCAGCCAAACCAACATGGCAACCCATGCTATCGCATTCTCGGTAGCGTGGGTTGGTGTTTTTTTCCAACTCATGCAACCATGAATGAGATTTCATGGGTTGCCATGTTGGTTTGGTTTACCACGCCCACATCATACCATCATCGTTCCATTGAATTATAATCCATCCTTAATTAAGTTAATTAAGTATATGTTATGCCTAAAATTTGCCGCAACACTCGAGCGGAAATATATGGCATTGTGCCGTCCATGTTGTGACGTCCCCCCAAGCATATCTTCTGGGCGGTCTAAGATGGCGTTTGCCACCTTAGGCCTCCCTTCCGGAGATGTATGTTTCGGGTCCCCCCTTGGGCTTACTTGGATGCGAAGGCACCCAAGGAGTTCCAAAGATGTGTTGTCATATATGTTTTATTTTTATTAATTAGAGATACAGTATACTATATTTATAAATAAATTTATTTATATAAAAATATAAATAATGGATATCAATGATGTAAATGCTATAATTGCTGAAATCTCAAATTTAAATAATAAAGGGGTATTATTATCTGAAAGTCTCGACGTTGACAAGATTACCTCGGAATATGAAGATATTGAATATCTGTCTAGTAGGGGTCGTTATGTTTTACCTAGGATGTACAGGCTCGTGAAAGGAATTCAAAAATCCATTAATGGTTGTTTGTACGGTAACGACATTAATTTATTTATAACGCTATTTAGCACCGTTGAAGCAATACGTCAAAAGCTTGGCCAAGAATATCAAAAACGAGCTGAAATTGGTTCTAAAGTTCGTGATCTTAGAAAAATGTTAAACGAGGAGCGACCCGTATCTTAACCACGTGAGTGTTACTAAAAAATAATATAGGCTTTCGTAAATAATTTAAATAATTTATTTATTTTTTTTTTTAGCGTTTTTTTGTAACACTTGTTACATAGGATTTTCTCCTGAAAGGATACTCATCAGTTTGGACTTGCTCATGCAGTTATGTGCATAATGGATGATCTGGTCGTAGTAGCAAGTAATCACCGCGACGCCTCCATTTTCACGTAATTGTTCTTGTTGCCGCGTCGTTAACACAAATCGTTCATCGCCATTCTCAGATATTACAATTCTGAAATCCCCAGCGATGTTATTTCTGAAACACTCGCGAATAGCGTCGTACAGTTTAACCCTGTCGAAGATGAATACGTTAGCTTGATGGTACATTATTTAATAACTAAGTTATTTAATAACTAAGCTTTTAATTATGATGGAAACCCTCCGGATTTCACATTTGAAAATTTAGTTCACAAACAATATATGGTTGGTGAATCGCTTACAACTAGATTAGCCCGAGAGCGGCTAGCAGCAATTAAAAAGTTTATACCGGTTCGAGACAGAGTTCGCGAGAAACTTCAACAACGACAACAAGCGCAGACTGACTTTTCTGTGTCAAGTGAACAACTGTTCGCCCCGGTAACTAAGGCGACCAGCGATGTGAAAACAGCAACTGAACGAGCAATATACGGAGATATTCCTAAGGAAGGCAAGCGACGAGAAGTGCCTGTTCTTGGTGTGCTTGAAAAGATAGCAGCAGAGACCGGACAAACACGCGCAGGGATACAACAGTTATCCAGTGATATAAAAACTCAGCGTGAGTATGAACAACTAGCTGATATTGATGATGAAACTCAAAGAGTTTCCACACCTGAACCACAACCTGTTGATGTCGTCACCCCAAGAGGTGTTTCCTTTATAGACAAACTCACCGAAGGAGCTATAGCAGAAATCAAACGACCTCAATTAATAAAACCCGAACATTATAAGATTTTTGGTGATTTCGCCGCCCAAAGCTTTCATTCCAGAAAAGACTTTTTAAAAGACGAGTATAAAAACAGTAGAATAAGCCGAGATGAATGGGCTGATTGGTTGTATAAAACGAATAAGGGTGTTGGCCGTTTAAATAAAAGAGAATTGGGATATAAAGAATTTAGAAGGGGAATTGAAGAGTATGATGAAACTGGTACAACTTTGAAAACAAGCGGAAAAGGATATTCGATTAAAAATCCAAAGGATGTCTTTGACTCTACCGTGACATGCCCTGGTAACATTCTCAGTGATATATCACGGTTAGAGGTTCTCATCGGAGGGAAACGAGCCGGAAATAACTCCGTCGAGATAATTAACGAGGCCGCTGATATCTGTAGACGATTATTTGCTGGTGGTATCATGGACATTAATGTATATCGAGAACTTATTGCTGAATTAGTTGAAAATCACAACGATGAAAATCTTATGGATGTAAGCGATTGATCACTAATTGAAAAACTACTAGTTTTATAACAAGATGATTATACACTATAACCATGATAAACCCGTAAGTGTCTACGTGGTGAACTCACGATTGCCTGTTTATCGCGCGTGGTACGGAGATGGTTTCGGCAATACCATTGCGGGGTTATTTACAAGAATGGCTCCCAAGGTGGCGCCGTTAGCTAAACAATTATCAATGAAAGCCATTGATGCTATCCGTGATAAGGGAATCAATTTCGTTGGAAATCTTGCAGGAAAGGCATTTTCTGCCGCGAAAGATAAAATAGCATCATTGGTACGAAAGAAACCACGAATGACTTCGTCATCGATGACTTCGTCAGTGGTGAAACCAGGAATGACTTCGTCATTAGTGCTGCCATCAACTACAGTGATGCCTGCAAAAATCAGCAAAGCAATAAATAACGCAGTGGAAGAAAAACTAGCGCAACTGACTTCGTCACCACCGGTAACAGATAGCGCTATCATGAACGCGATAGCAGGAAGTGGTTTGAAACAAAAAAGAAATTCGAGGAATTTTCAACGACGATGATTATAAAGAATTAAAACGCTAGCGTTAAACTCTTCGAGTTTCACAATTGAAAACGCTAGTAATGTTATAAATGTTTAAACGAACAGCTGATCCCGCGTTAGATATGGAAGCCCCAATGCGCAAGGATGATTCCGTCCGCGATTATCAATACTATTCCTATCATGCAATACAACCCGACCTACGATCGCGAATTGAACTTCAAGTTCAAGATACCAGTAAATACTTTTTACCATGTGAAGCATTTATTGAAGTAGAAGGAAAACTTGTAACAAATGATGCAGCTGATACCCCATATGCAAATGATTCAAATATCCGAGTTGGTTTCGTCAACAACGGTATAATGGCGTTATTTGAAAGTGCAAGATATCTCATTGATGGAAAAGAAATTGAATCAATAGACCGCGAGGTTGATGTTGCAACAACAATAATCGGACTATCAAGATACTCCGATGATTATACAAGATCGGCTGGTCCATCTATGATGTTTGCAAAGGATACCTCTGATAACGCTGACCACCTTCAATACATTAAAGTGTTAACACCGCAAGACACTTCAGTTGATAATCAACGAGAAGCAACTAATCCAGAACGTCGAGCTAGACCAGGAGCTGCGTTTGATATTCTCGGAGGTGTTAATGGTAATTTCAATTTAGGATTTGCAACACGAAAATTAGCATTGGAAGGACAAGAGAAAAAGTTTTCATGTGCGATTCCACTCCATCACATATTTGGATTCTGCAGAAATGTAAGAAAAGTTATCTATGGAGCCAAACACACAATCGCATTAGTGCGAAAAGGCAATGACAATGATGCAATTTGGCGTACTGGTGCCGCTGATGGTAAAGTTGTTTTGAGTAAAATAGTATTATGGATGCCAGTAATGACTCCATCAATTACCACGGAAGAGCGGCTACTTTCGTTTATGGAAACCGGTGGTAAATCATTGCTAAGTTGGCTAACAACAACGACTGATGCTAAAGAGGATAATGTTAATGGTACATTAACATGGCACCTGGCATCAAAACAAGGCGTTTCAGCTCCACGTCATATATTTATAGCGCTGCAGAATCGGAATCGATTAGGTTCCCAAGAACGCAGTCATATGATATTTGATCGGTTAGGGGTAAGTGAGGTTTCACTGAGAATAAACGGACAACAAGAACCATCTGAGGATATACAGCTTAATTACGGAAACAACCAAATAGCACGTGTGTATCATCGGATGCTGTCATATATGGGTCGTGATCAAAATGTTGATACTGGTTTGCAAATATCTCAGCTCGATTTTAAGAACTTGTATCCAATTTATTACTTTTCACTGGAACATCTTGATTTAACAAGGCAATCCGTTGTTGATATACATTTTAGGGCTCGTATAGATCCTGGTGGTGTTGATTATAGAGCGGTTGCTGTTATTCTCAGCGACAAATCAATGTTGTTAGAAGGGGCTGGCGGACGAATGAGACTTGTTGATGCACCAGTGGAAAATCTGTAAATGAAACTTGAAAAGTTTCCATAGGATTTCCCCAATTAGATCAATTGAAAGAATAAATGTGTTTTACAATAAAATGCCATATAGTGTTGTTAGTGTCAAGCTGACTGATGGTCAGGTCAAGAAATTAAAATCAAAATCCGCTAAGGAATGTGGAACAACAATAACGTTAAAACCAGCGCAGATGTCCGGAGGTACACATAAAATATCATTAACGGATCGTCAAATAAAACATTTCAATGATGCAATGAAAAATAAGCGAGGAGTTCAAATAGAATTTTCGAAAGCTGCAGTCGCGAACATGATAAAATCAGGTGGTATATTTCCATTGTTAGCCGCAATACCAGCATTGATTGCAGCGGCTGCCCCAGCGGTGGCGAAGGCGGCAGCGTTGGGAGCCGTTGGGACCGCAGCAGGGATGGCGTTGAAAAAGGCAACTGGGAAAGGATATAAAAAAAAGGGAAAGGGGTTGTACCTACCAGGAACCCCGTATTCATGGTACAGCGGGAAATCCGTGAACGGATCGGGTCTAAGAAAAATACCAGGAACGGTTTATTAATTCAGAAATCTTCGATTTCCGAACCTATGGTTCCCATGTCCAATTTTGATTTAATTGATGCTGCTAAAAAACTAGCGATAAAAAACTTCAGAGGGGTTTTTATGAGAGATCAATTACCGAGAAAACCAAATAACGTTGAAACCGGTATCATCAATCTTGATAACAGCAGCGGATCGGGAACTCACTGGGTTGCATACGCGATTGATCCACGTGAGATTGTCTATTTCGATTCATATGGGTTAGCTCCGCCAAGCGAGTTTATGCGGTATATAAATTCCTCGATGAAACTCAAAGGGTTTCCGATTTTTTATTCCACGCTGCCAACACAACAATTAAATGATCCACCGATATGCGGCCGTGAAGTATTAAATGTCCTCGCGGAGATTTCATTAAAATCCTTTGGATCTCCGTGGAAACCACCTCATATTATTGTAAACGAATACACGAGTGGGAAATTACAAGGATCAATAAATTGAAAACACAAGTTACGCTAACAATAATGATCGATATTTGGGGACAACCTCTGTCAATGTTGGAACCCACCGAGGAAACATCTGCGGGTTCTATCGAGGATGTAAAAAAAATAATAGAAGATGAAATCGCTGAGACGTTAAATTTAACAAGTGTTGACCCGAACGAAATAGTTGTATTTCAAGATCGCCAGGGTAAATTGAAAAGCAGTAATATATCCGTGAATGACATTTTGATACGGCATCGCGCTGCCGCTGAAAACTCTATTGCACTGTATTCCAACGATGGACAACTTAAACCAGGCGCACTTGTGTCTACGATCACCGACGCGATTGCTACCCACGAACGTGAGCTGAATGATTTTATACGAGGTTATAATAGTTTTCGCAAAAATGTCGTACATAAATTCTTTGGAACCCCGCTTGTGGTTGGCATGACTCTCGCTGAAATTAAAAACTATCTATCGCTATTCTTCGCTAACAAGGACGCGGGAAGGATGATGAATGAAAATGAAATCAAGGCAAATTATCTCGAGATTTCTAAACTAATAGAAGATCAAAAACCCACTAATGACATTGTTGGTAGATTCTTTGGATCCCCACCTGTGGCAGACTCGACTCTCGCTGAAATCAGTGAGTTTATCGGCAAGCACACTCACAATGCCTACATCGCTAATAATTTCTTTGGTGTCCCGGTTACATCTACAATGACTCTCAAAGATATTAATATGTTTATGGTGAGACAAACAACACTTAATACCATCGTGGATAAATTTTTAGGGAGAACACCTGTGTCTGAAACCACATCGTTGACAGGTCCAACCCTCGCTGAAGTTAAAAAAGCTATTGACGAACAAAAGCTCACAAATGAAATGGTTAATAAGTTCTTTGAGGGCAGTAGCCTCCAAGATATCACGACAAAATTTTCTAACATCGACAACCATATTAAAACCCAAGCACTGATTAGAATCAACGAACTTCTGGTTTCATTCTTTTCTGACAGGTGGGGGGGGGACAATAGATCCTGCCAGAATCAGTGTAAATTATCTCAATATTTCCAACGATCTTCTTGAACTAAAAGAAAACTTTGAAAAGATAAAAATTCCGCACAAAAAACCTAAAAATATCGTGTATACGGTCAAACATATAATCGAGGATTGGATAAGAGACCAATCTCCTAGAATTACCATCGATCTCTTGTGGGATGAGGGGGAAGTGAAGGTTGATGGTATCTATAGGTTAACGTGGGCCTCTATCGATCAATTTAATATGATCATGAACAATAGAACCTACTCTGGTGGAGTCGCGACGTTAATTATCGAGACTGGCATAACACCAGAATTTTACTTCGTCGCGGTTGATAGCTCCACCATTAGATCAAAAATAGCCTTGTGCATAGAACTCGTAGATCATTTTTCCGGCTGAAGTACTAGCAATTCCCGCTAACGATGACAAATAATTGAAAACACTAGCGGGTTTAAAATAACAATGACTTTGTCATCGACGCAATGTCGCTATGATCAGGTCAGAGAATTTCAGAATAGACTCAAAACCCTCACTGAGGAGTATCAAATAAAAATAAAAAAATACCGACGAAGAATCACCGCAATTGATGTTACTATATACTTGGTGTCAAGCGTTCTCACTGGTGCCGGAATAATACTTGCATCGGTTACAATGATTGCCCCGGTCGTAGTTCCAATTTGCATTTCTGCGGTGGCTACAATCGGGGGTATATTAACCGGGATAGCAAAAAAGATATCATCATGCAGCCAGAGTAAACTGCAGAATTACTTACTTCAATTTCATATTGCATCAACCGCATACTCGCAATTATCATTGATGATATCGTCGTCACTCGATAATACGATTATATCAGATAGTGAATTCTCAGCGATGGTCAGTATTTTTGATTCCGCGATATCGAAATTAGAGCGACAACATGAATATAATAACAATGACAACACCGATGGAATCAGAAAACACGAACCCAAAAAAACAAAAAATGATCTCAATAATATCAACATTACCAGATTGTGAGTTCTCAGTGATGGTCAGTATTTATGATTCCTCAATACCAAAATTAGAAATAAATCATGAGTATAGCAACGATGACGACACCGATGGAATTACTTCAACGAATAGTGGAGAACACGAACCCAGTACAAACGAGTATGATATCAATAACATCAACGAATCCAGAATTCAGTGTGAATTTCCCCTCTCCGGTCCCAGTGAAGGAGATAGCGCTAGCAAAACTACGAGTGTATCACAGTTGGCCTAATATCAGATCGGTTGCATTTAGTGGTCAGCAACCCAATAACACACTGGTGTTCTCGTATAAGAATAAACCCGATGGTACTCCAGAGTGGGAAACTATTTCGTTACCAACTGGGTCGTACCAAATTAAGCAAATCAATGCTGAAATTCAGCGTAGAATAAAATCAATCACTGGAAAAGAATCAAAAATAGCTATTAATCTTCATCAACCGACGCTCTCGTCGTCGATCGAAATAAGCACAGAGGGATACATTGTAGATATATATAACAGCTCGTTAAGAACAGTGTTAGGATGGCCTGAAAAACCACCGGAAAAATCCGCCACCGACTTAACCACGGACATACAATCATATCATGAAATCAATCCCAGTTATCGAGATAATTTATCTGATATAAGAAAAGGAAGAATCGCCGATAGATTTATATTTACCAACAAAGACACATTGCAATGGGATTTTATCATTAAAAGAACAACCGACTCATCTGTTACTATTTCATTTACGCTAACTGACGTCCGTGGTTATTTTAATGAGATTAAACAATTATATGACACACAACTAGAACAACTACGGAAAACAAAATCGCAAAAACACGTTGAAATAATAAATCAGCTTATATCGGACATGAAATATATCTATGAACTAATTATTCAAACAATAATTAATGACAACAGCGACAATAAACAACGATTCTTAACCGATTACAATATCACAGAGGACAATCTGCGTAATTTCAAGTTTCCCAAATACAACGCTGATGAACTAGCAAGAATTGTTAAAACCGATATCAAGGCGCTACAAAAATCAGATTCAGCTGTCCTCTTCAGGTATAATAATGATCCAGATGGTGGCGGTAGGCATATTGCCCCTCATAATGTGAATATTTCAACGGTGATTGCGCTCAATTTAGTATGTGATGCAATTGAAGGAAGCTATCAAATTAATCTAGAGCAATCAAATCAAGCTCAGCAGGGATATATTCTTTATTCGTTTGCACCAACAGCTCCTCCAGGATTCCTAATTATTGAAAACCCAATTAATCCTGTCTACATGCGATGCCATAATAATTCGTTAACGAGAATTAATTTCAAACTCACCGACCAGTCAAATAATTTAATTGATTTACAAGAAGAGGTGTTAGCGATTAGTTTGTTTGTAAAATCCTAAATTGCTTTGCAATTTCAAATGATTTTCGTCCTATAAAGTCGATCAAATATTTGGTTGAAATCATTTATTATTTTTTGTTAACCCAGTGATGAAATCACTAGTGATGAAATCACTAGCAGCAGAGAGGGTGGATGACAACGACGTTGGCGTATATAAGGAAATCTTATTTTATCGAATAGACGCCATTTTTTTTACTATTTGGTGGAAGCCTCAGATTTCCGAATCGACGCTCGGAAAGTTGTGAGGTTCACCCTCTCTGCTGCTCAGATACTAATAGATTAATGATATCACATATACTGATAGATTAATGATATCACAGATACTGATAAATTAATGATATCACAGATACTGATAGATTAATGATATCACAGATACTGACAGAATAATGATATCACATATACTGATAGATTAATGATATCACAGATACTAATAGATTAATGATATCACATATACTGATAGATTAATGATATCACAGATACTGATAAATTAATGATATCACAGATACTGATAGATTAATGATATCACAGATACTGATAGATTAATGATATCACAGATACTAATAGATTAATGATATCACATATACTGATAGATTAATGATATCACAGATACTGATAGATTAATGATATCAGAGATACTAATAGAATAATGATATCACATATACTGATAGATTAATGATATCACAGATACTGATAAATTAATGATATCACAGATACTGATAGATTAATGATATCACAGATACTGATAGATTAATGATATCACAGATACTAATAGATTAATGATATCACAGATACTGATAGATTAATGATATCACATATACTGATAGATTAATATCACAGATACTGATAGATTAATGATAGCACAGATACTAATAGATTAATGATATCACATATACTGATAGATTAATGATATCACAGATACTGATAGATTAATATCACATATACTGATAGATTAATAATATCACATATACTGATAGATTAATATCACATAAATGATAGATTAATGATATCACAGATACTGATAGAATACTGATATCAGATACTGATAGAATACTGATATCACAGATACTGATAGATTTATAATATCACAGATACTGCCAATTTAAAAGAGACAGAAATACAAACAAATAGTATAAGTATAGCATACAATCTCTGACAGCAGAAAGTAACAAAGATAAACCCAACATATGAATAATAATCACAGCAATCCTTTCATAAGACAAAATGACCTTGACATATGCATAATAGTCACTTGTCTTTAATATTATAAGGTAAACATACATATAAGTCACTTAGCTATCCCATTATAAAATAAACATATTTAGAATAGCCGCTTAGCTATCCCATTATAAAATAAACATATTTAGAATAGTCGCTTAGCTATCCCATTATAAAAAAAACATGTTTGTTTTATGGTTTAATGCCATTTTTCAGCACAATATAGACTATACATGGCGGCCAGCATTAATTGGTGGAGGAAGAACCCAGACAACCCCTGGAAAGAACCACCGACCCACAATAAGCTACTGGCAAGCTTTCTCACATAACTGCATTTGCCGAATCTTAGACTCGAACACACACTGACAGAGGTGAGACGGCAGTGGTCCGTAACGGACAGCGCTTTAGACCACTCAGCTACTTGGACCCCTAAACATATTCAAAGTAGTCACTTAGCTATCCCATTATAAAATAAACATATTTAAAATAGTCACTTAGCTATCCCATTATAAAATAAACATATTATAAAGATGTTCTAAGATGGTAAGGGGCTATAACTCTGACATCAGCTGATTAATCTCATCCAAGGCAAAGTACAGATTAAGTTTCATAGTGAATATCACAGAAATCAAACAACATACATGTATGTGAATGCTAGTCTTCACAAGCTGTTTGACTCAAGACCCATAACTCTGCATAGTATGATCAAGATCAGCTGACTACTTGACTCTTACAGGTTTGTAAAACAATGATGCTCAATGACCAATGTGGATGAAAAATAATTTTAAAAAAACTTGTTACACAACATGAATTTTCCAGGCTATTTAACATTGATCTAGGCCATAACTATAATACATACAGGTCAAATGTGATCCTCTAAGACGACTATTATACATTAATCTAGGCAATAACTATAAGACACACAGGCCAAATGTAATCCTAACAGATGACTATTTAATGTTGATCTAGGGACATAACCCTAGGGCTATAACTATAAGACACACAGGCCAGATGTAATCCTCTAAGATAACTATTTAACATTGATCTAGGGCTATAACTATAAGACATACAGACCAGATGTAATCTTCTAAGATAACTATTTAACATTGATTCTAGGGCAATAACTATAAGATGCACAGGTCAAATGTAATCCTCTAAGATGACTATTTAACATTGATCTAGGCCATAACTATAAGACATACAGGCCAAATGTAATCCTCTAAGATGACTATTTAACAATGACCTAAGGCTGTACCTACAAGACATACAGGCCAAATGTGGTACTCGAAGATGACTACTCAAAGCCTTTGATCAAAAGGCCATAACTGTACGAAATAAAGACCAAATATGGTCCTCAAAAATCCTGACCAAATGTGGTCCTCAAAAATTCCAGGCCATGTGTGGTCCTCAAGGATGAATATTTAAAGCTGATCAAGGGCAACAACTCTAAGAAATTCTGGACACATGTGAACCTTATTATGCTTCAGAAGATATTTCATTCAAATCAACTGAAAAAGACAAGCTTGTAAGTAAGTAAGATGGGCAGTAAGATGGACAGATAGCATTTCTATGTACCCTCAGTTAACCTGCTATGAACTGAAAATACTCCATCTACCCTCAAGTTCAAAAAAAATCAAAGTCATCAATATATTTTAAATAGCTGATGTGGTAAGCTGAATGCAAAGAATGCATTTAAGAATCAACTGGACAGAAAGAAACATTGATTCCTAATGGGTGGAAAAATAGTCCTAAATTGCAAAATGACAATAATGATCTTTCTTTAGATTAAATGTATAATCAAAATATGTTTCCAAGACTTTGTTATCTATGGCAAATATTGGGTCTTACCTGTACCATAGTCTATTCTTGTATCATTTCCAAATCCTTCAACTAGATACACACTGACTTCTGGAATGGCTCTGTTGTATTTTTCATCTAATGTTTCTTGTATAAGAGATTCTGCATTCTGGAGAAGAAAAAAATTGACAGTTTTTCTATTTTATGTATGCTCATAATCTACTCTCTGTTTCTCCCCTCTTTCTCTTTCTCTTTGTATATTTCTCTCTCTTTCTCTCATACTCCACTGTAATGAACATCTTCAATTTTAAGCAATACACACAGGGTTCCTGGAGACAAGTCCTAATATTTCCTTCTCAAGAAAGCGTTATAGCTTAGAAGTAAAATAAAAATAACGTTTACGACAACATTAGTCTTATATCATATATAAGTGACCATCATGGTCACTATCACAGTACAGTAGTTTTCAAGCATTCTACTAGATCTCACTGTCTGAACAGCCTTTAAATACCAGGATATGCACCAAGTCACAATGATAGTCTCCAGGATTTCATAAAAACTTTCAATGCAGAGAATGCTCACAGCCCATTAACATGCTTATTCTAGCTACCATCTGATCAAGGGCCTTAAATCTGGATGAGATCATTTACTGGTCAAGTGCTTGTGCAAGAACAGAAGGAATGATGGACAATGAATTCTCTTTATATCTCCACTTCAATAATGGCAGGGAACAGAATGTCAGATCTGCATGTTTACAAAATGAATGGTAAAAAATAAAAGCTTCAATTAAAAAGTCAATGAATGGAAGCTGCAAAAAGCTGTACATTTAGACTTGTAAATATTACATACAGTGTGCTCACATGTATTTTTGGAACCACACTCACTGTGAGATTGGAGAGAGTGGATGATTATGAAAAAACGTCCACCACCTCTGCATGTATCCTGATGGGGTTTCTGCAGTGTGGAGAATTACTCTGCACTGTGCTTTCTCCAGGAGACATCAAGGATCACCACCATTGAGTGGATATAGTCTGTATGAAATGGGCATGGTTTAATGTATGACCCCTGCAAGCATGCTCCTTAAAGGTTTATGGCGCAGTACTTAAATATGAAAAGTAATCCTCTGAGGTAAGGACAATTAAATTCCCCATGACATCCACTTCAAAAACAATGACTAAACAGAAAACACTGAATTTACACTTAAATGAGAACAACATGTTTAGTCCTTGAATGTAATGATCCAGACATGATGCTGAATATGCATGTACATAGCTACAAACTTTAGTCCCATTCTGACTGAATTTAAACTTTGTAGGACTGGTCATTAAATTTATTATTCTTCTCAATTTTGTTTTATTTTATACATCACAAGTTACATTTGTTTCATTTGATATAACCTTTTGAAACTTAAATAGTCTCTCCCAAATGAAGAATTGAATTGAGTGATGTTTGCAAAAACAGATTGTGATCAATGTAAACACTTGTATAAACATTTAGCAGCAGAAGATGTCAATTTCAGCATGGATGATGTCAATTTCAGCATGGATGATGTCAATTTCAGCATGGAAAAGATGATGTCAATTTCAGCATGGAAAAGATGATGTCAATTTCAGCATGAATGATGTCAATTTCAGCATGGGAAAGATGATGTCAATTTCAGCATGGCTGATGTCAATTTCAGCATGGAAAAGATGATGTCAATTTCAGCATGGAAAAGATGTCAATTTCAGCATGGAAAAGATGATGTCAATTTCAGCATGGATGATGTCAATTTCAGCATGGAAAAGATGATGTCAA
This sequence comes from Unio delphinus, assembly GCA_029339505.1. NCBI lineage: Eukaryota > Metazoa > Mollusca > Bivalvia > Unionida > Unionidae > Unio > Unio delphinus. The sequence goes on from JAQISU010000047.1 coordinate 30,512,491, forward strand.
TTTCAGCATGGAAAAGATGTCAATTTCAGCATGGAAAAGATGTCAATTTCAGCATGGAAAAGATGATGTCAATTTCAGCATGGAAAAGATGATGTCAATTTCAGCATGGAAAAGATGTCAATTTCAGCATGGAAAAGATGATGTCAATTTCAGCATGGATGATGTCAATTTCAGCATGGAAAAGATGATGTCAATTTCAGCATGGAAAAGATGATGTCAATTTCAGCATGGAAAAGATGATGTCAATTTCAGCATGGAAAAAATGCATTTTTAACTTTACAGGTCAAAATAGGGTTACATATTTAACAGCTGAAGTTTGGTAATTGTTTATAATTAATCTGACCTCAATGTATTGTTGAAATTAATAATAATGAGGACAATTTTCAAATCTTACATGTTCAACAAATTTAAGGCATTCTGTTTGTTCTTGTAAGAAAAAATATAAAATCAATATTTTTATCATGATAGAAAAACACTAACCAGTCATTTGGAAATGATGTGTTGATAAGTTAATCATAACATAGCTCTAAGATGTTAACTTATTCAATGCAGCTTCTTGTGACTTTTGGAGTGCTTAGCTACTGTAACAAAAAATAAAACATGCGAACCAATTTCTTTTATTAGTATTTGGCAAATTTCTGTATTTGGGATACTGCTTTGCAGCTAAATGGATTAAGTGAAAGACATGGGAATGATCACTCTCTGTCTCAATAAAATAATGGCTGTTAAATTTACATTTCTCTGACATAAGGTAATGACTTTATGCAAATAAAAGACCTATTAGTAGCAGTAATACCAAGTATGGTCTCATTGTTATTTCAAACTGGGTTACTACTACCTATTACAAAAATCTCAACTTAAAATGAAACAAAAACTTCAGAAAACGCTAATGGATCTATTTCAAGTACGAGGAATCCAACTTTAAAAAATATCTCAATACTATGTTATCAGAATATACAGACACATTCATTTCCTAAATTCTGTTTTCGTGCAATTTGTTTTGTTTACTATGAAATTTAGTAATTTTATATGCGAATTTCTTTCTCTGTTAATTTACATTGTCAGAATTGTGCAGTATGTTTCCAGATTGCAAACCGTAAATGGCTAAAAATAGTTTAGTATACTATGAACTATGAATGCTGTGGATGAGTCATGAGATTTTCAAACTAATGAGCATGATATTCACAATGTCAACAACAAATCTGAGAGATACAGTAACTGAAAATATCAGTCTGATCATTTAAAGTTATTTCACATATAGAAAGGTTCAGACTGTACACAGTGCTCTCTATTGTTATAAAATTAACACAGAAAAGCCAAGGGCTATTGCATTTCTATCAAAGACATACCATTTTACAAGTCAGTAAAAACAATACGTTCTCAAGAAAACAAAACCTTCTGGTAGGAAACAACAATTATGAGAACCTATAAGACATAAAAGTATCATTTCCACTAGCATCTGAGATAGCAAACAAATGTTTTTGCTGAAACATCATGTTTGAAGAAGAAATAAGCTTCCTACGAAAATGAAAAAATATAAGGTCATTAATGCCAAACTGAAGCCTCTAACTGACTATTTGGTTAGTTTAGTTTGTTAATTTATCTTTTGTTTACCCACTGGACGTTTCATTAAGGTCGTGACCTCTCTGCTGCTGTAATTAGATCAATTTCTTATCAAGACCTATACAATATCATAACCTAGGACCATATAAATTTAACATAAATAAATGTGAGGTAGCTTAGACACATGAAAGGAAGTTTTTAAACTTAATTTTATTCATATCTCCTGAACAAGTCTGATGAATATTACTAAGTGTTTATCAACTCCTTTAAAATATTAGTTATCTCTGATAATGTTCAGAATTTGTCTATATCTCTATGCAACATAAATTAAATCTATATTTTTATGTCTGCCTCGAGAAAATTTTCTCGCCAGATTTGATTGTTTATCCGACATCACATCATCATAAACAACTAAGTTATTAATAATTATTATTTTTAATAAATCCATCAAGTTCATCAACACTCTGCACTTCATCAATATCACTGATAAAATAAAATACCATCACATTCTTCATTTAATAATTTTGCATTCTCATTAAAATCTTTAAAATATCATAGCATCTCTGATCATCTACTGATGGTGACGCTAAATATAATTTATCCCCCTTGTGCCATCTCATTATCAAATTAAGTAATAATTGTGTCTTTCCATTTCCAGGTGGACCTATTATTATAATTCTGATAGAATTTGGTATCTCTGGATGATATTTGACTAGTTCTTGTTTTAGTGTCACTGACAAATCAATTACATCCATATTATAAATATATGAATTTATATTGTTTACAGTGTAGAGTTAAAACTCCAACCACTGACTTAGACAGTTACCAAGAAAAAAAAATATGGTGGAAAATGTGCAATTTGTGACAAAATTTCTTTTTGTTTTAAACTAAAATTCAACATAAAAATGGCAGTAATATTGCTACATTAATGTCAAAATTTCCAGGAACCCCATGGGCTAAATACCCAAGAGAAAAACATAATCCTGGATATAATTATTGTGGTCATGGAACACGACTGGATAATTGACCTGACAAATGAGATCATCCAGAAAATTGAACAAGCATGTCTGGTTCATGATGTAGCATATGAAAATAAAGACTTACAATGACATAGTGCAGTTTTGAAATTTATAAACTTGTTAAATTCCATAAAAAATATAAATATATCAGAGAATCATTAGCTAATTGGTTGGTAAGATCTACAATGAAAGATAAACTAGCATTAGGGGCTGATAATTAATCAAACGATTATTATACATAATGGAATCGATTTATTATAGCCGAACAGAATATTGGTGAGGTAGAGCAGTGATTAGTAAACTCGCTGATGCAACAAATGTTACATGTTCTTTTGTTGCAAATTGGTAAGCATGATAGGCAATATGGCAGATTTTTATACCACCATCTAAACAAATTCAATGTGCATGTGATTGATCATATCAATGGTGTAAAAGTCGATAACTCGTTGATTAATTTACATGCTGTTACATGTCAGACTAACAAATTTGGAAATGTTTGTTCTAATGATTTGCATCTACAAATATTGAGACAGTTGAAAAAATAATATTTCCCTCAATGTATGCAGCTGGTAAATATTTTGATATTTGCAGGCATTCTATACATTCTGTCACAAATAATGTAACCAGGTCAGCGTTTTGCAAAAAATATAAACTAAAATTTACATTTCATTACATGTATTATTAAGGAGAGATAACTCTGAAGGGCATCTTTCTTTAGTAGAGAGTGATTAGAAATGCTTTCATTTTATCTTCTGAATACCAAAGTTCTATTGATTAATCAAACATTATTTGTTCACAAATTCGCCAATTTATATATTCAATATCTGATAAAACTAGATTTGTGTTGTTTCAATAATTTGTTTTAATTCGTCAGAGTAATTTTGTGTAATATTTAAAAATAAATATTGTAAGTTGCCAAATACACATACAAGTTCAGGTCTAATTACTTGTGGGAAATTATCAATTAATCCTTTGTTTACAGCAAAATTATTGTTATCATCTAACTAAATAAGGTCAATATTTTTGTTATTTTTTTACCATTTGATCCAATAAAGAAGGATAGTTTCGTTGAATGGTAACCAAGTAATACTATTTTCCATGTTCTTCGATATTCTGCTTCCTTTGCAAATATGTTTTTGTCATTTCATTTAGGTTCTGGTGGTGCAAGATATTCTGGTGGAACTTCATGCCATCCTAAAACTGATTTGATTGATGACTGATACATATAAACTAGAGTTGATTTCAATCACAGCTGATAATGTTGGTTCATGAGCAGTGATTGCTATTTTTGATTCTTTTCCTGTAACAGATTTAATTCTGTGTTGGAATTCATCGTTGATTTGTTTGAGCTGGTAACAACCAGTTGGAATAACAACAATCCGTTGTCAGGGTTTCCATGTTTTTTTTTTTTTTGCAAATACCAAAGTATTATTTGCCTGTAATTCACCAAATGATCTTTATCTAATATTTAGCCAACTATGATATACTCATAATTGTGCAAGCGCAATTTCTATTACTGGAATAGCACTTGGATAGTGGATACTAAATTCAGGATTAGTCGAACTTGCTGATATCAAAGTTGTTTTTTAGTTGTATTAATGACGATCTGTTGCACTATTTCTTGCAATGATGACGTTATGATTATTAATATTTTCTAAATCAGAAATCAGTCATTGCCTCCTTGTAAATCTTAATCATTTCTGTAAACTTAATATCTGATATTATTCCATCACTAATTTTAATCATTTCTGCGAACTCGTTATCTGATATCACTAAGACCTGATGATATCAATCAATATAATTTCGAGTGTGCTAAGTCACTGTATGCAACTTATTATACATGTATACTCATGGAGTTTATTTTTTTTGCTACATGAAGATATTTTTTGACAATGATATTAAAAACACCAGCAGCTGTTGTTGCAGCTGAAAACATAAACTGTTACAACTGCAAGTGATGTCATTGTTGTTAACAGCAATACGTCAGTTCCAGCATTAACAGCGGACAATGAATATACAATTATATCAACAACAACTACATATCTGCAGTATTATTTTACTTTTGCTGTAAATTAATCAACTTCATTTTTTAGTTTTTGCGATTCAAGCACCTGACTGTATCTGTACTGTTGCATGCTGACTGGGTAACTCATTTTATTTAAGTATTAGTCTTTTTCATTCAGGTTCCATTTCAAATGTTACTTCATCATTTTGCTCCAACATGACTAACATAAATGCAGAAGATTTTGTTAGTAGATAACATCGTAGTATTGAAGTAGATATTAGTAATACTGTAACACCTAGTACTGAGAACCTGTATATACCAGAGCGATGTTTTATTGAGTGGCAACCATAATACTGATCTATAGACTACGTTGTCAGTGATATTTTTTATATAAGTTTAATATCAACAACTGCTGGAACTCTGAAAAATTCATTAATGTTTCTATGAAAACTCAAGAACGTGTTTATGTGAATAGTATAACGATCAGATCTTAGATTGAACTTCATTAATGATTGCCATTAATGAGTTCATCATTGGGAAGTCTCTATCATCAAATGTATTTCTTTGCTGCAATGTCATTGCTTGATTCTGGTTCTCTATGTCATTTTATTATTAATCATACTGAGAAGACCCATCAGTGTATCTCTCGATTTTTGTACTCGATTGTAAATATTGTTGACATAGTAACAAAGGGTTTAAATTTTCCATTAATATCAAACATTTTTTCAGTTACTCCATTAATTCTGACAATAATATCTGGTAATGAAAGATCACTAATTTTAATCTTCCTTGCTTATCTTGAAATACAAGCACTTAATTTGGATCTAGATTTGCAAGATTTAATAACTATTGATTTTATTTTTTGTGTGATATTCTAGCAGTTGTTTGTTTTTTGTTTAGAGAAAGATTTTTCATAAATATCTAACATTATATTTTTAAGATCTGTTTAAAACAATAGCAGCTACTTGTATAATCACGCACCACTTTACGAGGTGGTTTGGTTGAGTACAGCAATTGCTTCACGGCCACATATTGGTGGATCAGTTATTATCTGTGTTGGTAATGTTGAATACCAGATCGGAATGGATCTTGTATATAACATAAATCCTTTGGCGGAGGAAATCCATACGAAAAAAAATAAACAAATCCATGTGGATAAATTGCAAATGCAACCTAATGAGTTCCTGCACCAGAACTATTATCAAGATTAATGATACTGGTTTCAACTTCAATGTGTTGGTTAAGTAATTGATCACACATAAAAAGACCTCTCACATTTTTTATATTTAATTTTTTAGCAGCAAAGAGTAAATCAAAATTATGACAGCAATAATAATAATAATAATAATAATAATGAGGACTTTGTATAGCACCTGATCTTCAGAAGCTCTAAGCGCTTTACAACATCTATAATGATATGACTTCAAAAAACAAAACCAAACACCATGAAATTAGAAAACATAAAAAATGCTGAAAATATTAAAGGTAGGAAACATTATTAGGTCGTTAAGTTTGTTCCTGCAGTTGAAAAAAAGAGTTTTAAGAGCACTCATGAAAAGGATCACTGTGTCCTTTTTATCTAATTTCAATGGGCAATTGGTTTCATGTTGCTGGGCCCTGGTATGCAAAAGAATGTTGTCCATATGACTTCGTTTTCATAGTGGGAATAATGAGTATACGATTGCCAGAGGAGTGTAAGTATCTTGCTGGTGTATACACAATGGTGAGGCCAGATAAGTAACTTGGACTAGAGTCCATCAGTGAAACGTAGCATAGAGATAAATTTTGTGTTTGATTCTGGATCGAATCGATAGCCTGTGTAGGGTACAGAGCAGTGAGGAAGGTGTGCTATTATTATATAAATAAATGTGTCCTGTGACAAAGAATATCCTGGTCAAAAAAGAAAAACTTGAATGACCTGTCCCTTACAGAAAAGGACAATCTAGCTCCGTAATATTAAATGACCTGTCCCTTACAGAAAAGGACAATCTTACAGAATTGAACTAGTTGATAGTTGTTTACATGTTTATTCAATCTCATAACTGAGCCATTACTATTTACATAAAAAATTTGTTTTGCATTTAAGTTTAAATTCAGTGTTTTCTATTTTATTGTTGGTGTTGTTAAAGAAAAGATGCCACTGTTTGCAATTTAAATGTCCATACCTCTGAGTAGGATAAAATTACACCGTTCAAGAGAATCTCAACAATGGGGGTTTCTCGTCATGTCAGCGTGTAAGTTTTATAAATGTAAATTATAAAGAAGACTTTTTAAAATCAATTTCTACTGACTATATATATATATATATATATATATATATATATATATATACACACACAGTTCTACCCGTTTATGTTGACATCCTCGGGCCTGAGGAAATATGGTCGACATAGGCAGATGTCGAGATAAAGTGTTGGGGAGAGAGGCTGAAAAAAGATAAAAGTTAAAATTCGTCAGCAAAGGGTGACCCGTCATCAGTGAATAGCATTTACACTTTGAGAAAACAATGGAAATTTTGAGAACAATAAGACAGAATCAGTGTGAAATACACTTGTATATTGACAAATTACATTCTGGTTACCTTTGTGTAGTAAAATCCAAATTAAAATATTGCATTGATCACATCCTGATATGAAAAACATTACGATATTCAGCACTGGCATTAGCACATGGTTGGATAGTTGTCATTTACATGCTTCATGTACATGTACTTGAATTGGCCTCGATTTTGGTCAGTCTGTTCCCATCTTATGGAGGCTACCAAGGGGATGGGGTTATTCACAGGGAAGTGAAAAACTGTCAACAGTACATGTATTCTCCACAAATACTTTTGTATCCGATGTTATGATGAATATTAAAGCGACTGAACCAACCACTTGTTGCAGTGAAGTTCTCCACACTAAATTTTTCGATAATGCTTCATTGAACCAATTTGATGCTTCCTCCATGTCTTCAAATGTAGCAGTCTTGCTTCTTCCTTTGGGGAGCACAGTTACCTTCAACTTAGTCTTTCTTTATAGACTCAGCAGCTTTCATCCTTCCTGAACGGGTGTTATTTTTAAGTGAAAAAATTTCACAGACCTCTTTGTGAGATGTTCATCCCTTAACTTCCTTAACAGCCAGATATTTAATTTCTATAGACTGTAAATTTAATTTGCATTTTACCCTGCTGTTGGTAGCCATCTTAAATGTAAATAAAGTTAAAAACGAAACTTTTACAGCAAAAAAAACTTGTTTTAATCACTGATCACTTGCAAAGGTCTCGGAAATGCGTAATCCATATTTTCACGCAATTTTTATAAATGGGGTTCAGAAAATCACGTATACAAGGGTCCTCTGTATGCATCAATTTCCTGGACAGCAAATTTAAGGGCTTGCTAGTCCTGCTTCAACCACCTGTTGATTGGGAAATTGTCTTCATCAGTTGATCCTTTTAGCTGTGGTAATATTTACAATCAGAAAATTCAGTGGCTGAAAGACCCACAGATGTACATGTTGTCATTGTAAGAGTACATCTAAAGAACATGACCCACAAGCTAGGCAGCAAGATCAAAGACTTAACTAGCAGCAGAGTGGTGAGAAAATGTGCTGCTACATTTTTTTTATCCAACCGTGACATCAAAAGCCTAGCGGTATGATCAACTAATTGTTGAACAAAGTATATGTCGGAACTGGCAGCTTGTCGACATAAATGATTAGAAAACAAAGAATTTGTTAAAGCTGGGACCAAGGGCTTCTGTCGACATGTACGTTGATCTTTTATCTCGACATCGACATAAGCATAACAATTTGATAGTATGTGTAAATAGTAGACCAAGGGACTGGGACTTTGCTTCTAAAAAAAACCGTGAGCTGTACAGTAATCAGCTTAAACTTGCTTATGGAATGCTTAACACTGAAAGCAGGTAACTACAAAGTTATGTCAAAAAGACTTATACCATTGAAAGCAGCTAACTACAAACAGATCTCGGAAACGCTTAATTACGCGTATTTGGACGCACATTTTTGTTCTGGGACGCAGAAAATCACCCACGCAGGAGTCCTCCATACACAATTTTTTTTCGGGGGGGGGGGGGGGCAGGGGTTGGAGGCTTTTTTCATTTGCAAACAGGAAAGTTTTGCGGCTCAATAAATAAGTTCTAATCCTATGAAAAATGAGGCAATGCTTTTATTTGAGTTTGTTGCCGACTTTCTTTGAGCAAAGGTCGTCGGCTTGCTTTGATGATTGTGCATTTGTTATTCAAGGCACCGCCATAGGCTCCAGTTGAAGGACCTAACAAATACCCGTTTGTTACTGCTGCGGCAACATCAGATAATTTTAGAACATTGAGACAGATTTGTTTTATTTGTTTAGTATATATCAGTGCTTCAAAGGTAATCAGTTTTCTTTGAAGTGTCAGCAAAACTATTTTTTTTTTCCATCTGGTAGTTTTTAAAACAATTAGCATCATCTGGTTGACTGTACTCATTTCCCGTTTCCGCCTTCAAAGGTGTCGGATTTTAACTAGTCAGTTGCATTGTTATTTTGATTACAGCATTAGAGTAATAAGGCCAGATATCAGCATAAGCGGATTATGATAAAACAGTGCATTGTTATATCCAAGTTTGCTGCTTCCTGTCAAGGTGCCTTTGATTTTCTCTACTCCAAACGTAATACTGTATATAGATTTTATCAGCCAAAATTGGTGTCGCCACAAGTATCGCCAGATGGTATATTTTGTCACCATAAAGGAAAACAATCGCAATTTGCTAAATTGGCGAAGACCCATGATCCTGTAATTGATTTCATTTCTGATTGTAGCTGTATAAATATTGCATGCAAACTAGAAACCAAGGCACATCGAGACTTGGACATAATGCCATTTGCAAATTTGGACAAGTATTTTGTGATTAAACGAAAAAATGATGAAGATATAAATGAGATTCAGAACTGTGCTTAAGTTGCTAGAACTGATATAGTGGACTATTCTGCACATGGCTTTGAAAAGATGTAATGTTTATGCATCAGGCTATGGAAATGAAATACATTACTTTGGAATCTTTCTGTCTGCATTTCAGCCCCTCCCCCCCCCCAATTATTTTTTTTAACCAAAAAGGCACGTTATCGAATAATTACAGAAATGACGTATTGTTGTGCAGAATTACCAGACACACCAAATAAGCTGATACAGTTGTACATGTCAGTGTTATAAAGAATGGGGGAATTAAGCTCAATGGCAACCAACAGTTCTTCTAATCTGCAAAGTTTAAAAAAACATTGGGATGGGACTGCAACTTTTGCTGGTGGGACTCCTATTTTTACCAAAATGGGAGTCCTGGACTCGTAGTTTTAAAATCCTAGCGAGACCTCTGACAAAGCTATGTCAAAAAACGCTGTTATACCACCTCTTTCAGCTAACTACAAAGCTATGTCAAATAGGCTGTTACACCACCTCTTTCAGCTAACTGCAAAGCTATGTCAAAAAAGGCTGTTACCTCTTTCAGTCTATTGTACCACTGTCTGAAAGCCTTGTTTCCAAATCTCTGTGGTTGCTCTATGGGAGGAATTTCATCAATCCAGGAATTGATTTTGTCTAGAAGAGCAATTAATTTCTTCACTGTCTGAAAAAACAAACAGTTGAACTGCATAATTGAAGTGAGATGCTGCACTCAAGAAACAATATTCAGATCTCATTCATATGAACTTGCTTAGAAGTCGAGTCCAACTGCAAACAGTAAAGACTCTGATCTCATCACATAATGAACTGACAGATCAGGGTCTTTTTGTTCGTTCTACTGAAAACTCATAACAAACTGCATAAAGACAGATCCCACATGAACTATGCATCGCCAGATGTGGGTCTAAACAGACTGAAGTTGGATTCAACTTATAACAGAGTTCACATGGTAGATAAATGTTCATCTCTTACTAAAAATTCATGTTAAAATTTGAGACACCAATTTTCATGTCATCTGTGGTTACTACAAGTCATAAATTAAAATATTATAGTGGCATGCCAAATAATAAAATATCAGGCTGTAATCAAATGATTACATTGCATGTAAAGATTTTACTGACCCTTTTCTTCTAAATGTGCTTACAATGGAAGGGGATAATTCGTTTATTGTACTTCGTATTTTTGTCACATTTTAACATTCAAACAATTGTGTATATAATGTCTGAATATTTGATGACTGAGAAAGCAAATTTCTCAAGTAAATTATCTCTTTTGAACAGTACGTACCTGACCATAATTAACACTGGGATATAAGCTTCCTACCTCCCAAACATAGCCATATGACTACTAAAAGACAACAATATTTCTTTTCTGTCAACTGCTCCATTAGCCTAAATGGTTAGTGTCCACCTCAGATTCAAGTCATTGAGGGTTCAAACCCTGGCAAAGTCATATCAAAGACTTATAAAAATGGAACTAGCAGCTGCCAAGCTTGGCAATCAGCACTAAGAGTTTAATGTTAGGACTGGTCGGTCTGGTGTCAGGATAGTGTGACCGGGTGGGACATCATGTTATACATCTGCAGCATGATGCCCCAGTGTTAGATATCACTATAAAAACTGCCACACTGCAGACAGCATAGCAATATGACTGAAAAATTGTTAAAGCTACCTTTAAACACCAAATCACACACACGCATATACATTCTGTCTATATCATATAGCAAAAGGCAATAAGTCTTGCACATCATCTCCCCATGCCATCAGTAGGTGTTGACAGCTTTTTAAGCTTTTTAACCAGGTTAGGGTTAGGGTTAGGGTTAGGGTTAGGGTTAGGGTTAGGGTTAGGGTTATAAAGATGAGTCTGAAATCCTCTTATTATTGAAAGTTACTGGCAAAATCGGTGAAGTTAAGATGCTTCGGATCTGGTTGTCATTTGGTCTGCAACCACAGGACCAAGCAGACTGACTACTTGCTAACCAAAAGCTTCTATGATTTCTTGAATCAAAATGGTACATTCAAATGAAAGGCTAACAGAGATTGCTCTAATTTCATGAGCTGAAATTCTCATGAGGCAACTCTGATCTTTTGTCATGTTATAGTATGCAGAAGATCAGGCTTGGGAGATGACATCATGGGGAGAGGAATCATTTGCAGTTCTTTCTATGCACATCAAGCAGTGCTTGAGGATGCAAACAGGATCATCCATGGCCAGGGTTCATACTCAACTATGACTGATAAATTCAAAGACTTTTCCCAAACTTTCAAAGACCACAAACAGAGATTTCCAAGACCTATTTTTGCTAACATTGTGTATACAGGTTATAAGAGAAAACAATGAATGCCAAATACCACAATATTTTTTACTGATTAAAGTCACACTATACTTAATTGCCTAAAATTGCATTATAATGATCTAGAAAATAGGTTAACATTTGTTGTTTTTTTCTCCAGAAATATGTAACATACGTGTCAGATTTAATACAACATAAATTGTTCTCTTAAAAGACATCAGCACTGCTTTAAATGCATTATTTTATTTGCTTTTTTTTCTCTTCAATCATTTTGGAAAGAGATGCCACCACTGTCATCTTTTCCTCTGCTCTTCTCCTAAGAGCATTTGACTCTGTGACAAGCACAATGAGTCCTTTTAATTCTGCCTCTTCTGCTTTCTGTACAGAGGAAGCATGTAGGCTGGCAATGTCAGCGTCAAGACGCAGCTTTTTGGCTTTAAGTTCTTCCACTTCATCCAAGGCCAACTCCCGTTTCTTTCCTTTTGGGTTTTTCTTCTCATCCTTCTCCTCTGCTTTCTTCTTATCCAGATAGGCATGGTACTTATGTCTTGCAGAGGAGGCATATGTCATCATTTCATTGCTAATGATGATTTCCAAAGGTCCACCAGCTTTTCTCATTGTGTCAATGATTAACCTTTGAGCTCTGAGGCTTTCTCTGCTGAGGTTCTCAACAGATACCTGTTTGTTGATAGAAAATCCTCTCTCTTGCCTGCCCATGTGATAACAACAACATTTTCTGGAGAACATTCCAAAGTTCAACATATTCATTTCTTTTGGAAAGGACAGAATAAAACACTTCATCAAGTCTGTCATCTGTTCTACTGAAGCATTTCAATGGATGATTGTCCGATTGGATAACTTCATCCACTAATTTTCCGTACTGAGTTAATATTAAATCACATCGGGACTCTACTTCTCTTCCTGCCTCACACATAATTTTTAGGACCCTACGAAGTTTTGTTTCTCCCTTTTCCTTGTCCGATCCTGATTGCATAAGTCTAGGGTCAGCCCAGGACATGTTTTTCCCCATTTTTTGTAATAAACATCTTTAAATTTAGTAATATTTCACGCACTTCAAAGTACTGGACAAAACAGGTTCTATATATAGCAACCTGTTTGTTTCGTTGAGGGTTTTTTTTATAATTTTTTTTTTTTATTTTTTTTTTTTTACTCGCAATTCAAGAACAAGAACTCTTGTTTAACTCTAATATAGTGTACGCATGCGCACTTTGAAACTGTTTATCCGTGAATTTAATTTATTACAATGGATGTTTTTGTATTAAATCAAGGAATATTGTTATGTAGAACAAATTTTTCGAAAATGATTTTTGTTCCTCAAACGTGTTAAATAAACCGACGGTAGAAGTAAATTTAAACAGGCCCTCTTTTGCTATATCTCCCAAATCATCAAACTAAACGATCTTATTTTATACCCGACGAGTAATGATTTACCATTATTTTTCCAAAAACTACCAATTGCTTATACTTCTGCATCTTTGTTCCACTAAATGAACATGTAGTTACTAATTTGCAACCTACCTTTGGCATGACTTGTAAGGGCTCCTTCTCCCATTGAAGCCAAGTTGATCGTCTTTTTACACAGCGTACAAAACGCCTTTCGTTTGCATAACTTATTCTTTTGAAGCCATTCCTTGTACTTCTCTTGTTCATGCCAGATATCTCGTTGAAAGAGCAAAGACCTGGCATTTTTAAACACTGAACTTGCAGACGATGTAAATCGAATGAAGAAATTTTGAATTCTCGAGCGTATAACTTTCGCGAACTTTCTACGTAGAATTAGTGTAATTAACATTTTGATTGGCTAAAACTGATGGACTCGTCCAGTCAAATTGAACTATTCGTCAAACGAAAGAAGCCAGGAAAACCAGCTGCATCCGAAGCTAACGACCTTGGGCAATTTTATTGGTGACTTCCTTTGATGAAGTGTGTAGCGGCACCGTATTGCTTTGATGAAGAGTGCATGTGTGATTGAAGTCGCCGCCGCGGCATACTTTGGATGGCCAAACAAAACAAAGCCTCTTTTGTTATTGCGGCGGCAATAAACTGAACGGGTCATAAAAAGAAAGAAACAGGATAACTAGATTACATCTGAATCTAACAACCTCGGATAATTTTATTTGTGATTCTGGAAAGAAATTATTTTTTGGGGGGTTTATTTCAATTTTCAAAGACTTTCAAAGACCTCAGGGTAATATGCTCGATTTTCCCAAACTTTCAAGGCCTTGAAAACGCTACCTCATTTTTCCCAAACTTTCAAAGACCTTCAAAGACCGTACGAACCCTGATGGCGGACACTCTAGACTTGTTGATAGTCAAGAAGGAGTGTTTCATAACTTTCTGACTGCCCACTGACAGTGACCAGTTCTTGGTTTTAAGCATGGAACTAATTCAAACTGCATGCTGAAGCTAAAGCTATCAGGAAATAAGTTTTGTATGATAACAGCTTCAGTAATGTCCGGGTTAATGGCTAAAATTTATCTGAATAAAGACACAGTACAGATTCCACTTTGAAAACGGTGAGAGATTTTGATCGATTTAAATAAAAATACACTGGTTGTTCTGATAGATCTTAGACTAATATATCTACTGCCATGATGACAGAATGTATCAGATGTCACTTTTGATGATAATCTCCTCATAGAGTCACAGAAGAAAGTCAGCTAATTATAGAATTGAGGCACTCAAGGGAGGATGTTTTAGACTTAACACAAGTCATCGAACACACATAAATAAGCCTTCAGAGTGAAGAACATTCTTGCCTTGACATTCACTCCACAATTTCATTCTCTCTCAAGGCTGTCCTGACAAGAGCCAAGCATGAAGGACAAGACAGTTTGGTCTGGGGTGGAATACCAACGACCATGGTTGTTTGAGAAGATTTGGTTTGGCCATAATCTTTCCAGGTAGGTCTATCAATTAATCGAGTAGAGAACTGACCCAGGACGTATCCCTTTGGAGTGGGGCAATCAGAATTATCTTGCAAGTTTGACCCCTTTATTTCTGTATTATTTTTGGTACTAAGTTTGTTGTACCATGTGATCTAAAATTAACCAATCAGTGAAAGTAAATATTTTCACATAATTGCAAAATTAAAAATATTATTATTAAACAAATAAGAATGAATATGAATCCACTAGAGCCAAATGTATGGCTTGATTTTTTTTTTTAAATTCAGCTTTCATTAATGAAAGATGTCTCAAATAATGTTGATGTAAGGATGTGATGCTTAAAACTTTCCTTCATTGGTTGGTCGATTGTAGCTAGTCCTGGAAGCATGTCTACTGGAGTGTATTAAAACACTGTACTCAGGCCAGATGTCAGCATTAGCAGATTATGACATAACAATGCACTGTTCTGATGCTTGTCAATATGAAGAAAAAAATTATGCTAGATTACAGTGCATTTTACATCATGTCTGTAGCTTCTTTTTGTAGTGACATTAAATTTCTCCACTATGAACCAATGATTGTATTTAAAAGGTCAAACAATGTTGCAAAAAAAATGCCAGATTGTATATTTTGTTGCCAGTAAGGAAAACGAAATCACAAGTTGTGACATTAGCAAAGCCCTGTGTGATCTCTAAATAAACATTTTACACATTGTTTTTTAATGTTTAAGAAGCAAAAACTACTTTTTTGTGTACAAGAAAACACATGTATAGGAAATTTCAGGAGCCATGTCATATTTATCAGAATTCATACACAATCTCTTCCCCGAAGTGCTTGACTTGCATAAAATGAAAACTTTAAGTAAAGGGCAATAAGTTAATAATCACCTTCCATTGTAACACAAATTGCCAATGACATGGTGGATGGCGAATAAGCTGGTAAACTATTTGATGTTATGAAACACAAACATCAAACGCCATGTACACATAAAAATGACACTTTCCATGAAAGTGTATAAAATATCTCCAAGCAATTAAAATTAGTGACTGATTGGTAATGATAAACCAAACAGCTATCTTTTTATTTCAACTGATTCCCTTCACTATTAAATATCTCATATAAATGCCATTTTTTAATAGTGGATCCACAAATTTAAGCACTAAGGAAAATTTTGTTGTACCATAAAAATCTAATGCCCATAAAACTTTTTCACATTAAATACTACTTACTTCTGACACAGGGTAATCTCCTCTAATTTTCTTTCCTTTGACAGCTTCATTCATGGTTAGGATAAAACCCATCAAGTCTCTATATGCCTGTAATAAATAGAGAGCACACACAAATCAAATGTCTGCAACATCAACAAGATTAATGTCTAACTCAGATATTGTTTCTTGTATAAGTTATGCAATTAAGTCTTGACCTAACAATACAAATTATTTTCTCACTCAAATTCTGATATCTGATTGGTTCATATCAAATGACATCAAACATTTCAAATATGAATTTCTCAGACTTTGTTATTACATACTTCATTACTTCTGAATTCAAACTTTGTTGTCCAATTTTTGGTCAATTAATTTAGCATAATTATATTTAAACTAGTTTTTCAGTTTGGTTAATTTATTCATCAATATAATTTACAATATAAATACACTATTCTAATTTGACTTTGAATGACTGTCACATTTTGTGTGGCTTTGTTAGACTTTGTCAGGCTTTGTGTTGTGCGGCTTTGTCAGTCTTAGTTAGACTTTGTCAGGATTTGTTAGATTTTGTTAGGTTTTGTGTGGCTTTGTTGGACTTTGTGTGGCCTTGTTGTTGTAGTTGTTGTAATGTTTAACTCCATTTTTCAGCACACGATAGGCTATACATGGAGGCCAGTATTATTGGTGGAGAAAGAACCCAAGAAAACCCCTGGAAAGAACCACCGACCCACAATAAGCTACTGGCAAGCTTTCTCACATAACTACATTAGCTGAATCTTAGACTCGAACCCACGCAGACAGAGGTGAGACGGCAGTGATCTGTAACGGAGAGCGCTTTAGACCACTCGGGGTTCCTTGTATGGCCTTGTTAGACTTTGTGTAGCTTTGTTAAACATTTTGTCATGGAATTCTCTGTTTTTCAGCAATTCCACCTCCGTGTGAGTGGCAGGGGAATGACTTGATGGAGTTACCAATGTGTGTTAGATCGGTGCACTTGGGCTCATCGCCTGATGTTTTCAGCCATGCTTCTGTCAGGAAGAAGACGTTGATAAAATGAACTATTTCTGTTTGTCCTACTCATTGTCATTAAATAATACAATATGCAGTGGTATATCTGGGAAAGCTGACACAACTGTTGACAATTTAATAGGAATTTGCAACAGGTTATCTAAATGGCCGAAGTTTTCAATTGTCTAGCCAGTAAAAAAAAAAGCAGACTTATTAGGAAATATTATAACAATCAAGTTCTCAATGTAACAGTATGTCATGTCTGATGAAATCACTGCAGATCTAGGTTAATGCAATTTTTAAAAGAATTATTTACTAAAAGAAACAAACCAACACAGACCTTAATCTGTTGGAGCATCATGCAATGGCAGATCAAAGTCTATGTTGTTTGCAATTGGAACCAACTTATAACTGAGTATATATGACACCCAGATCTCTCCAAATACATACTGTCTGAAATACATACTTGTGATCTTTCCCATTTGGGAATATGTTCTGGCAAGCTAATTTCTTTCTTTGGTATAACAAATTCATGTGTTTGCACATCAATATTTCCCACAAGCTGCTTGGCATCCCCTACACCTGTGAAAAGAAATCATTCATTAGCCTGAGAAACTGTCTTTGGAAGGTAAAATATAAACTTGTTACATGAAATTAAGAATACCATGTGGTCATGAGTGTCAGACAAGGCTGCTCAAGAAAATGAATGTCCTCATTCTTTGGAGCAGGAAGAAAAGAAAATCTTCCCATGCATTTAGAGATTTATGAATAATGTGTTGCCCACAGGAAGAATAGAAAATCTGCCACTGTGTTTAGGGAGAGACATTTACAAATATTGGAGCAACAGCAAATGATTCTCCACATTGTATTTTAGACCTTAAACATGGACTGTATCCTGACCTGGACATTGCAGTTAACAACCTGTTCAGTAAACTTGTCCTGGCAAATAAATCATCTGAGAGGAGCTCCCAGCACCCATCCAACATGCTGAAACAAATCCAACATGCTGAAACAAATACGTCCCTCCTCTGAGGTATTATCATATGTTTACCTAGATGATCTGATCTTAGACTTAGATTTTAAACACTGTCCAGGCCCTCAGATCTGATATTAGACTATAGACATACACTGTCCAGGCCCTCAGATCTGATATTAGACTATAGACATACACTGTCCAGGCCCTCAGATCTGATATTAGACTATAGACATACACTGTCCAGGCCCTCAGATCTGATATTAGACTATAGACATACACTGTCCAGGCCCTCAGATCTGATATTAGACTATAGACATACACTGTCCAGGCCCTCAGATCTGATCTTAGACTATAGACATACACTGTCCAGGCCCTCAGATCTGATCTTAGACTATAGACATACACTGTCCAGGCCCTCAGATCTGATATTAGACTATAGACATACACTGTCCAAGCCCTCAGATCTGATCTTAGACTATAGACATACACTGTCCAGGCCCTCAGATCTGATCTTAGACTATAGACATACACTGTCCAGGCCCTCAGATCTGATCTTAGACTATAGACATACACTGTCCAAGCCCTCAGATCTGATCTTAGACTATAGACATACACTGTCCAGGCCCTCAGATCTGATCTTAGACTATAGACATACACTGTCCAGGCCCTCAGATCTGATCTTATACTATAGACATACACTGTCCAAGCCATCAGATCTGATCTTAGACTATAGACATACACTCAGCTATGGAATGGTACAAAGACCTTTCCTTGAGGACTACTTTGCTACTCCTGGTCAGATTGTACACCGAATATTAATGTCTTGCCCAGATTATGTTGAACATGGAGGTCAATCACCTCTGATACTGCCCAGCAAAAAACATTCAATCATCCATATAATGAGGAGAACATGCACCTCCTTGTCATCAGATGTACACCATTACCGATATGTTGTCGTGTAAGACCATCATACAATGACTACATTGTGTATAAAAAATATTGCCACCATAAAAATCCAAATCATGATAGGTAGCTTCTATCCAGTCCCACTAACCCTGAAGAACATTCCCTTGTTTCAATTAAGCACCCAAACCCAACTCTGGAATATCAGTGTAAGAAAAGTAGTAGGGTTCAGGGATGTGCATTGGGACTCAGAAATTGGCTCCAAACACTAACTAAATTGGTGATGAAATTCTGACCACTGAGAAAACAGCTAAACATTGCTAGGAGAAAGCAGAAGCTGGTGATAATTGGTTTTGGTGCACATTAAATAACATTACCTACCAGGCAGACTGACTGATAATGCTGATAAAAAATTCTGACATCATCATTTACTTTTGAAAAGTATAACTTGTTATTAGAATCTTGATTAGTAACATTTTATTTTAAAGAAACATGGTCTCAAGTAAATAAGCCCTCTTAATTTCATAGTAATTAATGATTACGCTACTAGTATGCCACATTTACCTTTATAAATAATCTTGGAACTTATATTAACTTTCAAATAAAAAAACAGATTCTAAGTTTGAGCTATGAAGTTCTCCCTCATAGAAAACAATCTGATATCACCCAATCAAGTTTAAAACTGATAACCAATCCAGTTCAAGTGATAAACCAGTACATGTTGTAAACTCTGATTGCAAACCACCATTGCTATAATTCTGATGTGCTTTTTGGTGTATGGTTAACCAATTCCTAACATTGCTACAAGCACGTAGACAACAAAACCTTACATCTATAATTCTATCAGTGAGTACCGGTAATTACATTAATGAAACCCCTCTTTTTAAAAATAGATACATTTACATACTGGCTACATTTACATACTGGATACATTTACATACTGGCTACATTTACATACTGGATACATTTACATACTGGATACATTTACATACTGGATACAGTGATTCGGTTAGGTTACATATGCTGACTTTAATGCTTATTGTTGTCTAAGAATATTTACAACATAGTTTTCAACATGTTGACATACCTGCCATAACAAGATGGAATCTAAATCTGATCACCACTGTCCTATGTGAAACTGAGATTGGAGTGTGGTGTGTCATACTAAAATATGATTTTGACTTCCACATCCCGACATGATCGTGTTTCAAGAAAACACAATTTTAAATAATCTTCACAAATAAAAAGTATGAAAAAAGAAAGAAAGGAAACACACCACCACTTTCAGTATATTCCTGTTACATGTAGGATGTATAAATGGTAAACATTCATGAATGGGATGATGTAAAACTATCCTTTTTAAATATTGCCAAATAAAGACAAAGAGAGCAGATATAAACCACCATTTCACATATTATTTAACTGAATAACAATAGCTAGTGAGAATTATTTCAAGGCTGCAGTGGGTATGCCCATTGTGCTAATTTGTACAGGTATGAGCAGGAAGTGGAACAACCCAGTATAACTCAACAAGATCCTAGATATGTGTACGAGAACAAAAGTTATTACATATCATTGTCTTGAATGAGAATTTTTAAGCCATATGTATAATGTTTTTGACAAATTCATGAACAGTAGCAACGTTTGTTTTTACTGCAGTTATAGAATGCAAAACAAGATGATTTCCAATGTCGGAATAATGTTCAAGTGTAATTAATTTCTGAAGCCAATTTAGTAAACAATTACCTATAAGCAAAGCACAACAAAAATAAATTTCAGAAGTCTTGGCTGATGGAGTATTACATTAAGAAGCTCGCCAGTAAAACAAAAAAAAAGGGGGGGGGGGCTATTAATTCTTTGCACATACTGCAAACAACACATCGACATGTCACTTGGTTCTGATCAGGATTCATTCAGTGAATCCAGCATAAGTTTGAACACCATACCATCCATTCCCTAGTGGGTGGTGATGAAGAAAATCAACACATGCATTACTTTCAAACACTTTTGAACCATACTGAATTGATATTCAAATTGTAGCTATTGCAACATTGTGCGACACCATTAAGAATGGTTAAATTTTGGGCATGTGAAAATTGGAGTCTGGACTTGTGGAATTTCAGCCAGGGTTTGTGAGTTTATTCAAGTCACCAGCACAGTGCCTATGTCTAAACAAAATTTCTTTGAGTAAATAAAAATTGGATTAAGGGGAGACGATTGAGAATTTTTGTTAACATGCAATTACAATACTGTATACTAGTTACTCAATTTAAATTCATTACAATGTATTGTTCTCATTTAAAGACATATGACCACAATACACTGCATATGAATAAAATAATTTTTGTAAATGTACTAAATGTATTGATAATATAGAGTTGCTTAAAACCAATATTAAATGCAAATATGCATACTAGGAAATAGTGAGCATAATTTAAATAAGAGAACACACAAACACACACTATATATATTGCATTTCTTGCTGTGCTCCCACTCCAACCTGTTCAGCTCTCACTTCTTGTTCTGTTCAAAAGAAGCCACTTCTCCCTAAAATTCAAGTCTATCTTGACCGCTGCTAAATATTCTGAGAGAAAATCATTGTTACCAGTTGAACAATAAGTTCGCTATTCAAAAGACACTGACTGAGAAAGAATTTTGTAGATGCTTAGTGAATATGGAGTCTGGACTAAGATTGTGGGAATGACACCATTAACCAAGTTATTTACTTGGAATGGGCATATTTATTAAGGATTCTAAATGCAACATTTATCTTTTATTTTTTTATACCTTTAACAGAATTTTAGCATCTTTAGCTTTGATATTTTTTCTTATTAAACTTCATATTTACATTTATTAAGAGACTGCTCTGGTGGTATGAGTGTCCACCTCGTATGCGGAAGGTCATGGGTAAAAAAGACATAAAAATGAAACTAGCTGCTGCCATGCATGATAACCCAGTGCTAGACATCACAATGAATTGCCACACTGCAGACATCATAGTGATATGACTAAATTTCTTTTTACAGCAGCATAAAAAATATCAAAACACACACACAAACATTTATTATGATGGGTTTATGCAACTTTTTTGGGGGTAACCTTCAGTTTGCAACATATAGTCATTTGTTATGTATATTTAATGTGTTTTGTCTCCATGATTATATGTTATGTATTTTGAATCTGACCTCATCCACAATCAAGTTCATTGTGTATATAAGCAGTAACTTTTATTTTGTAAACAAATAATACAAAGTTATATTTCTCTATTAGTGTGGGTTAAATATTAGTTTTTATTATCAATGGAGGTAAATATGTTTAATTGGGTCTGGATCTAGGACACTGATATTCCCCTTGGATAAATCTCTTGTACCTGACATTTGCCATGTTCTTTATTACCATTTTAGAAACAAATTTGTATCTTGTTGGCAACTTTGAATATTCTACAAATGAACTTTTGACCTTCCTCCTGCTTCTACTTTTCTGTCTTAGCTTATTATATAATGCATTTTATTTAAGAAATTATTCATTCTTGCTTTAAAATCTTGATGTAGAATCAGTTGTATTGCTGCTATCAGACTTTCATTTGGGTGGAAATATTTATTCAAAAATTTTTTTTATTGGAAATACAAAGTGCTCATCTATAATAGTCTTGGACTGGAACATTAATTTGGAATTAAAAGTGATTTCATACAAGAACATTTTTGACTATATTATTGTGATAAGACGGTTAGCATATCATCACAATTCAGGTCATTGGTATACAGTAATCCCCCTCTTGAACGGCCCCCCCTGACCAGCGGCCACCCGCTTCTTACGGCCAGAATCCCTTGGCACTGACGAGTTTGTATTCAAAAGTACCCCTCAAGAGCAACCACCCCTCTAACACGACCAGCAGCCAGCATTTTAGTACAAAAAATGAAAAATGTACCCCTCGTGAACGGCCACTTTCATTTCTTTAAATGTATCCAGAACCAATAATTAATTCAAATCTTGATGTATGGTAAGCAATTTTGATTATCTCTATGGTAGATACACGTCTCCGAGTGTCAAGTCGCCGTTAAAAGTGTCGACTAAAGATTTATAGTATACATGTATCATTATCTATGAAAGTCGGTGTTTACAGGAAATGGGCTCAACAATGTTATGATAGAGTTTGGGGTTTAACACCTATGTAGAGTTCTTCTTGTTGATGATTATAACCAGACGTAATTGTTATAATAATAACAAGGTCAGCATAGGCTAAAAATAGATTTTGTACATTGGCACACACTGACAATCTTAAATAAAAAACAACAGGGTACCAGACAAAGACCAGAAAAATCATGTGACCACACGTTATGGCTTCCATTATGAAGGCTGTATTTTGTACACTCAACACAAGTTTTGTCTGCATAATTAAATCGCATACAGTCAGCAATAACCGAATAAATCATTACCAAACATTAAAATTTCATCACATTAACAGATACATCATTTTCGAAGAAAGTTGGTTATTCTACTCGACGACATCGGAGGGGGGGGGTGCCGAACAATTTTATGTAGAAAAGACACGTAAAAAAAAAAAGTTTATGTTGAAACAATTTGAATAAACAAAGTAATAACCGATAAGAAGGTTTAATGTTTTGAAG
The DNA here is from genome assembly GCA_029339505.1 of Unio delphinus. Lineage (NCBI taxonomy): Eukaryota > Metazoa > Mollusca > Bivalvia > Unionida > Unionidae > Unio > Unio delphinus. Next base: position 30,535,940 of record JAQISU010000047.1, read on the forward strand.
TATGTAGCTTTCTTACTACATACATATACATGTACTTCTCAATAAATTTAGCCCCCCTCTGGAACAGCCACCTACCTTATAAGGCCACTTTCCCGGTGCAGCAGGGGTGGCCGTATAAGAGGGGAACTACTGTATTACAATGTTCAATACTACAGGAATCTCCACACATTCAATATTGGAACTTATTTGGAATACCACTGGTATTCAGTTGGAACTTTATACATTGGTCTTGTGACAAACTTTGTACGACTATTTGGAATTTAATTCACAATTAGTTCTTTGTAAAATTTCACTTGTATTCTAGGGAACTAACTTATTTGTTTGATTTTACAAAACTTGTTGCTTTTTACTCTCTTTTGTTACTTTGTCTAAGATCATCGAGTTGTAATACAGTACATAGCTGATATGCCATAAAACACTACACCGTACATAAATATCACTTTATGGAGATTTGGAAGGTTGGTTCAAGATTTGAAAAGATCTGACATAAATTTATAACATGTATCCACATTTAAAAACAGAATTCCAATTATGGGTATGAGCTGTAGTGTGACATGGAGAAAACTAAATACGACAGTATTATAGACTTTATGCATAAGAGGAATACCAGAGACACTATAGGGTGGGGCAATCAAACAAGTACTGGTAGAGAAATCAATGGCACATTTGCACCAGAGTTTTCTTGTCTTATATTTGTCCACCTTATAATATCATCCTTTTAGTCAGTCACTCCAACAATATCACTCTTTTACCCTTTTAGCTGATGATACAATATAAGTGGTATCACACAAGAGAATATTGTCTAATTGATTTAATGTACGACAGTTACGTCATTAATCAATATTCCACTTTGTAATTTCCATCTACAAGTTACTGCTATTCAATGGCCGAACTATGGGTAAACATAATTTAAAACATGGGCAACAACAGACAAGGAAACCAGTCATATTACACTGGTTATTATGATGGTACCCTCTTCAATGAGTGATTATGAACACCAGTCCAACTAAAAATCCCAAGACTGTCTCAAAATACACTCAGTTAGCAAGGATACATGTGTACAATTAACTAAAGTCACAAAAACAAACATTGATAAGTTTTACATGACAATATTAAGAAAATTCTGCATTATATAATTGAGTAAAACCCTTAAATATTTTTCCCCTAGTTGGCAATCTCCAATGGAAAGAAATCTTCTACTATTAATACAGGTCAAGCAAAAGATATGATAAATTTAAAAATAACGCTTGTGGACAAAAGATCTCATAGAAATAGTTACTGTTCATGTATCATAAATTTACGATAATTAAATACATGATGTTCTCCCTCTCTCATGGATGGTAGATAATGATACGTGTTGTAGAAAATTACATCTAAACTAATCCTTAATAAATTGCTTTTACATGACAAGTGGTACACTTAATCAGTCAGAAAATGGGGTCACTACAAAAATTTCTGAAATTCCTTAAATGCTTTTTATATCATATTAAATAGGATAAAGAGTGGTACTCTGAATAACCTAACAGTGTGAAATTATATTTCGTAAATTCTATACAGAATAAATGTTAGATCTTTTCATAAGACTCATTTGTTTTATTCTATTTGCTAAGCCTCGTGACATGACCTGGATACATATAGATAAATGAAAAAGTGGGCATTTAATTACTTTGCAGCGCATTTTGCATTCTTTTATTCGCATGATGCAGAACGCTCTTACACAGTACTGAGCATCAGATGCACGAACGTTAATTTGACTGGGACCGACAAGTTAATCAGCTTAAAATAACATTTCATTGATTTTTAGTCAATTTTTGGAGAATATTGTGTGATTTCCGTTCAAGTAGAAAAGAATTTTAACTGTAAAACATAATCTGAGATGCGAATGTTTTCAAGTCTTTGGATGATTCCCATTGGAACACTACGGAATGTAAATTGCTACTGTCCAAAAGACCTAAACCAGTTATTATTACATTAATAACTAGACATAGCAGTGATTTTAAGTGATTCGTATGAAGTTGACAATCCTTAGCAATAGATGAAATTACTACAAATGCGTATTAATGAATTACTTTCTGCAGCGGTTTCCGCCATGTTTGTTTTTACCAGAAACACCGATAAAGGAGCAATGATCAAACAGGCACTGATCCAGAAACTTATCCGGATATTCATCGAGTTCGATCGGAGTGGGATTATCAAAAATTAAATTAGAATGGAAGAAGTTGTAAACGATATAACAATTAAAAAGAAGTGTGTGGCAATTGAGTTTCATTTTTTTTTGTTCCAGAGAAAGAAGATACATATATTTTTAATTATTTTGAATTGTTCCGGTGTGTAATGAGTTATTTCCCTTTAACCATCAGTCCTTTGTATCTCTTCCTGATATAAAAAGGAAATGAAACAAATGTGATATCAAGTTAGTGGACGTTTCATATAATAATTTAAATATAACTTCATAACTGACATTCGTATTGTCAGCATCCTATATTTAATATCGAACCTATTATGGGACGGCCAAGGAATTTGGAACTGCTAATCAGAGGCGTAGCGATGATATTTTGCGCCCGGGGACAAACTATAAAATTTGCGCCCCAGCTATCTTGTGACAGATTATTACCCTTGTTTTCTTATTATAATGTAACGTTGCAAGCCTCATTTTGGCGCCCCTGTACCTTGGCGCCCGGAAACATATGTACCCCCCCCCCCCCCCCCCCCCCGTCGCTACCCCTCTGCTGCTAATTCCAGTGATGAGTTGAGCTAGGTAATACAAAACAACTGAGCAAATATTTACAAAACTAGTCTTGTGTTTAAAAAAAATAAAAATTAATAATTGTTTCAATCCACTTTAAAATCTGAAAATGTCATTGATCTTCATAACTTAAAGCAATAATAACACCTATCTATAGCGGGTCTACACAATCATGTTACCACGGTCAAATAATGAATGATCGTGCTAATTAGTCCGCGCATGCTTATGCCTTATGCAACGACGTTATTCACGTGTCACGAGAATATTTGAAAAGTTTTGGATATATTGCTAAAGGTTTTTGTTTCTTTAAAATTGTTAACAAGGTCGACTACCACATGGTTTACAGATATAAATCTTTTTTATATCCTAAAATTCTGTAGTGGTTTCATCATTTTATAAACTGAAGCGGATCCACGGACAATGACCAACGTTCTGGTAGACCTTTCTGTGACTGCTGTGAAGGCGATACCTGATAAAGATTTTTTAACACAATGGAAGATATTTGTTATTATCAGGGACATTCATTTGTTACCTGGTTTTACTAAAGAATGCTTTGAAATTCTCTCTCTCTCTCTCTCTCTCTCTCTCTCTCTCTCTCTCTCTCTCTCTCTCTCTCTCTCTCTCTCTCTCTCTCTCTCTGCAGTATGCAGTAAGTAAGGTTTCGGGAATTGTATACTGCTAATAAAAAAAACAGACTCAGATTGAAATCGCCAGATAACACCTTGACAAATATATCAAATATAAAATCGTGACCAGAGACGCTTAAATTAAATTGTTGCAAGTGATGAAACGAGTGTTGGGGTGTGTGTGACCCGGCTCAAAAGAAACAAATAACGTTTGGATCGGGAAAAAAAAGAAACGAACAGAGACCAATAAATCCTTCAAATGGACTGTCAAGAGTAATTTTACACGATTTGTTTTTATTTAAATGGTCCTTTCATCCAGGTAGGTACCTGTGCCTGACTACGCTAATGTCACTGGACATTTGTATGCATCCAAAGTGTTGTGAAAAGTTGTGGAACGCTACCGGATCACCTGTACTCGTACCGGTGCTGGAGGTATCCATCTGCTCCATGACAACGTATCGTCGCATAAATCCGCCGTCACTACAGCCTTTTTGAAGATTAACAACATTCGCACTTTAGCACATCCCTCATACTCCCTTGATTTACCGGTAGATGCAGCTGAGTTTTTTTTGCGGAATCCAGTTATCAAATAATCGCCGAGGAATAGATGATTTGAAAGCCACCATGCGGTCGAAAGTGCCGTTTTCCAGCGTATTAACAGCATACCAAAAAGTGCCGGCATTTAATCATTTGATAAATAGATTGTGAAATTGTATAGTTTGCACGGGCAGTGCTTTGAGCGGAAGCGCTGTTCAAAGTACTGTTCACTAATTCAAGAACTTTGCAATCGCTGGCAAATGTTCCGATATGTAACACCTATCTACACCTTGGCAGATCGAACAGATATTTATGTGCTTCGAGTCTTTGAATTTCATTGACTGTGCACGCAAGCCACCACATTCGATTAAATTTAAGTTGTTCAAATTTGAGCAATATTCCTACATGATCAATGCAAGGAGATCACACAACCTTAATGGACTAATAAATATGCAAGTTTCCACTGTTGTTTCGTGTTTGTACAAATATCTTTCACTCAAATACACATGTAATGGTTTCGATTGCCTTCAACATTTTTGACCGATACTTTTGTGCAAGCCCACAGACCTTTACAGTTAATATTAGACCAATACTATGTCTATGTGAGATTGTCATTATAGTTCGGTAATTTCGATAACTGCGTGTTATCTAGTAGATAATCTACCACATGACTTTAAGACCTTGTCATCAGTTCATTGAAGAATAGCCATTGCACCACAGAAACCCCTTCATCAATGTAAAAGCATTTTCATTTGAGCAGATGAAACAGGACGAGTGTATGTGTGCGTGCGTGCGTGTGTGCGTGTGTGTGATCATCAGCGCTTGTTTATCTCCTTTCCACGAATCTGTTCTTATCGATGCTTTGACATTACATTTCTATATTTATTTCTGACATAGATCGCTGAGTTGCAAATAACAACAACATTGAGTTACTCTGAGTTATTCGATGAAAACAATCATGTATTCCTTACTAATGCATCATAGCTTTTAAAACCTTGATTAAGTTCTTCTCTGTACCGATAATAAATCCCCCCGTATTCTAAGAAGCGTGAAAAGATGACATTTATCCTGGATTTTATCCAGAAGCGAGGCACATTGTTACATTATTCTAATGGATTTGTAATGTAGATTGCGATTTATCTGGCTGGCTACCATAGAGCTACCACGAGTTTATGTCTCTATCTGATAATCTAGTACGCTCGTTGCTACGTATCTATCACGTGATGCCTGTATTATTAGAGACTGAAACCAAAAAATAGTCAAATCTCTCGACCATCAGGAGTATTAGTTTTCTGATCCACCACGAGTTTATGTCTCTATCTGATAATCTAGTACGCTCGTTGCTACGTATCTATCACGTGATGCCTGTATTATTAGAGACTGAAACCAAAAAATAGTCAAATCTCTCGACCATCAGGAGTATTAGTTTTCTGATCCATTAGGGTGAACGTTATGTAAGTGATCCCTAGCTAATGGTACCCATCACTTAACCCAACAGATGCTGCTTATCTCAGAACTGACGTGCAGCAAAACTGTGCTAGGACCACTTTTGTGCCATTAAAGCTACTACTACTACTACTACTACTACTACTACTACTAATAATAATAATAATAATAATAATAATTGCAACAACGAAAACAGTGACAATGAATATGACGATAACGTCTACAAAAAGTACCAAAAACAACCAACAAAAACAAATACGGCAAACTAATAGAGGAAAAAAAATTGAAACTGCGCAGAACTCAAACGATATGATAATGGAAGGGGACTTGCTCAGAGATGCGCTAACATTTTAAAATGAAGATTCCATACACATTAAAAACGCATTTATCGGCAGGCACGCGTTTTTAATAAACGTAATTGAAAATTTAGGGAAATATGTTAAAGGAGGGGCTTATTGTCAACTTCAAACCTATGTTTATGAAATTATTTGGTTTTATTATATGCTCATTGCTTTCTCCGTTAAATTGACATTGTCAGAATCTTTCAGTATTTTACGATATATTGCACTCATAAAGGAACTACCTTCTATTGTAAACAAACGATGGCACTTTTGATTTGTAAGCAAATCATGTACACTCTCGTAGTAGTTGCTTTACATTTTGCTTGATTAAACTTGTTTCTGAATGAACTAAAACTTTTTTTTTGGGGGGGGGGGCACCAGACCAGACTGTTGCCCCTCCCCCTATTAAAAAAAACCTAGAAAAAGTATGTTTATATATGTGTGTGTTCCCCCTGATGTGTTGTTTTGTGTTTTTTAAGAATTTTTCTTTAACTTTACCCTAACCTTAATTTTTTTCCCATCGGGATTATATACTAATAGAGGGATATTTTGGTCCCTAATGTTTCTATTGAGGGATGTCCCGGGCTTTGAGGTCCATCATGGGTCTCCTGCCTCCTTTAAAATTTCAGAACTAACCCTGGCTAGGGGTTCCCTATATCCTTTGTGTGCTATTTGTGTTGTGCTATTTGTATGTGCTATATACATACATACATGCATGCATGCATGCATGCATGCATGCATGCATGCATACATACATACATACATACATACATACATACATACATACATACATACATACATACATACATACATATATATATATATATATATATATATATATATATATATATATATATATATATATATATATATATACATTGTGTCTTGTTAGGATAGCCGTCCTAGATCAAATTTCCCAGTTATATAATTTTCTCTATTTTTTTAAAAACAGACCCCTAAACGGTCTTTGTTTCTTATATATTTAAATTTTAAAAGATTTTAATCCTTTTGAATTTGGTACAAAACATGGTGTAATTAAGTTTATTTTTAAATGGTTGTTACCAACCTACCTTATTGTTTTAGTGCCTGTACTATTATGTTCCATGTTTTGTAATCTTCCTTATTTATCCAAAAGGACTACTTTGATCGAAACTAGATCTGTACATTTTTTTTTATTTGTAGGTCACCAGTCTCGATCTTTTTTCTCCGTCCTTTATTTATTTATTTTATTTATTCTACTCCTTTCCGAAAATCATTTATTTATTTTCCCATGTAAATATGGGCTTTCTGTATAGTTCGTATGAACTGTACAGAGTATACATCATATTGGGTCACCAGTGACTTTTATGAGAGCATGCACGTGCAGTTGGTGGCTGTCTTAGTATGCTATCTAATGTATTTAAAACTGTGTTTGTCTGTTGATTTCTCAAGGTGAATATTTCTCAACTCTTCCACGAGCCTTCCCGTTTCGCGTAGCGCCATGTGGTATCGCCTCGTGATCTCCTTGCTGATACTTATCCTCTTGAGGGACCTGTTTCTTTTCTATCTAACGTTTTTTTTCTATAACAATTACCTGTCCGCATGCTCTCATATTCCTAACTATGTAATCTGCTATTTCATCCCGTAGTTTAGTGTTATAATTTCCATCAAAATATAAAATTTGATTGTTATTGTATTGCTGTGTATTTTTAATTTTTCCAATGATTTCAATTCTTTCTGTTTTATTTTTTTTCACAATTAGTCGTTGTATGAATTTTTGTAAAAGGTAGATTTTTACACAATGGACATTTTGGCGATACTCTGACCATGTGCCGTCGCACTGCGAAGTCTCCTGTCAACCACGCATCATGCATGTATTTGAACAGGATACTTTTCCTTTTAAGTGATTTAAGTCTGACCCAGTTTCCCCAGGCCCTATCCCAATCTACGGTAATGTGTTTCTGTTCTATATTATTTTTTCCCTTATTTATTGTGTGGTCTAGCAGCAGAGAGGGTGAATCAGAAACTTTTTTTTTGGTTATTTTTTTATTATACCCTTAAAACGGTACGAATAGACCCTTCTCGCGAAAAAATAAGTCTCCGACCCTTAATGATTGTTGTCTGAAAACATTCGCGTTTTCGTTGATGAATCATAAAATGTCGCAACGTCGTTGTCACTCACCCTCTCTGCTGCTAAGGTTTACGGTGATTTTAACCGAATATTTTATCAAGTCCGATACGATATCGTGTCCTAGGGTCTGCTAAATTTATTGTCACAAATCCGTGTGGTTTTGACTGAGCGTGACTAAAGAAATTTCTAAATTGATTATGATTCATATCACCGCTGCACCAGGTCTGATGAATATTTCGTAGCGTATGAGTATCAACGCCGTTAAATACACACAACACATTGCAGTTATCTCTGATCACTTTTGGTATCTGAGTGTATCGTTGAGTGACATAGATCACATCAGTGTTTTTATGCCTGCCTCGGGAAAATATTCTAGCAGGATTTTTTTGATTATCTAACATGATATCATCGTATACCACTAAATTGTTAATACTTCCATCAATAGCATCAATGCTCGGGGCTTCCTCTATATCAGTAATAAACTCAATAAAATCTTCATCGATTTGAAATTCTTTTGCTTTCTCGTTAAAATCCTTTAGCACTTCATAGCATCGCTGATCGTCTACACTCGGGGCTATTAAATACAATTTGTTCCATTTCATCCATCTCGTTATCAAATTAAGTAGCAGTTGTGTCTTTCCGCTTCCAGATGGTCCGATTATAATCATTCTAATTGAATTCGGCAACATTTCATGATGTTTAATAGGTTCCCGTCGTCGGGTAGCTGAATAATCAATTATATTCATGCCGTTATATATAAATTATGGATCTATATTGTGTGAAGTGTAAAAAACGTACTGGCACAGATGACTTGACGACGATTACAACTAAAAATAACCGATCAGCGCTTTCTGGTAAATGCGTACAATGTAGTACAAAGAAATTTAGATTTGTTTCTAAACCCAAGGAACTCAAGGAACCTTTAAAAAAAAACGAGGAGGTGATATCGCAGCCAAGCTAACTAAACTCCCTGGAACCCCATGGGCAAAATACCCTGGAGAAAAGCACCTTCCAGGATATAGCTACTGTGGACCGGGAACAAGACTTGATATCAGACTCAATGATCAAAATCAGCCCCGACCCGGTGAGGAACCAATAAACGCTATTGATAAGGCCTGTCACCTTCATGATGTATCTTATAAAAGCAGTAATCTGCAGCACAGGCATCTAGCAGATGTGAAATTAATTCATGCGTTAAATGCTATTTCTGATAATTCTTTCAAAGAAAAATTGGCTTCCTTTTTGATAAAATCGGCTATGAAAAGTAAATTGATGTTAGGTGCTGGTAATTAATAACAACATGGAATCTATTTATTATTCCCCAAGAGGATACTGGAGGGGTAAATCAGCAATCCATAAACTCGCTAGTGCTGCAAAAGTGAAAAAAACAACTGCGGCTAATTGGTTATCCAAACAGGCACTATGGCAAATTTATCTACCACCGCCTAAACAAATCAATTTCTCGCATTTTGATGTGACCGGACCCAATGAAGTTCATCAGGCTGATCTATTATTTCTGCCACATGATCGTGGTTACAAATACACATTAACCGTAGTTGATATTGCAAGTCGATACAAAGAAGCAGAACCGTTAAAAACAAAATCAGCCACTGAAGTGGCTTCTGCATTTGAAAGGATTTATCGAAGGAGTCCTCTGCACTGGCCAAATCTATTACAAATTGATCCTGGCAAGGAATTTCAGGGTGCAGTGTTATCAATAATGAAAAATCATAAAGTCACTATCAGACGAGGACATACTGCGCTACATCGTGATCAGGCAATTGTAGAACGGTTTAATAAAACCCTTGCTGAGCGGTTATTTGGATATCAATACGCAAAAGAATTCGTCCAAGAAAAAAGATCCCGTGAATGGGTTAAAAGGTTACCAGCTGTGATTACTGCACTGAATAACGAGATTACTAGAACCATCAACATGAAACCTATCAATGCGATTAAAAAGAAGTCAATACCTGAAATGGAAATTCAAAAAGATTTTAGCGTTTCCCAACCAATTCTTGGTAGTAATATCATTGTGAGGTACTTATACGAACCAGGAGAGCTTGAGGGTGGCACAAAAAGGGCTACTGATCCTATTTGGAGCGTCACTACGCATAAGATATCTAGTATAACACGATCTACGGGTAGACCTCCAATCTATAAACTGGATTCAACTGCCCCTCAACGGGGTTTTACTAGACAACAATTACAAGTGATACCTGAGGATACTCAATTACCACCGCATGGGCTTAACTAGCACCCTTGCGTCTATTGCACTCAAGACAAGTCAACATCACATTATTTCTGACATGACCGAGATTGTTATTTTTTCTGTCAACGGTGAATTGGCGAGGATCCTTATCCGAATACTGCCAACGCATTATACAATTGCAACTTGCGCAGTGATTATTTTGTTGTTGCTTCAAAGTGATTATTAATTCAGCATCAATATCAAATTTTCGTTGTTTTTTTTTGTCTTGTTGTTTGTAACCGGAGAGTTTTTTATCAATAATATCATTATCATCGCCAATGATTTCATCATCGCCACCAATGATTTCATCATCGAAGACAATTCTTCGAAGTTGATTTATTTTTCGTACTCTAGACACTGCGAGATAGACTAAATTCGACCATTCTATGCGATTATCTACCATCCAAACAATTGTATCCGATATAGTCAATCCCTGTGAAGAGTGTATTGTTGCTGCATAACCTAGCGTCCACGGGGATTTATTAGCACGCAATGCATCTTCAACGACATTGATATCAACCAGCACAATATCATTTAATACGAGAATCTGCTTTTCACGCCCTGACTCTGTCAGGCCTGGAATATCAACTTCGATGTTCTGTTTTCGTGTATCCGATGGCCTATAACAGATGGGCACTGGAAGTGTTGCAAATTTTTGTTTATGCAATTCAAATAACTTCATCTGAAGTGTGTCCCTGACTATTTTTCTACTTGCAATGATTAAATCATTTGGTCTCCACGCTTCCCAAAACTCATTCATGGGAGTTTCCGAAATTATTTCACGGGCTATTTCACACTGGATTTTATCCGGTTGTAATCTAATTAGTTTCTTAAATTCTTTTAATTCATTATCAAGTGATCTATGATCGGTATCAATTTCTTCATAATAGTCTACAAAACCCTTTAGCCATTCATGGGGAGATGCACCGACAAATGGTGGTGGTTGGCCGTGATCACCGCACATGACGACTTTTGTATTCTTCAATAACAACCACTCAAGAAATATTTTTAAGACATCTTCGGACACTGTGTCTATTTCATCCCAAATGATAATTTCAGGAATAAATTTCTCTCCCATGCGCTCAGGAGTCCATTTATCTCCCTTCCATCTAAAGAAACTATGATAAGTGCAGGCATTTACCCCTCTCTGTATCATTTCTCTTGCAAGTCTGTGATTCGGTGTTAGTACAATCATGTTTGGATTGGAAACACGAAATAACTCAATTGCCCGGGTTGTTTTTCCTGACCCACCACAGCCGTTTAAATAAACTGTTTTATATCTACAGATTGGATCAGAAATCGGTGGTGCACTAGAAAATTCTGAACACTGATTGCTTTCTAAGTAATTATTTTCAATGGTAACATCTGCTGATGGAATATAATCATGAAGCATTTCCTTCTTAATTCTCCATGACCCCCAATTCTCGTTGCCAGTAGCCTTAAAATCAGCCATTTTGCTATTTATGTAAAATGAGTCAGTAGCAACTCTAACTGCGGTGGTAGGAAATCTATTGATCATTGAAAATAAATTAATAGAAGCATAACCAAGCATAGAAGCTCTCAAATGTGTGTACTGCGGATTGTATCCATCAGTGTAAGTAACAATTGTACCCAATTTGGTTCCATCGGACATAAATGCGTCCTTACGATTGACATATAGGCCCCTATTCGTTAAATCCGTGATTACAAAATCGTATTCAGCATTGTCTATAATCAATCGTGAAGAATATCTCGTATTATCATCTTTGCCACCTTGGGTAAATTTACCGATTATTCTTCGTCCAAGGTCTTTTGCTTCATTGTTTCTGATTTCAAATAACTGTTGGGACCAATCCATGATTTGTTGTTCACTGAAATTTGGAAACAGTTTTCGCTCTTCGCTAATTATTTTTTCTAGATCAGGTTGTGGTAACCAGACTGATTTCTGTGCTCGATAGGATATAATTGCTTCACTGACAATTAATGATTTTAACATCTTACAATCAAGCATATACCGTAATAACATTATTGGCATCCAGTGTTTTTCAGACATGTGTTTACCAATCCAAAGATAACTACACGGATGAAGTCCTGTAGCCATTTCAAATGATACTACACAAGCGAATCCGGTTAAATCAAAATCAGGAAGTGGTCCATTAATAGCAACACGGGTCATTTCGTGTGTAGGGTGTCCAAATCGTTTGAGATATTTCTCACACTCTCCATACCCAAGAAAACTTCCTGGATAACACGCAATCATATCAACTGAAATAACGGTATCAGCGGTGTATTTTGTGTTCCATAATCCTCCATGGCTGTATTCAAGACAGGACAATTTGACATCTGATAAGAACTCACTTCGGGTTGGTTTCCACGCGTTTTTCTTTCTAGCAAAATGTGCTGCAATGGATGGTACTGTAAAACAGTTTGCTAATAATTGATCGTTGTCTTCCTCCAGAGAAAACTCACTAGCTAGTTGTTTCATTTGATTATGCAGCTCTTCAGTACGGTATAATTCTCCGTTGGGCCTTACAAACTGATCAAATCTACATTCTTCGTCTGAAGTACTATGAAATTGCCACACTGACACAGGATCGTTTTTACTCAAATGGTAAATAGCATCAAATAATTTCTGCTCTGAAAAAAACTCTTCGGTTTGGGATAGATATTTTACGGTTCTATCCCGTGGGAATATTGTTACTGCAGATGACCACGCGTGTGCGTTATGATCAATAATTTCAATGGGAGCTCCCTGTGATTTATATTTCGATTCGTATAATACTTCTCCGGTGATTGTCCTTACCGATATTGGAAATCTTAATGATTTTTCTAATTTAGTTATATCCTGAATTGTTGCCCCATGCTCTTTTACCGTGAACTCCCACTCGGTTATTTTTTTTCGTCTTAGATCAGTTAGTTTATTTCCCCGGGACGCATTTGTGAAGTGTTCTATTATTCGTGTTGCTACACAATTGAGCCCTGTCGAATATTTCATGGGTGCTAGTTTTGCAATATCAGGTTTGTCATTGAGTGGATATATCCCGTAAACAACTACTGTGACAGGATGAGATTTTTCGTAGTAGGGTTTATCAAGTCCAGTCAAAATTCCTGGTTTTGAATCCTGAGTCACAGTGACAGTTTTTTTGTCCTTAAGAATAGGCTCGTATTTGTCCCTAATGATCCATTTTCCATTATCACGGATAAGGAATTTTATTCGAAAAAAATTTCTTTCTTCCCCAACATTTGAGATTATCACTGCTGCTTTTTCATCATTCATGGTAGCGTCAACAACACCATCAATTCGAAATGTTGACTAACAATGAGCTGCCCCATCACGCTTGAATTCATTAAAACAGTCTCTGATTTTACTAATCAAGGTTCTATCAAGAATTTTATTCTTTGGTGTATCAGAAACTCTATCAAGATTGAATTGAACACTTTTCCAGGGCTTAATTTTCGATAATCTCTCGAACTCCTCCATACTATAATTAAAACAAGCATTTAAATGAAAGATTTAAGTATAATGAATCATTGCAAATGGCTTATGATTGGATCAGTGACACCGTGTAACAAATCATGCAGAAATGAATTCTGTTGGTATCATATGCAAAGCTTTCGTCGTGGAAGCCTTGGTCCGTTACCCTGTATTCGATGTGGGGTTGGGGTCAGGGGAAAATCGCAATTATGTCTTAGGTGTGGCGGCAAACGATACAGGGAACTAAAACGCTATTATGATAAAAGAATAAAAAAATACTGTCATTGACCCCAACGATGACAAATTCATAAAGACTCCTCAAGATTATATACAGAGACTTATAATTAAACCAAACAATGAATTAGAAAAATAGTGTTATTATACAAATGAACCAAGAATTCACACCTCACCCGTGCTTGTTAATTATGAAGCATCCCGTGATGGTATTATCAGAAACCGCAGATTGAAGAATCCAGGTGGATTTGTGGTATTTGATGTTTAGTGCTGGGAAGAAAAAATATCTCTGTCACAGATTCGTCTTCGAAGTGTTTCATGGATTGATCAAGGATGGTTATGTTATTGATCATATTGATTCCGATTCTCAGAATAATTCTTTACCAAATCTACAGGCCATTTCAAAAGAGACAGGACAAAAAATTCGATTTTCGTATGTCTATAACACCAAGGGAGACAACTCTTAAATATAACCAATGGATATAACCAAGGGAGTTATCTCCCTTAGATTGTGATTCAGCGGCTGGGTATTGTTTTATAAGAAAAGAAATATTTTCTTTTTTTTTTAGTGTTTAAGTCAAATATTCTGTCTCCTTTAAATACCGTGAAACACCATTAATAAGTAATTTAAGAAAATAAAATAACACCCTGTGGATTGCTGTATTAAGTTACCTTATATACTTTCTCCCTTAGATTGTGTTAACTTGTTTTATGGGTTATTGTGATTCAGCGGCTGGGCATTGTTTTGTAAGAAAAGAAATGTTTTCAAACAATTATATTCTTTTTTCTAGTGTTTAATGCAAATATTCTGTCTCCTTTAAATACCGTGAAACACCATTACTAAGTAATTCAAGAAAATAAAATAACACACCCTGTGGATTGCTGTATTAAGTCGCCTTATATACTCTCTCCCTTAGATGGTGTCGGGGTATTTCCCCTTAAATTGTGATTCAGCGGCTTGGGCTATAATTAATTAGAAAAGAAATCAAATATAAAATGTTTTCAAACGATTATATTCTTTTTTTTAGTGCTTTATGCAAATATTCTGTCTCATTTAAATACTGTGAAGCACCATTAACAAGTAATTCAAGAAAATAAAATAACACACTCTGTGGATTGACGCTGCTGTATTAGTCACCTTATATACTAAATGAAAGGTTTAAAGCTGGGGCTTTCAAAGGCCAATCCGACCAGTCAAAAAATAACCCACGCCATTGACACGTGTGCGTGGTTGACTTTTCTCAATCATGCAACCGGGTTTAATTTCATGGGTTGCTTTGATTGGTCGGATTGGCCTTTGAAAATCAGCCTCGTCGTTTCATGTTTGTGATGTCTGTGCCGTCCCATCATCATTACATCATCATTGAATTATAATCCATCCTTAATTAAGTTAATTAAGTATATGTCTACCTACAATCTGAGTGGAGATATATACGGTATTTGTGCTGTCCTTAATTAAGTTAATTAAGTATATGTATACCTACAATTTGCCACAACACTCGAGTGGAGATATATACGGTATTTGTGCTGTCCTTAATTAAGTATATGTTGTGACGTCACCCCAAGCATATCTTCTGGGCGGTCTAAGATGGCGTTTGCCACGTTAGGCCTCCCTTCCGGAGATGTATGTTTCGGGTTTCCTTTGGGCTTACTTGGATGTGAAGGCAACCAAGGAGTTCCAAAGATGTGTTGTCGTATATATGTAACCTCTAGGTCATTTCACGTAAACATACCCTCTTGTGATTCTAACCCGTTATTTGACGAGTTAGATTCACTCTTAGGGGAATATGTTTCCGGTGAATGTAAATATAAATGACCTAAAATAAATAACATCCATGGATGTAATTAGCTCTCCGTCACATTTGGGTATCCCCGTATGGTGTTCAAAAATGAATTACCGGCCAAATAGGGTCAAATCGAGATCGAAGAAATCTCAGAAAAAAAATGGAAATACTCAAAGAAAGAACCCTATGAGAGACACAGTGGCCTATATCAAGGGGGCCAAATGACTGATAACCGCTCATCATGGTTGTTATTTATTTTTGTCTGCATTTATATTTATATATACAGAATTAATTTTAAAAAATATATTTATATATACAGAATTAATTTTAAAAAATATATTTATATATACAGAATTAATTTTAAAAAATATATTTATATATACAGAATTAATTTTAAAAAATATAGTTATATATACAGAATTAATTTTAAAAAAGATATTTATATATACAGAATTAATTTTAAAAAAGATATTTATATATACAGACTGAATTTTGAAAATATTAACGGCTCATTTATTTTTGAAAAATGAATTAGAAATATGTATTATCATATATGAATTCTGAAAATATGAATAGCATCATAGTTGAAATTGCAAAATTGAAAAATCAGAATATTAAATTGTCAGATGGGTTAAATCCTGATCAAATCAAGTCGGATTTTCAGGATATAGAATACGGAGTTAGTACTAACAAGTATATGTTACCAAAGAAATATGCACTCATCAAAAAAATTCAAAATTCTATTCGAGACTCTCTTGCATTTTCCAGTGAAGTACATGTGTTTGTTCCGTTATATACTATCGTGGAAGGAATACGAAAAGAATTGGGTAACGAATATGAATTGAAAAAGGAAGTTAATTCTAAAATTAGAAACTTACGAGCGTTAATTCAAGAAAATGAACTATTTGATTGACCGACCCTCAAAAGATTTTGTCAGACAGTAAAATCTCCTTGAGATTTTCATTTTTTTTTGTCATTTTTTGATTGAATCAGTGAAAATATTTCACACTGCGAAAATAAAATAGAATCCTAACAGCTTTGAAAGTTCTTTTAAGAACTTTTCCCTATGGAAAATCCAATGCAAAATCGACTACTTGACCCTACGAGGTTTTTTGATGAAAATCGATGAAAAATGACGAAAACAGGCAAAAATTGATGAAAAATGGCTAAAAATCATCAAAAATGAGTTTTAACAGCTTTTCCTTATGGAAAATCCCATGTAAAATCGACTACTTGACTGTAAAATCTCTTTGAGATTTTCAACTGAAAACCACCAAAACTGTCAAAAACAGGCAAAATCAATGGATAAAAAATAAAAATATTTCACAGCAATAAAAAATTGGACCGTTAAGGATGGAATCATCGATGGGAAAAATTGTTTTGCAATTGAAAAATGGTTTCTGATTTCAAATAATGGTCAATGAAGCATTAACGACCCGATTGGCTCGTGAGCGACTAGATGCAATTAAGAAATTTATACCAATTCGCGACTCTGTCAGGAATAAACTGCAAGAACGACAGAGTCTTCAGACTGATTTTGCTGCAGGATCTGAAGAGTTGTTTAAACCAATAACTACAACAACGAAACAGATAGTGTCAACAATCTCTGAGCAAGGAAAAAAACAAGAAGAGACTTTTCTCCCTGTGTTAGAAAAAATAGCAAAAAGAACTAAACAAACAAAAAATCATTAAAAACACTTCCAGTGGATATAGTAGCTACTTCACGGCAACAACAAAAAAAAAAGAGCAAGTACTAGAAGAACTAGGTGCTATTGCAAGAAAACAAGAAGAGGAAGAAGACGTTACTATATCAAAAATGTATTCACCGCAAAGTATATTTACAAACTATTCATACAACATAATTAAAAGTTTTAAAAATGACAATAATTTAATTAAATTTACCGTGTGGAATTTTCCACTCGATCAAAGAGAAATAGCTGTAAACAAAGAGTATAAAGAGTATATAAAAAACGACGAGAATTGGATAAAAAAAATATACTTGGCAAACCGTGGTAGATTTAAAATCACAGAAGGTAACCGCAATGATTTTGAGAGTTTTAAAGACAAAGTATTGAGTAAAATAAATCAAATGAATATAGTAGTTAAAGAGGATGAAGAGGAGTCAACTGAAGATGAGTATTTAGGTAGCGGAATAGTTGAAAACACTAGCGTTACTTGTCCTGGTAACATTCTCAGTGATATATCACGGTTAGAAGTCCTCATCGGAGGGAAACGAGCCGGAAACAACTCACCGGAAATAATTAATGAAGCAGCTGATATCTGTAGACGATTATTTGCCGGTGGTATCATGGACATTAATGTATATCGAGAACTCATTGCTGAGTTAGTTGAAAATCACAAAGATGCCCATGGTTATTACAGCGATTGATCACTAATTAAAAAACTACTAGTTTTATAACAAGATGATTATACACTACAATCATGATAAACCAACCCCCGTCTATGTAGTTAATTCACGGTTTCCAGTTTATAGAGCATACTACGGAGATGGTTTAGGTAATACCATTGCAGGGTTATTTACAAGAATGGCCCCAAAAGTGATGCCGTTAGCTAAACAACTAGGAAGGAAAGCCATTGATGTTATTCGTGATAAGGGTATTAGTACTGTTGGAGATCTTGCCGGGAAAGCGTTTTCAACTGCGAAGGATAAAAAAACATCATTAGTGAGACGAAAAAAGAAACCGTTACCGTCTACAGAAGAAATGCCTGCAAGTGTTAGTAAAATTATAAATAACGCAGTAGATGAAAAATTAGCGTCGATGGTAAATCAAGAGGACCAAAATAACATGACAGCAAACATGATAGCAGGAAGTGGCTTTAAAAAACCACGACGAAAACGCTAGCGTTTTTCACGATGAAATGGAAAATCCGATTAAGACTCTGATAAATAGAATAAAATGTTCAAAAGGTCACCTGATCCAGCATTTGATATGGAGGCCCCAGTGCGTAAAGATGATTCAGTCCGCGATTTTCAATTTTATTCTTATCACGCAGTACAACCCGATCTCCGATCACGAATTGAACTTCAAGTTCATGATACCAGTAAATACTTTTTGCCTTGTGAAGCGTTTATTGAAGTAGAAGGAGAACTTGTAACAAATGATGCTGCTCATAATGATCCTCCATATGACATTAGCCCAACTACCCGAGTTGGTTTTGTTAATAACGGTATCATGGCGTTATTTGAAAGCGCTAGATATCTCATTGATGGAAAAGAAATTGAATCCATTGACCGTGAAGTTGATGTGGCTACAACAATCATAGGGTTAGCAAGATATTCTGATGATTATACAAGATCAGCGGGTCCATCTATGATGTTTGCAAAGGATATTACTGATAACGCTGAACACAACCAGTATTCTAGAGTCAAGGCAACACGAGCTACAGCAATTGATCCAGCACCAGCCGGATATGTAAGACCAGCTGCTGAATTTGATGTCATAAATACTATTACTACTTACAATCTAGGATTTGCAACACGCGTAGCAATGTTGCAAGGACAGCGTCGACAGTTTTCATGTGCAATTCCACTGCATCATATATTCGGATTCTGTAGAAACGTCCGAAAAGTTATTTATGGAGCTAAACACACAGTAGCGCTTGTACGAAAGGGTACTGATAATGATGCAATATGGCATGATGCTGGTGTTGCTGATGGTAAAGTCATTTTAACAAAACTAGCATTAAGGATGCCAGTGTTAACTCCATCAATCATAGCAGAAGGAAAATTGTTATCATTTATGAACCAAGGAGGAAAATCATTGTTGAGTTGGTTATCAGTGACAACGGATACTAAACTGGATAATGTTGATGATATATTTACTTGGCATCTGGCATCAAAACAAGGGGTTTCAGCTCCACGTCATATATTTATTGCATTACAAAATAATGCACGAGTTGGTAATCAACAACGAAGTCATATGATATTTGATCAGTTAGGTGTTAGAGAGGTCTCACTGAGAATAAACGGACAACAGGAACCATCTGAAGATGTACAACTTGATTACGGTCAAAATCATATTTCACGTGTCTATCATAACTTATTGTCGTTTATGGCACGTGATCAAAATGTGGATACTGGTTTGCAAATATCACAATGGGATTTCAAAAGCCTCTATCCGATTTATTACTTTTCTCTGGAACATCTCGACTTGGTGAGACAATCTGTCGTTGATATACACTTCAGAGCCCGTGTAACCCTTCCTGGTGGTATTGCTAATTATAGAGCGGTTGCTGTCATTCTCAGTGATAAATCAATGTTACTTGAAGGTGTTGGTGGACGAATGAGATTTATTGATGCACCAGTGGAAAACATGTAAACGATTTAGAATCAATCTATTATGTATAATGTCATATAGTGTTATTAGTGTTGCGTTAACTCCTGGTCAAATCAAAAAATTGCAATCAGAATCGGCTAAAAAATGTGGAACCACAATCACGTTGAAACCTAATCAAATGACTGGTGGTGCAAATAAATTATCGCTGACAACTCGTCAAATAAAACATTTCAATGATGCATTTGCAGCCAAAAAAGGTGTCCAGATTACTCTTTCTGCGGCTGCTATTAAAAATATGATGAAAACGGGTGGTATATTTCCATTGTTAGCTGCAATACCAGCATTGATTGCAGCAGCAGCCCCAGCGGTGGCTAAAGCGGCAGCGTTAGGAGCCGTTGGTACTGCAGCAGGAATGGCACTAAAGAAGGCAACTGGACAGGGTTATAAAAAAAGGGGACGATCCGTTCACGGATTGGGTCTAAGACTACCAGGAACCCCGTATTCATGGTACAGCGGAAAAGGTCTAAGACTACTAGGAACCCCGTATTCATGGTACAGTGGGAGATCCGTTCACGGATCAGGCCTGAGACTACCAGGAACGGTTTATTAATTGAGGAACCTATGGTTCCCAAATCTTCGATGGTTCCCATGTCCAATTTTGATTTAATGGATGCTGCTAAAAAACTAGTGATTAAAAATTTCAGAGGTGTTTTTATGAAAGATCAATTACCACATCAACCAAACAAAACTGAAACAGGTATTATTAATCTCGATAACAGCACCGGACCTGGAACTCACTGGGTTGCATACGCTATTGATCCACGTGGGATTGTCTATTTTGATTCATATGGATTAGCCCCACCAAAAGAGTTTATGCGTTACATAAAACAATTTCCAATGAAGACTTGGTATTCTACGCTACCAACACAACAAATCAATGACCCACCAATATGCGGCAGTGAAGTATTAAATGTCCTTGACGCTATTTCAGCATCTAGAAAATCACCACACATTGTCGTAAATGACTACACTAGTAATCGCTTTTTAGAGAGAGATATATAAAATATCATGATTGATATTTGGGGAAGACCTCTGAAACCCAAACCCGATGACACTGCAACTCCTGATTCTATCAAGGATATAAAAAAAAAATTAAGGATGAAATCGCTGAGACGTTGAATTTAGTAAATGTTGACCCGAACGAAATAGTTGTATTTCAAGACAAACAGGGTAAATTGAAATCTAGTAATATTTCTCTGGATGATATTTTAGTTAAACAACAAAACGCAATCGAGAACACCGTTGCGTTATTTTCCGATCAGGGTAAATTGAAAACCAGTAATATTTCTCTGGATGATATTTTGGTTAAACAACAAAACGCAATCGAGGATACTATCGCGTTATTTTCCGATCAGGGTAAACTCAAACCGGGTGTACCCCTCTCGTCTATTACAGATAGAATAATTGATCTCGGCGATTCTCTGTTGGAACTAACAACACTTCAATCTAAAACCGAAGAACACATAAAACAGTTTACCGCATTTCGTAGAAATATCATTGATAAATTTATTGGAACCCAGTTGGATAAAATTGAACTAAAACTCCCTGATATTAAAAAATCCATCGATGAGACGAAAAACTTCATCGAAGCCGTCAAAGGTGATTTTTCGAGGATGATAACAATCATTGAAAAAACAAAAATTCCTCATGAGAAAACCAACAACATAGTATATACAATCCAACACGGATCATTTGCGTGGACACCTACAAACAATAAATTAGATATCACTGCAACCGTCAAGGGTATTTATCGATTAACACTAGTAACACCATTGACTCAATTTAATATATCATCGTCGAGTTCATCCGGGGTCAATAATACGATTTCAACGATCATCGACAAGGATACAACTGAAAAGTTCACTATAACAGCTACTGATAAAAATTTGATTAGGGTTTCAGCAACCTGGTATGTGGAATTCGTAGCGGATTTAAGTAAATCGTAATTGAAAACGATAGCGTATTTAAAATAAAAATGATTTCATCATCGCAATATCGCTATGATCAAGTCAGAGAGTAATCAAACTAGACTCAAAACCTTGTCTGAGGAGTATGCAATGAAAATTAAAAAATACCGCAAGAGAATTACCGCAATTGATGTTACTGTGTACGCTGTGAGTGGTGTAATCACCGGAGCTGGTATTATACTGTCTTCAGTGACAATGATGGCTCCGATAGCTGTTCCAATTTGCATTTCTGCGGCAACAACAATCGCTGGAATAATTTCAATAATCACAAAAAAAATATCATCATGCAGCCAACGGAAACTACAAGACTACATAATTCAATTTCATGTTGTGTCCACTGCATACTCGCAATTATCCTCATTGATATCGTCATCGCTCGATGATACAATTATATCAGAGAGTGAGTTTTCAGCGATGGTAGATATATATGATTCTGCGATGTCAAAATTAGAAATACAACATGAGTATAATAACAATGACAACACAGATGGAATTACTTCAACAAATAGTGGAGAACACGAACCCAGTACAAACAAGCATGATCTCAATAACCTCAACGAATCCAGAATTCAGTGTGAATTTCCCCTCTCCGGTCCCAGTGAAGGAGATAGCGCTAGCAAAATTACGAGTATACCACAGTTGGCCAAATATTAGGTCAAAATCATTTGGTGGTCAACAACCGAATAATTCCCTGGTATTTGCAAATAAGAATAAACCCGACGGTACCCCAGACTGGAACGTTGTTTCCATACCAACCGGATCATACCAAATCGAACAAATCAATAACGAATTCGCGCGTAGAATAAAATCGATTACTGGAAAAGAATCAAAAATAGCTATAACGGTTCATGAGCCAACACTATCATCTGCCATTGAAATAAGCACAGAGGGTTACGTCGTAGATATCTATCAGAGTTCTATTAGAACCGTACTGGGATGGCCTGAATTACCACCCGGGGAAACCGTTGATTTACCAGAACCAAAAAAAAACGATTATATCACAGACAGGATAAAATCTGATAATCCAATAAAAAGCTAAAGATATTATGATAAGTCGTATTTTTTCATTAGAGTAGAATATGATGAAAAAATACGACTTATTCATCATCTTGCTAACCGGGATAAAATCACTGAAAATTTCACATCTTTCAATAACGATATTTCGTTGTTGTTTATATCCCTTAGATCCGGCACTCTCACCCGAGATGAATTTATCAGTGTCGTTGAAACATGTAACAAAATCATCAATGACATGGAAACATTTCATTCACAAATTATTCAAGAGGTATTAGGTGACAGTAGTCCTAAAACAAGAGATTTATTTGCAGTAGACTATAAGATCCGCATAGGAGATATTCCAACATTCAAACTACCAGGATATAATCTCTTAGAACTACAAAAATCTCTCGATGATGCCATCGATGAAGGTTTCAAAAAAATCCATGATACGTGGAAAAAAACACCATCACAACCACAAACAACTATCCTGACACACAATAATGACCCAGATGGTGGTGGCAGGCATATTGCTCCGTTCAATGTGAATATTTCAACGGTGATTGCGCTCAATTTAGTATGTGATGTGATCGAAGGAAGCTATCAAATAAATTTAGAACGATCAAATCAAGCTCAGCAGGGATATATTTTGTATTCATTTGCACCAACAGCTCCTCCAGGGTTTTTAATAATTGAGTCCCCGGTGAATCCAGTCTATATGCGATGTCATAATAATTCATTAACCAGAATTAATTTCAAACTCACTGACCAGTCTAATAATCTGATTGATTTACAAGAGGAGGTTTTACAAATTAGTCTATTTGTGAAATCATAAATGATTTTCGTCCTAAGGACTTTCATCCTGAAAGGATTTTCGTCGTAGTAAGGACTAGATCAAATATTCGGTTAACCCATAGCAGCAGAGGGGGCGAGTCACAACATCAATGTGACATTTATGATTCATCAACGAAAACGCGAATGTTTTCAGACAACAATCATTAAGGGTCGGAGACTTATTTTTTCGCGAGAAGGGTCTATTCGTACCGTTTTAAGGGTATAATAAAAAATAACCAAAAAAAAAGTTGTCTGATTCACCCTCTCTGCTGCTGGTCTGTTATCCATTTGTATGTTGATTTTGTGTCAATTTCCCATAATTCTTTTGCGTCCCTATATTTTAGTAACAATTCTTTTATGGATCTTAATTTCCTTGGCATCTCTATTAACTTAACTAGATTATTGTTTCTGAATATGTCTGTTCTCTGTTTCATGGAGATCCCGTCGAAATATATATAGAGACCTTGCCAAGCTATTTTTGGTTCTGCTTTAAGTTCCTTAAACCTGTTTAAAATGTTGGTGTATTTAATCAGGGTTGAATGGGGGAGGCCTAGGCCTCCCCTCTTCTCTTCCCTGTATAGTATTTCTTTGTTTATATAGTGCATTTTAAAAGCCCATACATATTTGATAATTCCGTTATCTATGTTTTTAAGCGTTGCGTTTGATATGTCTAACGATTTTAATTTATAATTAAGGTGCACATACATATAGTTTTTTTGCTACTTGTGCCCGTTCCAAAAGGCATAGTGGCGTAAGTGCCCAGATTTTTATATTATCTTGCATTTTCTCCCTGATTTCTTTGAGATTTTGTTCGTTCTCACTTTCCCCAAAATTTACTCCTAATGTTTTAACTCTGTCTTTAATTAAGGGAAGAGGAAGACCATATCGCTTACCTCTCCAGTCTCCTAACAAAAATATTTCTGCTTTGTCGGGGTTTATTTTAGAACCCGACACCTTACCAAATTGGTTAAATTCCTTTAACAATTCATCATAGGAATTTTTATCTTGTACAAAGTTAGTGCAATCATCAGCATGTTGTAGCATTTTTACCTCCTCTTTAATATTTGGAACCCTGATTCCTTCAATCCTTTGGTTTATCCTAATTTTAATACTAAGTAATTCTATTGCTATTACATATAATAGCATAGGTAGTGGGCATCCCTGCCTCACTGATCTTTTAATTTCAAATTTTTCCGTTTTTGTTCCATTTGCCTGTACGAATGAGTTGATATTTTTGTACAGGGTTTTAGTCCAATTTAGAAAATTGTTTCCAAAACCAAATTTCTCTAGTGTCTTGTATAGATAGTTTTGTTCTAGCAGCAGAGTGGGTGAACAGACTTTCTCTAATTGGGGTATATTTTAAGCAAAATATTCTAAGTCTCCATTTGCCAAACTGAGACTTAACAATTTTAGAGCTCTGTTTGTCAAACGGAGCCTTCCTCAAGGGTAAAAAAAAAAGACGCCATTTAGTTGACGTTCACCTCCTCGGCTGCTAATGCGCTAACAATTTTTTTACGATGAAAGTCTTTAAGACGAAAATCCTTTCAGGACTGTACAAATAAACTAATTTGTAAAACCTCACCTCGTAAATCAATCAGATTATTAGATTGGTCAGTGAGTTTGAAATTAATTCTCGTTAACAAATTATTATGACATCGCATATAGACTAGATTAGTTGGGTCTTCAATAATTAGAAATCCTGGAGGAGCCGTTGGTGCAAATGAGTATAAAATATATCCTTGCTGAGCTTGATTTGATTGTTCGAGATTTATTTGATAATTTCCTTCGATAACGTCACATACTAAATTGAGTGCAATCACCGTTGAAATATTCACATTGTTCGGAGCAATATGTCTACCGCCGCCTTCTGGATCATTATTATATTTCAGAATATTTGCTGTAAGATTCTTCAATTTTTTCCAATTATCGTGGATTCTTTTGAACCCAATATCAATAACATCGTTAAGTTCTTTCTTTAGTTTATCCGGGTTATACCCAGGGATTTTAGATGTTTGAATATCCTCTTTTGGGATATTGAATTCTACCGCAAACACTTCTTTATAAATTTCACTCATTAATACTTGTTGAATAATTTGCGTATGAAATGTTTCCATATCGTTGATGATTTTGTTACCTGTTTGTACTACACTAATAAACTCGTTTTTGGTGAGAGAGCCGGATTTGATGGATATTAACAATAATGAAAAATCATTATTCATCGCTGTTAAGTTTTCTTTGATTAGGTGGGTGTAAAATATCATATTATTTTTATTGTCGTATCCTATAAATTTGGGAGAAAAATCTTGATAACTCTTGACTTCATTGATGGGTTTTATTTTGTCGGTGATATAATCGGATTTTTTAGGTTCAGGTGGTATAATAATATTTTCTGAGTCATCCGGTGGTGGTAGTTCAGGCCATCCTAACACTGATCTTATAGAACTCTGATAAATATCTACAACATACCCAGGGGAATTAATCTCAATCGCAGATGATAACGTCGGCTCGTGAACCGTTATAGCGATTTTTGATTCTTTTCCAGTGAGAGATTTTATTCTGCGTTGAAATTCAGCATTGATCTGTTCGATTTGATATGACCCAGTTGGTAACGAGACAACCTGCCAATCTGGAGTTCCGTCTTCACGATTTTTCCACGCGAATACCAAGGAATTATTTGGTTGTTGACCACCAAATGCTACCGATCTAATATTAGGCCAGCTATGATATACTCGTAGTTTTGCTAATGCGATCTCGCTCACGGGAACGGGGATTGGAAAATTCACACTAAATTCGGGACGTGTTGAGGTTACTGATATCGTGCTTGTTTTCACCGGTGTTGTATTTGTTACTATTTGTTGAAGTAGTTCTTGCGACGACATTATTATTATTATTATTCTGCTCTAATTTCAGCATTGTTGATTTATACAATTGAGCCATCGTTGAAAATTCGCTATCTGATATTGTTGTGTCATCCAACGACGATGATATCAACGAGGATAATTGCGAGTAACCGGCAGATGCAATATGATATTTAATTAAATAATCATGTAGTTTACTCTGGCTACACGATGATAATTTTTTTGTGATCCCGGTTAATATACCCGCAATTGTAGCTATGGAAGAAATAACAATTGGAACTACAACCGGAGCAATCATAGTAACCGAAGATAGTATTATTCCAGCAGCAGTGATTACTCCCGACACTGAGTATACGGTGACATCAACTGCGGTTATTCTTCGTTGGTATTTTTTTATTTTTATTTGATACTCCTCACAGAGAGAACTGAGTTTAGTTTGAAATTCTCTGACTTGATCATAGCGATACTGATTCGATGATGGAGTCATTTTATTTTATAAGCGCTAGCATTTTCAATTACAAATTACTTTGTAATTTTGAATCGTGAAAGAATTTTTAAATCAATTTAATTGTTTATTTAAATCCACTACGAATTCTACGTACCACGTTACTGAAACCCTGGCTAGATTTTTATCTGTAGTCGTTATCGTGAATTGTTCAGTTGTATCCTTGTCGATTATCGTTGATATTGTATTATTGACTCCAGATGAACTACTTGATGATATATCAAACTGATTCGGTGATACTATTGTTAATCGATAAATACCCTTGACTGCTGCGGTTATGTTTAAAATGTTGTTTTTGGAAGTCCACATAAATGATCCGTGTTGAATCGTGTATACTACGTTGTTGACGATAGATTTATCATGAGGAATTTTTACTTTTTCAACAACGCTTATCATCCTCGTTGCATCATCCTTTATTGCGCTGTTGAATGTTTTAAGTTCATCGATGGATTTTTTAATATCAGGAAGTGTTATTTCAATTTTATCAAATGGGCTCCCAATAAACTTGTCCATGAGGTTTTTACGAAACGTCATAAATAGTTTCGTGTGTTTTTCATATTCAGATTGAAGACTTGTTAGTTCTAACATAGAATCTTTTATTAAGGTGAGTTTTGGTGTGGTTACTGGTGGATTTCCAAAAAATTCTAGTATGGGTTTGTCAATTTGGTTAATTGTATTTCTTTGTGTTTCACTAAACTGGTCAAATACAATTATATGATCATCATACTTATCATTAAGCGATTTTAATGAATTCACTGTGTTATCATATGTTGCTAATTTATCCGTAACCGTTGAAACAAGTACACCTGGTTTGAGTTTACCCCCATCAGAAAATAACGCGATAGTATCCTCTGCTGCGTCTCGTCGTTTAACCAAAATATCATTAAGAGAGATATTACTACTTTTCAACTTACCCTGACGATCTTGAAATACAACTATTTCACCAGGATCAACATTTGCTAGGTTTAATATTTCAGTTATTTCATCTTCGATTAGTTTTTTAATATCCTTGTTATCAACAGTTTCAACTCCACTATCAAGTTTTTTCAGCGATGATAAAGGTCGTCCCCAAATATCAATCATTATTATAGAAATCTTTTTATCATTTAAATCCTATGGATTTCTAATCCGAGAAACGCTAGCGTTTCTACCGCTAGTATACTCATTTACCACTACATGAGGTGGTTTTAAAGATTCTTTTGAAATAGCATTAAGGACATTTAATACTTCTCGACCGCATATTGGTGGGTCATTCAACGTTTGTGTTGGTAGTGTAGAATAAAAAATTGGAAATCTTTTAAATTTCTTAATATAACGCATAAATTCTTTTGGCGGCGCTAATCCATATGAGTCAAAATAAATAATCCCACGTGGATCAATCGCGTACGCAACCCAGTGAGTTCCAGGTCCGGAGCTGTTATCTAAATTAATAATACCGGTTTCAACATCATTTGGTTGTGTCGGTAACTGATCTTTCATAAAAACACCTCTGAATTTTTTTATCGCTAGTTTTTTAGCGGCATCAATTAAATCAAAATTGGACATAGGAACCATTGGTTTCTCAACTATATCGTTCCTGGAATTCGAAGACCCTTTCCGCTGTACCATGAATACGGGGTTCCTGGTAGTCTTAGACCCTTTCCTTTTTTTTTATATCCTTTCCCAGTTGCCTTTTTCAATGCCATTCCTGCCGCGGTACCAATGGCTCCTAACGCTGCTGCCTTCGCTACCGCTGGGGCTGCTGCGGCAATCAACCCTGGAATCAACCCTAACAACGGGAATATACCACCAGTCTTTTCCATGTTTTTAATCGCGCTCGCAGAAAGAGTAACCTGAACTCCTTTTTTTTCTTTCAGCGCTTTATTAAAATGATTAGTCTGAGTTTTTGTCAGCGATAGTTTATTCCCTCCGCCATTCATTTGATTAGGTTTCAGCGTTATTGTGGTTCCACATTGCTTAGCTGATTTGGATTGTAGTTTTTTTATTTGACCAGGTGTCAACGTAACATTGATATTACTATACGACATTATACAAAATAGATTGATTCTAAATTAGAAATTCAAATTGAACAGCAATTTTTAAGCATTTCTGAAATTGCAAAGCAATTTACAATCAAATATTTTCCACTGGTGCATCAACTAATCTCATTTTTCCACCAACACCTTCGAGTATCATTGATTTATCACTGAGAATGACAGCAACTGCTCTAAAATTAGCAATACCAGCAGGACGGGTTACACGAGCTCGGAAGTGTATATCAACGACGGACTGTCTCATCAAGTCAAGATGTTCCAACGAAAAGTAATAAATCGGATACAGACTTTTAAA
Source organism: Unio delphinus (assembly GCA_029339505.1). Taxonomy (NCBI): domain Eukaryota; kingdom Metazoa; phylum Mollusca; class Bivalvia; order Unionida; family Unionidae; genus Unio; species Unio delphinus. The sequence continues at coordinate 30,565,312 of JAQISU010000047.1, forward strand.
ATCCAACTGTGATATTTGTAGACCAGTATCGACATTTTGATCGCGTCCCATATACGACAGCAACCGATGATAAACTCGTGCAATATGATTATTTCCATAATCAAGTTGTATATCCTCTGATGGTTCTTGCTGTCCGTTTATTCTCAGCGAGACTTCACTACACCCAATTTGATCAAATATCATGTGGGAATGTTCTTGATTGTTTAATCGCGCAGTATTCTGTAGCGCAATAAAAATATGCCGTGGAGCTGTAATACCCTGTTTTGATGCTAGATGCCATGTAAGTGTACCATCAATATTAGAATCCATGGTATCTGTGGACGTTGACAACCAACTTAATAATCTCTTTCCCCCTTGATCCATAAATGATAGTAACCGTGGTTCTGTTGACAACGACGGAGTCAACACTGGCATCCACAGTGATAGTTTTGATAAAATGACTTTACCAGCGGCAACGCCAGCAGCGCGCCAGATTGCATAATTATCAGTACCTCTTCGTACTAGTGCTATAGTATGCTTTACTCCATAGATAACTTTTCTGACGTTTCTACAAAATCCAAATATGTGATGGAGCGGAATCGCATATGAAAACCGTCGACGCTCTCCTTGCAACGTTGCTACTCTTGTTGCAAACCCTAAATTGAAATTATTATTAACACTTCCGAGAATATCAAAGGCAGCACCTGGTATATCTCTATGTTCAGGGGTAATAGGTTGTGCAGCTGCAGTACCTACTGGAGTATGTATTTTAATATGCTGAATATGATCAGCGTTATCAGTAATATCCTTTGTGAACATCATAGATGGACCAGCCGATCTAGTATAATCATCAGAATATCTCGCTAACCCGATTATTCCGGTAGCAATATCAACTTCACGCTCAATAGATTCGATTTCTTTTCCATCAATGAGATATCTAGCACTTTCAAATAAAGCCATGATGCCATTGTTAACAAAACCAACTCGGACAGTTGGGTTATCTGCATATGGTGTATTAGCTGCAACATCTGTTACGAGTTCACCTTCGACTTCAATAAAGGCTTCAGCGGGTAAAAAGTATTTACTAGTATCATGAACTTGAAGTTCAATTCTCCCGCGAAGATTAGGTTGCACTGCGTGATAAGCAAAAAATTGATAATCACGTACAGATTCATCTTTAAGTACTGGGGCTTCCATGTCAAATGCAACATCAGGGTTTTGTTTGAACATTTTTATTATATATCCGATGGTCTAAATGAAAAATTCTGAAAGAATTTTGAATTGAAAACCCAAGGAATTCATTTAGAGAAAATCGATTTTCATGAAATTAAGTCGACGGATTAGCCAAAAATAATACAAAATCAATAAAAAAAACATCGAAAATTCGATGAAACAACATAATTTTAGCCTCACAGGATAAAAAATCTGATCAAAATCGATTTTCTCTAAATGAATTCCTTGGGTTTTCATCCTCGATTTTCATGAAATTTTGTCGATGAATTGCATAAAAACACTAGAAAAATGAGTAAAAACACTAGAAAAATGAGTAAAAAAAGTAAAAAATCTAACAAAATTAGCAAATTATAAATATTTTATAATATAAAAATAATTTTTATAAACTAATTATTTAGTTGGGTGTATTTTAATAATGATGATGAAAATATCTGATAATGAAGATAACGTAAGTAGAATCACAAGTGATTCTGATACAAGTGATTCTGACACAAATATTTCTAATGCTAGCATTTCTACAATAACCATAACAACTGAGCATCCTATTCAAATAAATAGAATCACAAGTGATTCTGACACAAATATTTCTAATGCTAGCATTTCTACAATAACTATCATAATTGGAAATCCTGTTCAAATAAATATTTCTAACGTTTCTGTCGAAATTTCTTAAAGCCACTTCCCGGAAGCCCACTTCCGGCTATCATATTTGCTGTTATGTTATCCTGGGCGTTAGTCATTAATGATTGTAGTTTTTTATCCACGGCGTTATTTATTATTTTACTAACCTGTGTAGGCATTACTGCAGTAGATGGTAGTGAAGTTATTCTAGAAATGCTAGCATTTCCAGGTTTTGATTGGAAATTCGAAGAATTTCGTCGTCGAACTAGCGCTGTTAGTTTATCCTTAGCGGCTGAAAATGCCTTACTAGCAAGATCACCAACAGCGCTAATACCCTTATCTCGGATAACATCAATTGCTTTCATTGATAATTGTTTTGCAAACGGAGCCACTTTTGGAGCCATTCTTGAAAATAATCCCATTATAGTATTACCGAGACCATCTCCATAGTATGCTCGGTATTTTGGCAATCGTGAGTTTACCACGTAGACGTTAGTTGGTTTATCATGGTTGTAGTGTATGATCATTCTTCTATATACAAAAACACTAGTGTTTTTCCAAATGCTAAAGCATTTCCAATTATCTAATCGTGGTGACATTAGTCACTATGATAACCGTAGAAATTTGAAGAATTTCCATCCGCAGGATTTTCGGCTAACTCCTCAATGAAATCTCTATATGTTGCAATATCCATGATACCACCTTGAAATAACCTCCTACAGATATCAGCTGCTTCATTGATTATTTCCAGTGAGTTATTCCCGGCTCGTTTTCCACCTACAAGTACTTCTAATCGTGCTATATCACCGAGAATATTGCCAGGGCAAGAAATACTTGTATTTCCACTCGAAGAGTTTCCAACTAAACCACTGCCTGTTTTTTTAGTTGTACCAGTTGCACCTTGTGTTTTTATTTCTGAACCGGGTTTTGATTGTTTTGGTAATCTAAGAAATTTAGGGTCTGATTTAGCTTTTTTTACTCCTTCCTTAATTCCATTCTGAAAGTATATATACGACTGTTCTTCCTTCCTCTTCTCAGTAAGACTCCTAATATTCTTCTTCGTTTTATACAACCAATCATACCATTCATCTTTTGATACTTTACTATCCTTATACTCCTCTTTGACAATTTCATCTCTTATATTATAACTCTTGACAGCAAACTCACCAAAGGCGGTATAATCGCTGGGTTTTTCAAATTGAAATTCTTGTATATATGATACAATCTCAGGTTTGAGTTTGTCTATAAAGGCAACACGACTCTTCGTGGAAACTGCGCCTTCTTCTTCTTCTTCTTCTTCTTCTTGTTCTTGCTGTCGTTGTAGTTCTTCTCGTTCTTCTCGTTCTTGCTGTCGTTGTAGTTCCATCTCCCCTGCGATTTCACCTGGAAGTATTTGTACAGCTTGTTTCGTTTGTTTAGTTCGTTTTGCTATTTTCTCCAACACAGGGAGAAGAGGCTTCTCTGTTCTAGGACCTTCTTTAGGGACATCTCCGTATATCGCCCGTTCAGTTGCTGTTTTCACACCCTCAGTTGCACTAACAATAGGTTTGAAGAGTTGTTCTGTATCCTCTGTAAAATCAGTCTGAAATAATTGCCGTTGTTGAAGTTTTTCACGTATACGATCACGAAGGGGTAATATTTTCTGGATAGCGCTAAGTCGTTCCTTTACGTTTCGTTTGGTCAATGATTGTCCTATCATTATTAAAAGAGTATCACTATTGTCAAATTAAAAAATCCTTTGGATTTTCAAATGCAAAGGATTTCATTGCAAATCATTTTAGAAATGCAAATCATTTCGAAAGAAATCACTAACCTAAAAATGCAAATCATTTTAATACTTCCTTGTTATTGTACTGAGTCACACATAATTTTACTTCCTCATACCGTACTGGTTATACAAACAAAGGAGGCTCTCTACGCGTGGGTTCATCACCTTCAGAGTTTTCCATTAACATTTTTAATTGTCTCACTTTACAATTAATAAGTCTCTTTTGTTCATATTCTAATCCTAATTGCTTTCGAACACGTTCAACGATGCTACATAATGGTACGAATATATTAACATCTTCAGTATTGACTAAACTTTCACGTATAAGCTTTTGGATATTCTTAATTAAAAAATATTTCTTAGATAGGACGTATTTTCCGGTTTGTTCTGCAAATTGTATATCCTCGAAATCAGTCATAATTTGATCACAATCAATGCTCTGAATATTTTAAACGATTTGGACATCCCACACATGAAATGACTCGTGTTGCGATAAATGGTCCATTGCCTGGAACTGCTAGCAGTTCTAATTTTGATTTAACCGGGTTCGCTCGTGTGATATCATTCGAATTAGCTACAGGGTTACATCCGTGTAGTTATCTTTGGCTTGGTAGACATATGTATGAAAAAGCGTGGATGCCAATTGTGCTATTGCGATATATGATCGATTGTGGTATGTTAACATCATTAATTGTCAGTGAAGCGATTATTTGTTATAACGCGCAGAAAGATGTTTGGTTACCAAAACCCGATCTAGAAAAAATAATTAACGAACAACGAAAACAATTTCTAGATGGAAATTCGAAGAATTTCAGCGAGGAACAAATCATAGATTGGTCTAAGAGGTTATTCGAAGGTAGGAATAGAGAGGCTAAAGAACTCGGACGAAGAATAATCGGTAAATTCACTCAAGGTGGAAGATTTGACAATGCAAAATATTCTTCGAGATTGATCTTAGACAATGAAGAATACGATTTTATCATAACCGATTTAATAAAAAAAGGAAAATTTGTAACCCGTAGGGATGCTTTTCGATCCAATGGTGAGAAATTAGGTACGGTTATTACCTACTGTGATGGATATAGTTGTCAGTACACACATTTGAGAAGTTCTATGCTAGCCTATTCTTGTATTAATCTATTCTCGATGATAAACAGATTTCCTAATACCGCGGTTAGAGTAGCTACTGATTCGATGTATATCCATGAGAAATACAAATCAGATGTAGCTAAATTCACAGATCCTAAGGAAGCGTGGGGAAATTGGAGGTTTAAAAAAGAAACACTACATGAGTATTGTAAATCCGCAGACGTTACTATGGATGATAAATACTTGAAAAGTAACCATAATATCTCAGAGATTCAATCAGAATTTTCTACTGCACCGCCCGTATCCGATCCGATTTGTAGATACAAGACAGTTTATTTAAACGGCTGTGGTGGATCAGGAAAGACAACTCGTGCAATCGAATTATTTCGTCGTAAAAATCCTACGGATTTCACAAACATGATTGTGTTAACACCAACTCACAGACTCGCCAGAGAGATGATAGCGCGGGGAGTAAAAGCCTGTACTTATCACAGCTTCTTTCGATGGAAAGGCGATACATGGACTCCTGATCGAATGGGCGATAAATTTATTCCTGAAATAATAATCTGGGATGAAATATGCACGGTATCATTGACAGTATTACAGATATTTCTTGAATGGTTGTTATTGAAAAATACAAAAGTCGTCATGTGCGGGGATCACGGCCAACCGCAGCCATTTGTTGGTGGATCTCCACATGAATGGCTAAAAGGATTTGTAGATTATTATGAAGAGATTAATACCGACCATAGATCACTTGATGAACAATTACGCGAGTTCAAAGCGCTAATTAGATTACAACCGGATAAAATCCAATGTGAAATAGCGCGTGAAATAATCTCTGAAACTCCCATGAATGATTTTTGGGAAATGTGGAAGCCAAATGATTTAATAATCGCGAGTAGAAAAATAGTCAGAGACGCACTTCAGATGAAGTTGTTTACGCTACATAAAGAAAAATTTACAACACTTCCAGTACCACTCTGTTATAGACCTAAGGATACACGAAAGCAGAATATCGACGTTGACATTCCTGGACAACAACAAAAGCAGAATTTAGTATTAAATGATATTGTGTTGGTTGATATCAGCGTCGTTAAAGATGCATTAGGTGCTGATAAATCCCCATGGACGTTAGGTTATGCGGCAACAATACACTCTTCACAGGGATTGACTATATCCGATACAACTCTTTGGATAGTAGATAATCATATTGAGTGGTCAAATTTAGTTTATCTCGCAGTATCCAGAGTACGGCGAATAAACCAACTTCGAAGAATTGTTGTTGACGATGAAATCATTGGTAACGATATTATCACTGGTGATTTTATCACTGGTGATATAATCAGAAAAAAACTCTCTGGCTATAAACAACAGGATAAAAAAAATAAACGAGAATTTGACATTGATGCTGAATTAATAATCACTTTGAAGCAACAACAAAATAATTACTGCGCGAGTTGTAATTGTATAATGAGTTGGAATTGGTCGGATAAAGATCCTCGCCAATTCACCGTAGATAGAAAAGATAACAATCTCGGTCATGTCAGAAACAATGTGAGGTTGACTTGTCTTGAGTGCAACAGACGCCGAGGTGACAGCACCTTAGGTGCTAGTTAAGACCACGCGGTGGTAATTGAGTATCCTCGGGAATCACTTGTAATTGTTCGCGTGTAAAACCCCGCTGAGGAGCAGTTGAATCCAGTCTATAGATTGGAGGTCTAGAAACGCTAGCGTTTCCACCCGTAGATCGTGTTATGCCGGATATATTATGCGTAGTGACACTCCAAATAGGATCAGTAGCTCTTTTTTTACCACCCTCAAGCTCTCCTGGTTCATATAAGTACCTTACAATGACATTACTACCAAGAATTGGTTCTTTTTGTGAAATTCCTTGGATTTCCATTTTGATAGACGCCTTCTTAATAGCGTTGACAGGTTTCATATTAATTGTTCTAGTAATCTCATTATTGATTGCGGTAATCACAGCTGGTAATCTCTTGACCCATTCACGGGATCGTTTATCCTGTATGAATTCTTTTGCGTATTGATATCCGAATAACCGCTCAGCAAGGGTTTTATTAAACCGTTCAACAATTGCCTGATCGCGATGTAGCGCAGTGTGTCCTCGTCTGATGGCGACATTATGATGTTTCATCGTAGATGTAACAACACCTTGAAATTCCTTGCCAGGATCAACTTGTAACAGATTTGGCCAGCGCAGAGGACCTCGTCGATAAATTTTTTCAAATGCAGAAGCTACTTCAGTAGATGATTTTGTCCTTAACGGTTCTGCTTCTTTGTATCGACTTGCAATATCAACTAACGTTAACGCGTATTTGTAACCGTTGTCATGCGGCAGAAATAGTATATCAGCTTGATGAACTTCATTAGGTGTTGTAACATCAAAATGCGAATAGTTAATTTGTTTAGGCGCTGGTAGATAAATTTGCCATATTGCTTGTTTAGATAACCAGTTTGCCGCTGTAGTTTTTTTCACCTTTGATGCACTAGCTAGTTTATTGATTGCTGCGTAACCTCTCCAGTATCCTCTCGGAGAATAATAAATAGATTCCATATTAAAATGCTAGCATTTTCAATTACCAGCACCTAACATCAATTTACCCTTCATAGCAGATTTTACCAACCAAGAAGCCAACTTTTCTTTGAAGGATTTATCAGGAATAGCATTTAACGCATGAATTAATTTTACATCTGCGAGATGTCTGTGTTGAAGATTGCTGCTTTTATAAGCGACATCATGAGCATGACACGCCTTATCAATAGCGTTTATTGGATATTCGCCGGGTCGGGGTAAATTTTGATCATCAAGTCTGATATCTAATCGTGTTCCCGGTCCACAGTAGCTATATCCTGGAAGGTGCTTTTCTCCTGGATACTTTGCCCACGGTGTTCCTGGGAGTTTTGTCAATTTGGCTGCAATATCACCTCCTCGTTTTTTTTTAAAGCCTTGGTTGCACCAAGGGAAGTAAATCTAAATTTCTTTGTACTACATTGTACGCATTTACCAGAAAGCGCTGATCGATTATTTTTCGTTGTAATCGTCGTCAAGTCATTTGTGCCAGTACGCGTCCTACACTTCACACAATATAGATCCATAATTTATATATAACAGTTATGAATGTAATTGATTATTCAGCTACTCGACGACGGGAACCTATTAGACACCATGCAATGTTACCAAATTCTATTCGCGCGATTATCATCGGACCATCTGGAAGTGGTAAAACACAATTGCTACTTAATTTGATAACGAGATGGATGAAGTGGGATAAATTGTACATGATTGCTCCGAGTGTAGACGATCAACGATGTTATGAAGTATTAAAGGATTTTAATGATGCCGCGCAAGAAATTAACGGCGATGGTGTTATTGAGTTTATAACCGATATCGAAGAGGCACCTAGTATTGATGATATTGATGGAAGTATTAACAATTTAGTCGTATATGATGATATCATGTTAGATAATCAAAAGAATCCTGCTAGAATATTTTCCAGAGGCAGACATAAAAACACCGATGTGATATATATCACTCAACGTTACACTCAAATACCAAAAGTGATCAGAGATAACTGCAATATGCTGTGTGTATTTAACGGAGTTGATACTCATACTCTTAGAAATATTTGGCAAACTTGGTGCGGTGGTGATATGGATCATAATCGATTTAGAAATTTCTTTAGCCACGCTCAGACAATCCCACACGGATTTGTGACGATAAATTTATCAGACCCTCGGACAAGATATCGTATCGGACTTGATCAAATATTTAGTTAGCGCATTAGCAGCCGAGGAGGTGAACGTCAACTAAATGGCGTCTTTTTTTTTTACCCTTGAGGAAGGCTCCGTTTGACAAACAGAGCTCTAAAATTGTTAAGTCTCAGTTTGGCAAATGGAGACTTAGAATATTTTGCTTAAAATATACCCCAATTAGAGAAAGTCTGTTCACCCACTCTGCTGCTGTTCTAATATGTCAAAGGCTTTTTCCTGGTCTATTAGTACCATAGCACTTTTCAGACCTTTAATATTTATGTACTCTATTATGGTTTTGATGTTTAATATCTTATTCTGTATTTCCCGCCCTTTCGGGCCACTAGTTTGATTTATTTTGATAATTTTGTCAAGACACTTTCTAACTCTTTCTGCTAATATTTTACTTATAATCTTATAATCCATGTTAAGGAGGGAGACGGGCCTCCAATTCTTTAAATCTTCCCTGTCTCCTTTCCCTTTATATATTAGTGTTATGATCCCTTTCTTCATTGTGTTAGACATGTCTGATTTCCTTAGTGCAATGTTATTATATAACCATTCTAATATGGGCGACAGTTCCCCGCAGAATAGAAATTCTGCGGAGAGTCCATCTCTTCCTGGTGCTTTATTCCTAGATAATTTCCCTATAGTCTCTATAATCTCGTCTTGCGAGATAACTTCCTCACATTTGTTCCTATGTTCTGAGGTTATTACCTCTCATTCCGTCTCTCGAATGTACGTTTCTATATCTTCGTCCTCTATGTTCTGTGAAGTATATAGGTCTTTGTAGTAGCTCTGTATGTAGTTAAGTATTCTAGTTTTGTCGGTCGTTGATTTTTTAAGTGACTCAAGAATTTTTCCCCCACCCCTTCTTAATTCCTCCCTTTTGTATAAGCCTTCCGCATTTTTATATAATTGTGAAAATTTCCCCGCTTTAATTTCCTTTCCCTTTTCTAATTCTATTTTTTTAAATAGATTTTTAAGTTTTTCTTCTAATGCTTTTGTGTGCCCTGTATTGTTAATGTTTTTATATAGTTTTCTAAAGCTTCTATCTCTAATTTAATTTTTTTAACCCTCATTTTCGAATGATATATGGCTGCTTTTTTGAAGAACCCTTTTAATTTATCCCATTCCGAAATAATATCTAAATTCCCTTGGTTTTTAAAATTTTCTATTTCCCATTTGATTTCCCCCTCAAATTCTTTATTTTCCAAAATTTTATTGTTTATCTTCCATTGACCCCTCCCCCATCTTTTCCTTTTATTTTTTCCTATTTCTACAAAGATTAATTTATGATCATAAATTTTGTACTCTATTACCCCTGCCTTGATATATTTATTAGTCCCGAATTGTGATCAAAAGAATTTATTGATCCTACTTCCCCTCTCCCCTTTGTAATTAAATGTATATTCGACTCTTAATAAATTTAACCGTCTGTATATATCAATCATGTTTTGAGATTTCATAATGCAGTCCATCTGTTTTTTAAAAAGTTTGTCTATTTTCGATAGTCCTCCTGTCCTGTCTATATCTTCCCCCACCCAATTAAAATCTCCCCCTATAATTAAATTACTTGACGAATATCTTTCCAGATATTTACCCAATTCTTCTATAAATTCTTTCCTCTTGTGCATCTTAGCTGGCATGTAGACATTGATGAAATGATCCCCTCCCATAATTATATGTATTAGTCTCCCCCTAAAAAAATTCCCCTCTTCTACCCTTTCCCATTTTACTCCCCGCTTATTTTTGATCATGATTGCTATACCTCCCCCTCTTGTGTCCGTTCCTGTTGAGTTATTCGTTATAATCCATTTCTCGTTCTAGTTGTTCTTTCATATCGTTATTTAAAGAAGTATGAGTCTCTTGTATGCACAGTAAGTCAAAGTCTCCTATTTTTGTCAATTTGTTTAATTTTTCCTTATCTAAACCATTTATATTTATAGACAATAAGCGGAAGTTTTGTTCCTCCATTTTTGTTTCATAACCAGGTTGCCGCTGAATTACTAGCGGTTATTATTTTTATGTGACTAACTGTATATATTTAAATCATACTTTTTCCCCCTTTTGAGGGGATCCTGGGCCATCCTTCCCTGATTTTACAGTGCTATCTAACACTTCAAAGTCATTGGTGACTATGTCTATTGCTAAACTTCACACAGATGGTTCGTGGACTGCCACATACCAGCTGCGTTGTTATATTCCACGTTAACTTTGTTTGATACAATGTTTCGGATTTAGGCGGGCGATTGACGCCATATTTTATAAAATTACTGTGTACCTACGAATAACATGCAAGTGACAAGGCATACCTGGTTATAAGAGTGGCAAACACTTACTTAGTTTTACATCCTGAATTTCCTCAGAATGTAATTTCTTAGTTCTGCTAATCCAAATTACATGGGCCATATTATAGCTTCTCAAGCTTAATTACAGATTTCAAAATTGTACTGTAATTTCGACTATACTCCAAGTGCAATTACATCGTCCTCCCTGCACTCAACATGAAATAAACATTATATTCCATAGTGTCGGTTTGATAATTGCAATTTAAAGACTTCATATTTTCCCCACAAATCAATTCAAGCATTCAATGACAGAACAGAAACACACTTGCAGATATCAGCACTCTTCTCACGTACTACTTCAATCATATATAATTCCAATTTTTATGAATTAAACGAATTTCCTGTAATATGATTGGATGTAAACGGTCACGTGGTGTTGATCAGGAATTGTTTACACTTCGATAAATTCTGGGACTACTTTCGGTTTTTGAAATATAAATAAACATTGCAGACAGGTTATTGTGAAACGATTTTGTCATCTGTAAAATATATAATTCTGCAAATAAATATAACTTTGACACTTTTTATACTTTTACCAATATTCTTTGATTCAAATGCATAGTTTACTATACAATTTAGCATTCGTCTGCTACAACGTAACTGTGACAGTAGTCACATTTCATTTCTCACTATATCACCGAGTGGGTCTTGTTAAGTATTAACGCTGCTGAGAATGACATAAAATGTTACTCTTGTATAGAATTTATTTAATTGTTACCTTTATATAGTAAGGGATAGCATCATCTTGTTCATATTTCCATAAAAATTGGAAGTATTCACTGAAAAAATCCATAATGATTTCAGGTTTGATTGAAATTTAATTTAGCACACTTGTTGAGTCGGTATCAGTTGTTATTATGTAAGGTCATGGTCATCTGACGTAACAGATGGGGCTGATTAAAATTGAACAAGAATGTTGTCAGTAAACAAAATGTGTTAAAAACCACGGTAACCATTGCCTATGATGTAAAAGATGAAGTTTATGAATAAACGTAACTGTGGCTGTAGTCAATTTCTTCGTGTGATTCTGTACAGGTTATATATTACGGGGCGGTGTGAAACGCCGAATGAAAGGTAACTACGCGCTACGTAAATTCGAATGCATTATTGATGGAATAAGTTAATTTGACGATAGATATGATAAAATTGGAATTATAGGATTAAATGATCATGGTTGGGTATTTATTGATGTGTAAATTTTACCTAATCACTCACAAAGTTAACATAAAGTCCTTCGGACTTTATTTACTTTGTGAGTGATTAGGTAAAATTTACACATCAATAAATACCCAACCATGATCATTTAATCCTATAGTATTTCATGTAGAATTGGCACAGATAAATCCAATCCATAATCACGAAATTTTGTAGAATCGGCAGAAAATACCAAAGATTTTTCATTCCAGATCAAATGGAAAAGTTGTTACAATGCGCATTTATTTATAAATGACTCTAAATTTCAATCTTAAGTAGACCAAAAACGCCATTTTCTTTCGAAAGTTTTCTAGCGCGCGACTAAGTTCAAATTTATCTGAGCCAAGTTATGTGCGCATTAATAATGTTTTTGTTGTGTAATGATGATTCTGCGCTTGTGTATTAAGTTTGGAATATGGCATTCATTCATTTACTTTGTTTCGTGCAGTGTATTTTTGTATACATAATTAAGCATTAGGTAGAACAGGAAAATGAGTACATATAATGGAAAAAGGTTACTGCATTTGTATGGGAAAATACGAACTTGTTTGTCGGATGGATATACTGCACTCTCAGGATCGTGCAGTATTTCCATCTGAAAAAGTCGTTCATATTTTTCGATACAAACGCAGAAACCTATAATTCCTGGCTGTTCAACTTCAGCAACTTCAGCCAAGATGTATGTATGTATGTATGTATGTATGTATGTATGTATGTATGTATGTATGTATGTATGTATGTATGTATGTATGTATGTATGTATGTATGTGTGTGTGTGTGTGTGTGTGTGTGTGTGTGTGTGTGTGTGTGTGTGTTCTTATGTGGCCGGGAAACACGGCCGCATTTGCCCTACGTCCACAGCTACGCACACGTCTTTAGCACATATTGACAATCACTCTGGGTCCCAGGGTTCCACATTTACATTGTAATTAAGTACTTCTGGCGATGCACATTCGTTGTATGGTGCATACCAGTACTACTTACATGAGAATGATGTTGTTCGTGTCGAAATGTGACACAGCCGACACAGGAACGTTAAATGCATGATGCTGTGACCTACTTTCGGCACGAAGTTGTTCTACTTCATAGGCTGATATGGTAGGGTGGCGATAATTGGCCTTCAACTCTGTGCACCACACATCAGCCAAAAGCTCCTGTATGAAAGGTGGAGAAACGGTACTTACCTCTTCCATCCCTACTGGTTGCTTTCAAAATTAGTCCATAAAACCTCGAACACCCCTAAAACTAACCCCGATGAGATTAATTATGATGGATATTTTATTTTACAACAGCTCGATGGCGAGTTGAAAGATCAGACTTATGAGTCAGTCTATATATATTATCTTACTCGTCGAGTTCATCCTGGAGTTGAGAAGTGAAACAAATTATCGCTTTTTTGTCCATAGTTAAATTACACGGGATAATACCAATTCCAGATTTACCGAGATACTGAGAGCTATGTAGCATTCGACAGAGACGCTACACACTGTTTTGCATCCCTGTTAAGCCGTATTCGACATAGTTGCACGCAACATACCGTCGATTGCGACACCACATGTTGCATTGTAGCATTACGAGCACCGTCTTGGTCGATGATGTTAACGCGTCTACTGACTAGGTCGAATGCAATATAACGCGTAATTTCTAGATGAGCGAGCCATTTCGTTCTTTGTCACAATCACATGGGTACATAAAGGGGTTTCATAAAATTGCTATAACAACTTACAAACGACACGGAACTCTATAAAGCAGATTCATCCATTCAGATCTTAACGTAGTCACTGCAACTGACCAGTATATTTACATATAAAGCACTTTGATTTATGAAGTAACCCTTTTCACAATCGTTTTCATCCTTCATAACAATTTCAAATAAATATAGATATATGATTATTTAGGACCTCTAGGTGTGTGTGTGTGTGTGTGTGTGTGTGTGTGTGTGTTGACTTCAAAATTGAAATCTGCGCATCCTCAAAACAGTTTTTCAATGTACTGTAAGCTCTTGGTTAGGGGAAAAAGCAGCTTACAACAAAACAAACACAAAACAAACGCTGAAAGAAATTATGAACCATTACAAGGTTTGGTGGAAAGGGAACATAAACAAAAATATTTTAAAAAGAGATAAGAGATAAAATATTTAAAGCATAAAAAGGTGAGGGAAACTCTAAGCTGTTGACACGGCCGAGTGATAGGGAAATATACAAAAAGATATAAATGTAAATAATTAGAGATAAAGCATTTAAAATCAGATCAATAAAGAAATAATAATTTGTAAACATTTTCTTTATAAAAAAAACCCAAAGATTAGGTGACCTGCATAGAACCAAATTAATCTCATATAATTCCAGGCAAAATACAGGGGATGGAAATCATGCGCAAATTAAAACCAGAAATTTGAATGAATACTAAAATAGTTCGATGACAAACAGAGAGCTATGGTAAAATGCTCGTAACACAATCCTGTGCAAGAGAGACAGAATACACAGAGAACTTCTGACACCAGACACCTGGCCGCCATCTCATTAACGATCACAGAGAACAGACCAGTAGATTAATCAATGAACATAATAAACATGAATACATAACTCAGTACAAGCAGATTAAATCAAGAACAATTAAATCAAATAAGATAAAAAGAAATACATAATGATCTGATCACAGACAGCTGTGAGAAAGAAAGGAAAAGGCTATATGAATTCACGCACACATTTTCAGAGAAAACGAGGAATCCGTCGCTACTGGTTGAAAACAAAGGGGCAATACACGATAAAAAGGAGGAACAGCGACAACGATGGACTGAATATTTCAAAGCAATTTCCAACAGGCTTCCACCAACATACTCATAGGACAGGCCACAGAAATTTGGATAGTTTCTATAAGTGGTAATACGACATCACGTCTAAATGGCTCTCTGTTATCAACAACTTAAACCCATGACTTAGACTGATGAGTTTCATCCAGATTAAAAGTAACGTATGCACCAGGTTATTAGTTCACATAACCAACAAAACATGACTATATGTACCATGTCATCGGTTCACATAACCAACCAAACATGACTGTATGTATCATGTCATCGGTTCACATAACCAACCAAACATGACTATATGTACCAGGTTATTAGTTCACATAACCATCCAAATATGACTGTATACACCAGGTAATCAGTTCACATAACCAACCAAACATGACTGTATTTACCAGGTTATTAGTTCACATAACCAACTAAACATGACTGTATACACCAGGTTATCAGTTCACATAACCAACCAAACATGACTGTATTTACCAGGTTATAGGTTCACATGACCAACTAAACATGACTGTATGTACCAAGTTATTAGTTCACATAACCAAGAAAACATGACTGTATGTACCAGGTTTTCAGTTCACATAACCAACCAAACATGACTGTATGTACCAGATAATCAGTTCACATGACCAACTAAACATGACTGTATGTACCAAGTTATTAGTTCACATAACCAAGAAAACATGACTGTATGTACCAGGTTATCAGTTCACACAACCAACCAAACATGACTATATGTACCAGGTTATTAGTTCACATAACCATCCAAATATGACTGTATACACCAGGTAATCAGTTCACATAGCCAACCAAACATGACTGTATTTACCAGGTTATTAGTTCACATAACCAACTAAACATGACTGTATACACCAGGTTATCAGTTCACATAACCAACCAAACATGACTGTATTTACCAGGTTATAGGTTCACATGACCAACTAAACATGACTGTATGTACCAAGTTATTAGTTCACATAACCAAGAAAACATGACTGTATGTACCAGGTTATCAGTTCACATAACCAACCAAACATGACTGTATGTACCAGATAATCAGTTCACATAGCCAACCAAACATGACTGTATGTACCAAGTTATTAGTTCATAAAACCAAGAAAACATGACTGATGAGTTTCATCCAGATTAAAAATAACGTATGCACCAGGTTATTAATTCACATAACCAACCAAACATGACTGTATGTACCATGTCATCGGTTCACATAACCAATCAAACATAACTGTATGTACCATGTCATCGGTTCACATAACCAACCAAACATGACTGTATGTACCAGGTTATCAGTTCACACAACCAACCAAACATGACTGTATCTAACAGGTTATCAGTTCACATAACCAGCCAAACAAGACTGTATATACCAGGTTATTAGTTCACATAACCAACCAAACATGACTGTATTTACCAGGTTATTAGTTCACATAACCAACTAAACATGACTGTATACACCAGGTTATCAGTTCACATAACCATCCAAACATGCATGTATGTGCCAGGTTATTAATTCACATAACCAACCAAACATGACTGTATACAACGGGTAATCAGTTCACATAACCAACAAAACAGGACCGTATGTACCAGGTTATCAGTTCACATAAATAAACAAACATGACTGTATTTAACAGGTTATAGGTTCACGTAACCAACCAAACATGACTGTATGTCCCAGGTTATTAATTCACATAACCAACCAAACATGACTATATGTACCAGGTTATTAGTTCACATAACCAACCAAACATGACTGTATACACCAGGTAATCAGTTCACATAACCATCAAAACAGGACCGTATGTACCAGGTTATCAGTTGACATAACTAAACAAACATGACTGTATGTACCAGCTAATCAGTTCACGTAACCAACCAAACATGACTGTATGTACCAGGTAATCAGTTCACATAACTAAACAAACATGACTGCATGTACCAGCTTATCAGTTCTCATAACCAACCAAACATGACTGTATGTACCAGGTTATTAGTTCACATAACCAACCAAACATAACTGTATGTACCAGGTTATTAGTTCACATAACCAACCAAACATGACTGTATGTACTAGGTTATTAGTTCACATAACCAACCAAACATGACTGTATCTACCAAGTTATTAGTTCACATAACCAAGAAAACATGACTGTATGTATCAGGTTATTAGTTCACATAACCAGCCAAACATGACTGTATGTACCAGGTTATCAGTTCACATAACCAGCCAAACATGACTGTATGTACCAGGTTATCAGTTCACATAACCAACCAAACATGACTATATGTACCAGGTTATTAGTTCACATAACAATCCAAATATGACTGTATACACCAGGTTATCAGTTCACATAACCAACAAAACAGGACCGTATGTACCAGGTTATCAGTTCACATAACCAACCAAACAAACATGACTGTATGTACCAGGTTATCAGTTCACATAACCAACAAAACATCACTGTATTTACCAGATAATCAGTTCATATAGCCAGCCAAACATGACAGTATGTAACAGGTTATTAGTTCACATAACCAACCAGACATGACTGTATGTACCAGCTTATTAGTTCACATAACCAACCAAACATGACTGTATGTTCTAGATTAATAATTCACATAACCAACCAGACATGACTGTATGTTCTAGATTAATAATTCACATAACCAACCAGACATGACTGTATGTACCAGGTTATTAGTTCACATAACCAACAAAACATGACTGTCTGTATCAGGTTATTAGTTCACATAACCAACCAAACATGATTGTATGTCCCAGGTTATTAGTTCACATAACCAACCAAACATGACTGTATGTACCAGGTTATTAGTTCACATAACCATCCAAATATGCCTATATATACCAGGTAATTAGTTCACATAACCAACAAAACAGGACCGTATGTACCAGGTTATTAGTGTACATAACCAACCAAACATGACTATATGTATCAGGTTATTAGTTCACATAACCAACAAAACATGATGTATCAGGTTATTATTTCACATAACCAACCAAGCATGACTGTATGTACCAGGTTATTAGTTCACATAACCATCCAAATATGACTGTATACACCAGGTAATCAGTTCACATAACCAACAAAACAGGACCGTATGTACCAGGTTATTAGTGTACATAACCAACCAAACATGACTGTATGTACCAGGTTATTAGTGTACATAACCAACCAAACTTGACTGTATGTATAAGGTTATTAGTTCACATAACCAACAAAACATGACTCTATGTATCAGGTTATTATTTCACATAACCAGGCAAGCATGACTGTATGTACCAGGTTATCAGTTCACATAACCAACAAAACATGACTGTATGTACCAGGTTATTAGTTCACATAACCAACCAAACATGATTGTATGTACCAGGTTATTAGTTTACATAACCAAGCAAACACGACTGTATGTACCAGGTTATTAGTTCACATAAGCAACCAAACATGACTGTATGTACCAGGTTACTATTTCACATAATCAACCAAACATAACTGTATGTACCAGGTTATTAGTTCAAATAACCAACCACACATGACTGTATGTACCAGGTTATTTGTTCACATTATCAGCCAAACATGACTATGTACTAGGTTATTAGTTCACATAACCAACCAAACATGACTGTATGTACCAGGTTATTAGTTAACATAACCAACCAAGCATGACTGTATGTACCAGGTTATTAGTTCACATAACTTGCCAAACATGACTGCATATACCAGGTTATTAGTTCACATAACCAACCAAACATGACTGTATGTACTAGGTTATTAGTTCACATAAGCAACCAAACATGACTGTATATACCAGTTTATTAGTTCAAATAACCATCCAAACATGACTGTATGTACCAGGTTATTAGTTGACATAACCAGCCAAACATGACTGTATATACCAGGGTATTAGTTCACATAACCAACCAAGCATGACAGCATGTACTAGATTATTAGTTCACATAACCAACCAAACATGACTGTATGTACCAGGTTATTAGTTGACATAACAAACCAAACATGACTGTATGTACCAGGTTATTAGTTCATATAACCAACCATACATGACTGTATGTACCAGGTTATCAGTTCACATAATCAACCAAACATGACTGTATGTACCAGGTTACTATTTCACATAATCAGCCAAACATAACTGTATGTACCAGGTTATTAGTTCAAATAACCAACCACACATGACTGTATGTACCAGGTTATTTGTTCACATTATCAGCCAAACATGACTATGTACTAGGTTATTAGTTCACATAACCAACCAAACATGACTGTATGTACCAGGTTATTAGTTAACATAACCAACCAAGCATGACTGTATGTACCAGGTTATTAGTTCACATAACTTGCCAAACATGACTGCATATACCAGGTTATTAGTTCACATAACCAACCAAACATGACTGTATGTACTAGGTTATTAGTTCACATAAGCAACCAAACATGACTGTATATACCAGTTTATTAGTTCAAATAACCATCCAAACATGACTGTATGTACCAGGTTATTAGTTGACATAACCAGCCAAACATGACTGTATATACCAGGGTATTAGTTCACATAACCAACCAAGCATGACAGCATGTACTAGATTATTAGTTCACATAACCAACCAAACATGACTGTATGTACCAGGTTATTAGTTGACATAACAAACCAAACATGACTGTATGTACCAGGTTATTAGTTTATATAACCAACCATACATGACTGTATGTACCAGGTTATCAGTTCACATAATCAACCAAACATGACTGTATGTACCGGGTTAGCAGTTCACATAACCAACCAAACATGACTGTATGTACCAGGTTAGCAGTTTACATAACCAACCAAACATAACTGTATGTACCAGGTTATCAGTGGTTATATTTTGGCTGCACTATAGATGGTTTAAATTCGTGCGTATCCAGCTGCATGAGCAGGATTGCGGGAAATGTTGACCAAAAGTACATCCTTGTCGTTGATGCTCAATAATATTTACAAAAAATTCATTGGTTCTTGCTTCAGTTTTCTTGTTGTGCTGTTCACTCGTATCTTCACTTCCTTCTGTTTTATCCTCCGATGAAACATGTATCGACATCATCTTTTTCTACTCAGGATTTCTCTCCTTGTCCACCGTGACTAGCGGAAGTGTCAAACGATCTGCCACACTGGCAGTGGGGAGGGTTTGAGCAGGGGCAGTGGGGAGGGTTTGAGCAGGGGCAGCGGGAGGCTCATTTCTTGCTTTCCATTTCTTTGTCTCTTCTTCCATCCACGTTACGTAATCTGCCATCGTCTTTTACCGGCTGCTACGGTTTGTATTTTCTTCGGTTTTTGAGAGTAGGTTTAGCCGTCTGGTCTATAACTTTGTAATAAGACATCAGAAGACGTTGCAATAGTTAACAATGGTGTTGCCATTGTTCTGATCCTGACAAACCTGTCTGATCCATCAGCCTACACGACTCACCAAGATTAAAGTTTGACTCATGATTTCCGCATTTCTAATGAGTTTTTTTTATTTGTCGATTAGTCGAAGATGTCTACTTGAATCTGATAAGTATTTTGTCTTTGTCAACATTGGATGTTGAGCCAGTCTTCCTAACAAACTATTCCGCATGACGTTTTGAAACAATTGTCTACCGCTGTTCTGTTCCGTATGTTCCAAGATGATGCCTTCTTTTCCTTCTGGAGTGCCACACGAGGAAGAATAAATACTGCCTTCTTGCTTAAATTTCATAAGTAATCGGTATTTTTCTGTGGTAGGAAAATGACAAATGTAAACTCTAACAATTGATATCCACAATGGAAATCATGAAACAATTCGATACTCACCCATGTTCCTATGGTACATTCCATGGCATTGTGATGACGTAGTTGCTATTGATAACTTCATAAAGGAAACGTTAGTATTCCGTGACAATGACGAGGCAACACAGGATGGTGCAAGTTCGTAAATGAAAGAACTTTACATTTTGGTCAAACCTTCGTATCAGGCAATATGTTCCACGTATATATTTTGTGTAATAATGGGTGGGTGACCAGTAGGAATCCGATTATATTTAAAAATACAAGGATACAAAGATCGATTTGCTTTATTTGCACTACTTTAAATTGGACTAATTCGTACGTATAGTATTGGTCTGTCCTCGAAAGAAACTGTCACGAGGATTCAAATGTTCGATGTCCACCACATTTTAGTCTTTGACAATATGTTAAATTTTGGATGATTTTTTAAAACGTCTATCGTAGCCGAGTTCTCGCATTTCTACCACTTGTGTTTTATGACTTTCTAAACTCGGGAATCGTTAGTTAGGTATTTGGAGCAAATAGTCCAAAGGATTATTTATTTCTAGGCGAGTACAACAAGTAGGGGATGCATAAATGAACATCTGAGATTAACACACGATTTATTGATTTTCTAAATCCCAGCTATCCGCCGCTTTTAGCATGTTGTAATAATTTCCTTTTAGTTTCACACAAATAATGTAACCAACGTAAATCTTTGGCTGAGTATCGACAATTGATAGGTTGATGCAATTCATGGGATATGAGGACTAATTTGTTTCATGGTATGACAAACATAATTCGGTACACTAATCCACACGATTGGTTAATGATATAATCTTTCTTGAAGGGTTTGATACATCCCAACCATGTTCGTGTATTAATTGTCGAAAGTTTCACAACAACGTCGTAAAACATTCACAAGACACAGACACTATTTTAACGTCTCTTCTTCGAAATCAAGCAAGTCCGAACAGTGGGCATGATAACAGACGTAGAAAACTTACCGCTTCTATGTTAGCGTTCCGTCGGGGTCCAGATTATAAACCTCAAACCAGGTTTTGATTTCTATTGTCTTAAATATATATGGAAAACACCCTTTAGTCAATTCCTAACATTTTACGCATTCGACTGAATGGCATAACTAAGTAATTCATGGAAGTTTTAACTCTAAGTCCAAATAGGAGATTTTAAACGGGACAATCGTAATGATATTGATTTTTAGCTTGGCACTGTCTTTTCAACTCGTCTAACATCGACTCAAATAACTACTCACCCACGTGATTTACATAGACCTTTCTAATTTGAAATGATTGTTTAGCTTGTCTGTATAATGTGCAGATAAATTGGTTTGTTAAAATTTCTTTCAGTTTGCATATTTTATGTTTCCGTTTTCTAAGTTTAATTTGTGAACGCAATTCACTGATAATTGTGTAACGTTCAGTATCGTAGCAAGATGCCTTAAATAAGATTCTTTCTGAACCATTTGCATAAAACACCCAGTGAAAGTACTACTCCTGAACCGGAATCAATCGACAACTGCTGCTTTTTTTTATAAAAAAAAAATCAGCAATTTAAAGCGTTTACTTAATACTTTTAAAAATATCAATAGTTTTAGATATTATTCCACATTTTGCCATTTCTATATCTGAATAATAAAAAACCCCATCTATTTAGATGCTGGGTCACTGTTAAAATTCGAATTGTATTTTCCTTGAATTATACAGGTTTGTCTATATTACATCTTTATTGACTGATTTAATATAGTTTTGTCTATATTACATCTTTATTGACTGATTTAATATAGTTTTGTCTATATTACATCTTTATTGACTGATTTAATATAGTTTTGTCTATATTACATCTTTATTGACTGATTTAATAGTTTTGTCTATATTACATTTTTATTGACTGAATTAATACAGTTTTGTCTATATTACATCTTTATTGACTGATTTAATACAGTTTTCGTAGTATCAATTTAACTCGTCATACCGTACTCTTTCAGCAGTTGTGAAGTTAGGATTAAGGACGCCTATCCCATCAGTAACATAATTTGGATGTATTCCAAAAGTTTTGTAGGATATCTGTTTTATACTAGAAATTGACAGATTAACATTTCTTTTATTCTTGAATGATTTTGTAACACAACTAGCTTTGATCATGATTTAGTTCAATCTAAAACGTGTACATATTTGGATTTGACTTCTTGTCAGTATGACTGTTGCTCTTAAGCTAAGCTTATTAAGTGTGACTATTACCAATCAGAATAGTATACAGTTGTCTATTACCAATCAGAATAGTATACAGTTGCCTATTTCCAATCAGAATAGTATACAGTTGTCTATTACCAATCAGAATAGTATACAGTTGTCTATTACCAATCAGAATAGTATACAGTTGTCTATTACCAATCAGAATAGTATACAGTTGTCTATTACCAATCAGAATAGTATACAGTTGTCTATTACCAATCAGAATAGTATACAGTTGTCTATTACCAGTCAGAATAGTATACAGTTGTCTATTACCAATCAGAATAGTATACAGTTGTCTATTACCAATCAGAATAGCATACAGTTGTCTATTACCAATCAGAATAGTATACAGTTGCTATAGCATTGTGCTATTTGCATTGTACTATATATTTCAAATTATTTTTGTATTGTCATCAGATTTGACCCTTTTGAGTGATCCAGACGTTTAAGTAAATTATTTTTTGAATAATGGGCGGGAGGGGGGCACAAACACTCACCCATCTAAAATCAATTGCATTTATTAGTATGTTTTTACTGAAAACACGTCCGTCACATTAGTTATCTGCGCTAACTGGTCATGAAATCCTATTCTTGTGTGGATTTATTATTTTATCGTCATGAAAACTGATCACAGTGTATTTTTAATAATATTTTAGTAGTCTAGAAAACATTCGCTATTCGAACTTGATCATTTTTATTTGGTACTTGGACTGCAGATAACAAGAGGTCCAGCATTGGCACTATTTATCTACTAATGGTTAGGTAATACAATAAGAGGTATTGAAAATAACTTTCGACAATTTTTCAGCCATCAATGAGATACCCTTAATTTAAATGTTAATGTCATACCTGCAATTTTGTAATGAAACAAAATGAAGAAATTATTCAGTGTAATAGTCTCCAACAATTGTTTATATGCACGATGACAAGTCGTGTAGTCATTGTATTATCTTCTCTTTTTTTTGGGGGGGGGGGGGGCGGCACCAGACAGATCCCCCCCCCCCCCCTTTGAAAAAACTAAACAAAAGTGTGTTTATGTATGAGTGTGTTCCCCCTGATGTGTTGTTTTGTGTTTTTTTATCTCTGTTTTCTTTAATTTTAATCCTAACCTTAATTTTTCCCATCGTAATTATATCATAAATATGAGGGTTTTGGTCCCTAGTGTTTTCTATTGAGATGATTTCCTCAGGTCGGGTTTTAATTACCCATCCTGAATCCCTCATATCTTTTTTTTCTCAATACGCTAGGGGTTCCTTGCATCCTGTGTATGCTATTTGTGTTTGTGCTATTTGTATGTTGCTATATATCTATATCTATATCTATATATATATATATATATATATATATATATATATATATATATATATATATATATATATATATATATATATATATATATATATAGTGTGTCTTGTTAGGATAGCCTTTTTCTAAATCATATTTCCCAGTTGTTTATCAGTGCATTGCATTGACCCCTAAACGGTCTTCACTTGTTTTTTTTTTAAAGTTTGAATACATCCGTTTATTTTTTTATTATAGATTTTTGAATTTGGTACAAGTCCGGTGTATCTAGTTTATGTTTATCCCGGGTTATTGGCCCTTTTTCCTTAGTGCTTTAATGCTTGTAGTTATATTGTGCTGGGACTTGTATATTTCCTTATTTATTTCTCTAGGTCGACTGTGTTCGAGGCGGGATCTGTAAATTTTTATTTATTTATTTGTACTTCACCCGTCTCGACTATGTTCGTCTTTTCTTTATTTATCTTCTTATCTCTATTCCAGGTCGAAAATTATTTATTTATTGTCCCTTTAAAACGGGCTCTCTGTATAGTTTTTACAAACTATACAGAGTGGTGGTGATATTAGGTCACTAGTGACTATAGTTAGAGAGCGTGCTTTTATGAGAAACACAGTCTTTACCTTTTCTAATCCTATCTAGTGTATTACACCTGTGTTGCTGTGCTAGTTTTTCTCTAGGTGAGTTCTTTTCCCAGCTCTTCCACGGGTCTGCCCACTTCGAGTAGCGCCATGTGATTTAGCCCCGTGTTTTCCTTACTAGTACTTCTCCTCCTAAGGTCCCTGTATCCCCCCTTTTATTCTTTTCCTATCTATTGTGTTTCCCAATTATAATAATTTGGCCGCATGCTCTCATATTTCTAACTATAAAATCTGTTATTTCATAAAGAAGTTTCAATGTAAAATTTCCGTCTAGGTATACAAATTGTTTACTATTGTATGGTTGAGTTGCCTTAATTTTTAATATCAGGGCAACTCTCTCTCTCTCTCTCTCTCTCTCTCTCTCTCTCTCTCTCTCTCTGTTTTTTACACACTGAACCATTGTGTCTTTTTTGAAACTGAAGTTTTTGCATAGTGGACATTTAGGCGATACTCTGATCATATGCCGTCTCACTGCGAACTCTCCTGTCAACCACGCATCATGCATGTATTTGAACAGGAGTCTTTTCATTTTAAGTGATCCTAATTTGACCCAGTTTCCCCAGGCCCTATCCCAATTAATGTTTAAAATTTCTTGAAATATTTTGTTTTTATCCTTATTTATAGTATGTTCACATGATCCATTTGTATGTGGATTTTGTGTCAATTTTCCATAATTCCCTAGCGTCACTATATTTGTTTAATAGTTCTTTTATCGGTCTTAATTTCCTTGGAACCTCAGATAATTTTGTTAAATTGGTATTTTTATTTTTTATTTTTTTATTTTTTTTATTTTTTTTGTAATATCAATCAAGTCATTATGACAGAATAACAACAACGGGTTTCAAGCGATTCAAAATTGCCTCTATTCAAACCAGGCATTCTCGAAACAGTTCGCAACCTCTATTAAGTAAAATAATACAACTCGTACACCGATGTAAATTTGGTAAACACCCCAGGAAGAAAACCTACATTTGCTAACTGCCCCACACTCAATTTAGATTCCACTGCATGTGATATTGGCTTTAACGTTTCGGTAGATGATGTTACAAGGTAGCACGCGGTAGAAAAAGAAAAAAAAAGCTTTACATATTAATCAATATATACTAAGGTGTGAAATATAAAAAAATATTTGCCAAATATGTTCAGTATTTTTTCATTCTTATGAAACATACTTATAAGTCCACGTGTGAAGCTAAAACAGAGGTCATACATTTTATCTGATGAAGAAATGAAATCTGAACTCGAAGCCATTCGAATCGCTATAAAGTTATTTTCCCTTACTAACTTGATAATAACGATATACCAGCTGTGATGCATTGCTAAATCAGACTTAGTTTATGGTCAAAATGGGTCCGATAGGTTGCAAAATGTCAGAATTATAATTTACTACAATAGATTATTTATTTATTTATTTATTTATTTATTTATTTATTTATTTATTTATTTATTTATTTATTTATTAGCCAGTGAGGGTGAGGTGACGCTATATATCATCTGCCATTCATTAAAATATCAGATTTTTGTACCACACGATGAATTTTATCCAGTATTAGAATAGGACAAGAAATTATTCTCTATCTCCAAATCTTTAGGTAGCAAGCAAATAAATTATACAGAAAGCTCGCAAGCGTCTATTGATATCATGGAAACGCCCTCAGTAACTTCTTTGCATACCAGCACCTGTAAAGATTGTTGGATATGATATTGTTATCATAAAAACGCTTTAACTATAATGCTTGCGTAAGACATCACAAATTCTCACCTAGGCAGCATATTTTTGATCTTCCACGTAGGTACAACAAGTTTAATGTGAGACAGAAGTCGCAAATTAGGCATAATAAAATGGCAAAAGTAATCATAAAGAAATATGACACGCGATGCGCATCTGTTTTCTGTGCTAGACATTTTTAAAACATGTTTTGATGAGGTAAAGAAACGACCATTAAGTAGAAGATGAACAGTATTTGATGAGTGCTATATCACAGTTATCTTCAGATAAATGATTGTAAATGCCAGGCAACTTAAAAGCTTTATATACAATATATAATGTATATAATTATTTGCGATACAGATAAATGTTTGTAAATGCCAGGCAACTTAAAAGCTTTATATAGAGTATATAATGTATATATTATTTAGGATACAGATGAATTTTATTACCAGTGAGATGCACGTGGAAATTAAACACATTGAAAACAACGGCAAAGCTTAAAAATGTACTCGTAGACGCATCGGGGGTGGGGGGCACGTGCATACAATTTGATATACTTAAATATTTGCTAGCAAAGGTTGCTCAGAAAAAATATTTCTCCGTCGTTAAGGAAGATTTAGATTATATAAACTTATTTCTATTAGATTTTTAGTTTTTGAGGAACTTGCTATGCTATCAACGGACATGTTGCTATTGAAAGATAAAATACATTCAGCGTTCAAAGCCATTATCCATGATATCGAAAGAAGTATCAGTAGAGGAACAATTCAGTATGTATGTATGTATGTATGTATGTATGTATGTATGTATGTATGTATGTATGTATGTATGTATGTATGTATGTATGTATGTATGTATGTATGTATGTATGTATTTATGTATGCATGCATGCATGCATGCATGCATGCATGTATGTATGTATGTATGTATGTATGTATGTATGTATGTATGTATGTATGTATGTATGTATGTATGGGGTGGTGGAGGATTGATGTGTGAGATCTTCCCCATCCCTTATGATATTTTGTTAACGTTATCTAGGAGATGACCGACCATGGTGTTATTGTCCAGACTGAGTAATTAATAACATAAAAACGAAATGAATAACTGATAACTGATAATATATACAGATATAGAATATAATAACAAGAAACCTCGTTTTATAAGATACAAGAATTATATCAAGTACATACAAAATTACATGTGAATGATTCACTTTCTCTCAGAAATGGAGCTACAGAAGATTTTACGAAAGTAATTTAGCAGTTATGTTACTGATAGAACAAATGTCATCATATTGATCGGGTGACTGATAGAACTCAGCTAGTCTCAGCTAGTCTGGCATGATATCATCATCTAGTGCTGCCGAATCACCGCGCTCGGCATTTCCACTATTCTTTCTCTTCTTTTTCTTCTAGCATATTCGTCTCATCCATTTCTTGGCTGTTGACTGCGCTCGCTTTCCCACTGTGCAGTCAAGTGTGGAACTATTTCGGGGTTTCCTGCAAATGATAATATGTTATCCAACCTAAACACATATTAAAATTTTCCTTCTCACAGAATCAAGAAAGATTCCCACTCTTTTTCGTCTGATATTGTCTTATCCAAAATAACTAGCTGCGGTAATTCGCACTTAACACACAAACAACCTATGCTGATAAATCGACTTCTTGTTAACTGAGTATCATGAAATAAATAGTTCTCTATAACTGTCCCGTTGTGACCATAAATGTACCAGCTGACCTATCAGTCGACACGCGTTCTACGCCACCGATTTTGTTGGAGATAATGCGCATCTTAATTACACTGGAATTAAAGGACGTCACTCCTGCTCCTAACGATGTTACTTTGCTAATTAGCTATACATTGGCACTTATTTTTCTGACATTGAAAAATATATATATTCAGTATAGATGATACAAATCATTTATGACAAATAAATTCTCACCGTTCGTAATTAGAAGATCTGTGTGAAACCTTACTACATGATACTTTTTACATAAAAGTAAGACCGCTTCGGTAGCCAAGTGGTTAGAGCGTCCGCCTTTGGTGCAGCAGGTCGTGGTTGCTATCCCGGCCGAGTCATACCAAAGACTTATAAAAATGGTACAAACAGCTGCCTCGATTGGTGTTTAGCATTAAGAGGTTAGTGTTAGGACTGGTTGGACTGGTGTCACAATAATGTGACTAGGTGGGACATCATGCTATATGTCTTCAGCATGATACCCCAATTGTTAAAGCTACGTTAAAAATCCGAACATTACATTACAAATCACATAAAGTAATATAAACTCATTCATAGAACAAACATGTATCATGAAACTTATTTGTTTGGAGATCAATGAATATTGATTTTGAATTTCAAAATGAATACATTCAAAAATGATTATAATCTAGCATGTATGAACCATCGTATGTAACCAAGACTAACCTCGCGCTTTATCTGAGATTCGTACCTCACTATGAAGTCGGAACTCTGATCTTTTCGTGTAACTCAATGTCCCAACACAACCTTTCCGACACTCTAACGAAATATCTTGAATTTCCCTAAGTCAAGACTTCCTCTTTGGCATAACAAAAATTTGGATTGATCAGTTCTGTGAAGAGGATTATTTTAAAACCCTGAATTCCTGCTTGGAACACTTTGTTCGATTTGCTTAACCAAACAGGATTACTACTTTACCCGCCAAAAATAGTTTCCTGTAGTAAACCTTTCTTAATAACTATTCTGGTAAATACCTGTTTGAAATGGACATCTTCCTAAACATCTTCTCTGGTTTGTCTCCGTTCTGGTCACTTTACCATAATGACCTCGGATTACCATTTCACTCACCCCTGACTCGAACAGTCAAACAAGCGATCCCCTAACAAAATTCAAATGACGCCACCAAACGGACCATATAAATTATTACAAGTTATCAGATGTTACGAATATGACTCAATTTTCTGCAATCTGTTTAGATAAAAACTGTCACGTGATAGTGATCAAGATTATATTTTATGCAGCGGTAAGTTCTGTGGACTACTTTTGATTCCAAGTTTCCATGCAATTTTATGTGAAGCTTTTCCTATAGCAACATCTTACACCATATTAAGAACAAAACAAACCCCTCCAACTCACCTAAATTTTCGACCAAAATATGCAACCAAACCCACCCCCGACTAAAATCGAGCAATAGAAGTTAAATTACACAGTCATTCCTGCAATCCAACACTCACCCCTTTTGCCAAAGAGAGCATATGGCAGGCATTACAGGTCAGTGTAATGTGCGCTCTGGCGGATATCAAAGTGTTATTAGTACAATATTGCACAAGGCCTGGTCAGAGGTATTGCGCAACTTGGAAAACAACACTTGAAGACCTCCTCCCACTAATTATCGTTATCTAGAAAATTATCTCTACGGTGTATTTTGCCCGTTCAATGGATATAGTAATCTGAGATGGTACTTTGAACAAGACAACACACGAGCCCCCGTAAAGATAAAATATGAATTAAAATAATGGATACATTCATAAAAATCCCAAACACTAATAAAAATAAATGAAGTTAGCCGTTAATACTGAGAGTAAATTTCATCATGGAATCGAATGTTCATTTAACATTGGACTGTTGGATGATTCAAAATGACCTTGTTCGACGACTGGTTCTCTTTTTTTCTCTTCTGCGTTCGTCTTGACTTGCTTGCCCTTTGGTTGTAAGCGGGATTACACAACTCTGTCTTCCAACTTGTTTTCCGTCTCTGAATTTCGACTTCCTCGCTATTCTTTCAAACAAACTATTTTTCCTTGAAAAGAAAAGGGTAAAACGCCATAAGTATCTCGTTACTTTAAGAGTTGAGATGGTAATTCCGTCTTCAGGCTCGAAAAATCAGATCTTACTATCAGTGTTATCATTTATACGGCTAACAAATACTATACAAGTCTTCAGATCAATAGAGCTATGCTGCTAATTATTGACATCAGAATTCGGGAAAGTCATATATTCCCGTAAATCATTACGTAAAGTGAGGCAATATATCATAACACACAATCCATATTTACTAATATGATAAATTCAAATTAATGTAACACTTTCCAATCATAAATGTACACGGCGGGTTTTCTACACCACCCATTTACCTACCTAAGTATATAAGGTAAAAAATGCTAATTCAGAATTCAAAAATACATTATTAAATCACTGTAAAACCGACTATCCATACAAAAATATGAACACATCATGCATCTGTAACAAAGAAACATATCAAAGTACGTTATTAAATCAATGTAATACTGAACTATTTGTATCATAGTATCGATACATTATGCATCTATGACAAAGAAAAACATCATATACATTACATCGTGATAAAGGTGAATTTGAGTTAAATACCTTGTGTTTTTGACGTGCTTCTGCCGTTTGATTTCCGGCGGACTTTCCTGAGCTTATTATTACGAAGGCACTGCTGTAAAATTACCCCCGGAGTCTTCTCCTATGTTGGAACTAATAAATGCTGACCGTCTCTTGCAGAGGTCTTCCTAGACTAATTCAAAACTCATTGACTCAGAGAATATATTCCCCAATTCGAGATTTCGACCCAACCTTCTTTCCTATACATTTGACCAATCGGCATAAATGCTATCCTTGCGGACCTTTTGAAAACCGTCTATCAAGATGCCAAAAATGCCACTTAGGATCGAAATATCACCTTATCATTTGTCTCAATCATTTTTGACAGCTCTGCGTAAGGAATCACCTAGGTTAACGCGTGTCAAACACTCAGTCCGTTTTCACTCTAAATATTGTAACAGTCTGACCGAGGTAAACTAACATTCTTTCCGTTCCAAACTCTACTCCAAGACAGTTGGTTGTCGGCTAGCCTACGAATTAATTACTGGATTTCACTGACGAAACATTTGGCACTTGACAGTCAGTCTTTAGAAATTATTACATTATGCTTCGACAATGTTTCATCTGCTGTTCTTAAATATCAGAATCATATATCGAGCAAAGGATCGCACTAAAATGGTTACGATCTTGTTTTTGTTGCTGTTGTTGTAGGGTTTAACGCCATTTCTCAGCACGATAGGCTATACATGGCGGCCAGAACTAATGGTGCAGGAAAAACCCGAAAAAATCCCCGGAAAGAACCACTGACGTACGAGAAGCTACTGGAAAGCTTTTTCACATTCACACATTGGACGAATCTGCGACTGGAACCAAAACAGACAGAGGTGAGATGGCAGTGATCCGTAACGGATAATGCATTAGACCACTCGGCCGATCTTGTTTTTGAAAGATCGAAATGCGTAAGAGGTTACCACAAAGAATGATATAACACCACGTGCCATATGCAAGAGTAATGCTAGAAAAAAAAGAATCGCCTGGTTTAAACAGCATAAACCAGTTTTTTAATATTAAAATAATGATTATAACAATGTAAAATTAAAATAATGATTGTTACAATGTATCATTAAAATAATGATTGTAACAATGAATCATTAAAATAATGATTGTAACAATGTACCATTAAAATAATGATCATAACAATGTATCATTATAATAACAATCATAACAATGTATCATTAAAAAAATGTGTACAACAATGTATCATTCAAATAATGATTGTAACAATGTATCACTAAAATAATGATTATAACAATGTATCATTAAAATAATGATCATAACAATGTATCATTCAAATAATGATCATAACAATGTATCATTCAAATAATGTGTACAACAATGTATCATTCAAATAATGAGTACAGCAATGTATCATTAAAATAATGAGTATAACAATGTATCATTCAAATAATGAGTATAACAATGTATCATTAAAATAATGATCATAACAATGTATCATTAAAATAATGATCATAACAATGTATCATTCAAATAATGATCATAACAATGTATCATTCAAATAATGAGTATAACAATGTATCATTCAAATAATGAGTATAACAATTTATCATTCAAATAATGAGTATAATAATGTTTCATTCAAATAATGAGTATAACAATGTATCATTCAAAAAATGAGTATAACAATGTATCATTGAAATCATGATTATAACAATGTATCATTAAAATAATGTATATATAAACCTATTATATATATATATATATATATATATATATATATATATATATATATATATATATATATATATATATATATATATATATAATCCTAATAATTTCATTTAACTTTCTTTCTATCATGAGATTGGCAGAATTCGTCAAACATTCATGTATATATGTGTTTCCCAACGCTTCCAGTTCAACATGCTCGACCCTCTTCATCAAGGAAAGACAACTCGAAGAACTTAGCTTTACAAATATGCATTTTTCACAAAATCTACAGAATATTCTGGACTACTAAACGTTAGAGTCATTAGAGACCAATTACATCAAGAAATACAACAATACAAATTTGTGAAAACAAAATATACAAACGGGTTATTGTGTCTATCACATGCCTAAGCAAATGCGCACGGACATATACAAGGGCACGCATTGTCTCTTACCATCCCCACTCTAATGCATGAAAAAAAATTAAATTGTACTAATTATGGTTTGGACTTTAAATAATATTTATACTTGTTGACTGCTCTTAGTCCTACAAGTTACTAATTGGTCCAACTCAGGTAGAGGGTGAGAGTGTGGCGAGTAATTCACAAGAGGTTGTACAAATCCAATAATATCCATCTTCGTTAACGTGAAAAAGGTGTTTTATTTACGTTCGAATACAAATAACCCCTGTGTGCAGAGGGACTCATTACACAAGCAGAAGAACACTAATTAGCTCTGAGATTAATTAGAACCTTAGGTTTATTTTAACTGCTCCGTAATTGGGCTCTTTGAAATCAATTAGACATTCAACAACCAATTTGAGTATGTTTACCAATTGACAGCGAGATAGAAAACCATCTGTTCGAGAGTAAATTACTAAAGTAATTGGGACCCACTCGCCGGTAGGTCGGATATGAGAGGATTCGGTGTCAGTTCAAATTTCACGCTCTCGAAAGGAGTTTCTAGTATAAGATGCATTGCAACTTATCCTATTGCAGTATGGAGATTCAAAATTCAATGTAAATAAACCATTTTACACTTTTTGACATTAATTATCAGACCGAGCATCGGTTATCATTTTTATTTAAGATAAATGTCTTAGCTGGTGGGTTTTGTACTGAGACAGTAGAAATATGTTGCTTATTGTAGGGTATATTCCCAATAAGAAATGGCAAAAGTAATAAAATGGAGACTCAAAATGTATGTTATTTGTCTCTGCATTTGTATACATGTAATTTCCTTCTAACCGGTGGCTACGTTTTAAATTTAACTCGAATACCCAGACTTGGCCCTAGGGCAAGGCAAACCGCCTTGGGCCCCGCCCTTATAGGCAAAGCAGTTTTATTGCTTGGGGCCCCACGCTGATCGCTCGCTGCCTTGGGCACGCACATCCTAGGGCCGGGCCAGCGAATATCTTCCAACCAAAATATACTCCGTCTCGTTACTGTTTTCCGACTTGATCATATGAGTTATACGGTAATTACTCAAACATCTTGCTTTTTCTTCTTTGATCTCGATGATATTCCGCATCACCTAACCTCACCAATTGTTGCTTGGATGTTTAAACAGACATCTATCTCTCACCAAAACACAAACGTTTTGCTGGTAAAGGCTTGGGGAGTTGAGAAGGGTGATAGTGAATTTGATTCGTATAGGATGATATTTAGGGTCGATCAAGCCCGTGCAGAGATAGTTGAGCCGGATTTTTCTCAGTCGTTGAAGTCATGGGCCAGAAAGGAAGCCGGTTCGATTCCCACCTTTGAACCAATCAAGATCAACTACCTTGGTATGTCTTTGTGCAAGAGAATTTACTCAACCTTTTTAAAATGTTCATGTGCCTAAAACAACAAGACAGAAAAACATAATTTTCCTCAATTCTAATATGTCCTTTATTGATCACCTCAGGTGTATCACCTTTAATTTGGGATTTAAACAAACACGGGTGGAATGATTAAAGAATGGCTAGTCTATCCAATCAGGAACTGGTTTCAGTAAGAATTCACACATTGTTCCGAGTCACGTTGGTAGAGGAGCAATGTTATTTAAATGCAGCAATTGGCTGGTACATGAAAAGTGTCGAAACATTTAAATTATCCCCTAACATTCTTTAACATTACCTCCCGTCCAAACATTCTTTAACATTACCTCCCGTTCGTCTGTAGCCTATCCACGGCAGGCAATTATTGTGAAGGAGAGCAGACTAGACGGTGTTTTAACCTTTGAAGACATGTTTCCAAATTGTAAAGAACCATATTACTAGCATAAAATATTTAATTTTGCACGAAAACCAAAAACGTTTATATATGCGTTACCAGACGTTATGGTACAATAAATTCAATTCCAAGTTATTAAAGCAAAATTAGTTTTAAATTTATTTACTAACAAAATTCATAGCCAACTCAGTAGATGTATATTGTTGCGAATGTGATAAAAAAAAAATTAAAAACACTTCAAGTAAAAGGGATATGTAATTATCCATTGGAGATGGGGTATTTTGAAATCCTTAATATGATTAGACAAGAAGAATCGATCAAGTATTTACCAGCTAATGTAAATTAAAAACAATATTAGGCAAAATGAACCTGAAATATATATCTTACATGCTTTAATAAATAAAAATAACAACCACTCCACTATCGAAGAACTGAATTTAAAAGAAAAATAATAAAACGATTTAGAAAAATAACAACAGGAAAGAGAAGGAATAAGACGTAATGTTTAGATAAAAAATGAGAAGGAATAAGATGAAATATTTAGACAAAAATTGAGAAGGAATAAGGTGAAATATTTAGATAAAAAATGAGAAGGAATAAGGTGAAATATTTAGATAAAAAATGAGAAGGAATAAGATGAAATATTTAGACAAAAAATGAGAAGGAATAAGGTGAAATATTTAGACAAAAAATGAGAAGGAATAAGGTGAAATATTTAGACAAAAAATGAGAAGGAATAAGGTGAAATATTTAGATAAAAAATGAGAAGGAATAAGATGAAATATTTAGACAAAAAATGAGAAGGAATAAGGTGAAATATTTAGACAAAAAATGAGAAGGAATAAGGTGAAATATTTAGACAAAAAATGAGAAGGAATAAGGTGAAATATTTAGATAAAAAAATGAGAAAGAATAAGGTGAAATATTTAGATAAAAAATGAGAAGGAATAAGGTGAAATATTTAGGTAAAAAGGAGAAGGAATAAGGTGAAATATTTAGATAAAAAAATGAGAAAGAATAAGGTGAAATATTTAGATAAAAATGAGAAGAATAAGGTGAAATATTTAGGTAAAAAGGAGAAGGAATAAGGTGAAATATTTAGGTAAAAAGGAGAAGGAATAAGGTGAAATATTTAGGTAAAAAGGAGAAGGAATAAGGTGAAATATTTAGGTAAAAAGGAGAAGGAATAAGGTGAAATATTTAGGTAAAAAGGAGAAGTAATAAGGTGAAATATTTAGGTAAAAAAGAGAAGGAATAAGGTGAAATATTTAGGTAAAAAGGAGAAGGAATAAGGTGAAATATTTAGGTAAAAAGGAGAAGGAATAAGGTGAAATATTTAGACAAAAAATGAGAAGGAATAAGGTGAAATATTTAGACAAAAAATGAGAAGGAATAAGGTGAAATATTTAGACAAAAAATGAGAAGGAATAAGGTGAAATATTTAGACAAAAAATGAGAAGGAATAAGGTGAAATATTTAGACAAAAAATGAGAAGAAATAAGGTGAAATATTTAGGTAAAAAGGAGAAGGAATAAGGTGAAATATTTAGGTAGAAAGGAGAAGGAATAAGGTGAAATATTTAGATAAAAAAATGAGAAAGAATAAGGTGAAATATTTAGGTAAAAAGGAGAAGGAATAAGGTGAAATAGTTAGGTAAAAAGGAGAAGGAATAAGGTGAAATATTTAGATAAAAATGAGAAGGATTAAGGTGCAATATTTAGATAAAAAAATGAGAAAGAATAAGGTGAAATATTTAGATAAAAATGAGAAGGAATAAGGTGAAATATTTAGGTAAAAAGGAGAAGGAATAAGGTGAAATATTTAGGTAAAAAGGAGAAGGAATAAGGTGAAATATTTAGGTAAAAAGGAGAAGGAATAAGGTGAAATATTTAGGTAAAAAGGAGAAGGAATAAGGTGAAATATTTAGGTAAAAAGGAGAAGGAATAAGGTGAAATATTTAGGTAAAAAGGAGAAGGAATAAGGTGAAATATTTAGGTAAAAAGGAGAAGGAATAAGGTGAAATATTTAGGTAAAAAGGAGAAGGAATAAGGTGAAATATTTAGACAAAAAATGAGAAGGAATAAGGTGAAATATTTAGACAAAAAATGAGAAGGAATAAGGTGAAATATTTAGACAAAAAATGAGAAGGAATAAGGTGAAATATTTAGACAAAAAATGAGAAGGAATAAGGTGAAATATTTAGACAAAAAATGAGAAGGAATAAGGTGAAATATTTAGGTAAAAAGGAGAAGGAATAAGGTGAAATATTTAGGTAAAAAGGAGAAGGAATAAGGTGAAATATTTAGATAAAAAAATGAGAAAGAATAAGGTGAAATATTTAGGTAAAAAGGAGAAGGAATAAGGTGAAATATTTAGGTAAAAAGGAGAAGGAATAAGGTGAAATATTTAGATAAAAATGAGAAGGAATAAGGTGAAATATTTAGGTAAAAAGGAGAAGGAATAAGGTGAAATATTTAGGTAAAAAATGAGAAGGAATAAGGTGAAATATTTAGGTAAAAAGGGGAAGGAATAAGGTGAAATATTTAGGTAAAAAGGAGAAGGAATAAGGTGAAATATTTAGGTAAAAAGGAGAAGGAATAAGGTGAAATATTTAGGTAAAAAGGAGAAGGAATAAGGTGAAATATTTAGGTAAAAAGGAGAAGGAATAAGGTGAAATATTTAGGTAAAAAGGAGAAGGAATAAGGTGAAATATTTAGGTAAAAAGGAGAAGGAATAAGGTGAAATATTTAGGTAAAAATGAGAAGGAATAAGGTGAAATAGTTAGGTAAAAAGGAGAAGGAATAAGGTGAAATATTTAGGTAAAAAGGAGAAGGAATAAGGTGAAATATTTAGGTAAAAAGGAGAAGGAATAAGGTGAAATATTTAGATAAAAAATGAGAAGGAATAAGGTGAAATATTTAGGTAAAAAGGAGAAGGAATAAGGTGAAATATTTAGACAAAAAATGAGAAGGAATAAGGTGAAATATTTAGGTAAAAAGGAGAAGGAATAAGGTGAAATATTTAGGTAAAAAGGAGAAGGAATAAGGTGAAATATTTAGGTAAAAATGAGAAGGAATAAGGTGAAATATTTAGGTAAAAAGGAGAAGGAATAAGGTGAAATATTTAGATAAAAATGAGAAGGAATAAGGTGAAATATTTAGGTAAAAAGGAGAAGGAATAAGGTGAAATATTTAGATAAAAAAATGAGAAAGAATAAGGTGAA
This sequence comes from Unio delphinus, assembly GCA_029339505.1. Lineage (NCBI taxonomy): Eukaryota > Metazoa > Mollusca > Bivalvia > Unionida > Unionidae > Unio > Unio delphinus. The sequence goes on from JAQISU010000047.1 coordinate 30,603,348, forward strand.
ATATTTAGATAAAAATGAGAAGGAATAAGGTGAAATATTTAGGTAAAAAGGAGAAGGAATAAGGTGAAATATTTAGACAAAAAATGAGAAGGAATAAGGTGAAATATTTAGGTAAAAAGGAGAAGGAATAAGGTGAAATATTTAGATAAAAAAATGAGAAAGAATAAGGTGAAATATTTAGGTAAAAAGGAGAAGGAATAAGGTGAAATATTTAGGTAAAAAGGAGAAGGAATAAGGTGAAATATTTAGGTAAAAAGGAAAAGGAATAAGGTGAAATATTTAGGTAAAAGGAGAAGGAATAAGGTGAAATATTTAGGTAAAAAGGAGAAGGAATAAGGTGAAATATTTAGGTAAAAAGGAGAAGGAATAAGGTGAAATATTTAGGTAAAAAGGAGAAGGAATAAGGTGAAATATTTAGGTAAAAAGGAGAAGGAATAAGGTGAAATATTTAGGTAAAAAGGAGAAGGAATAAGGTGAAATATTTAGGTAAAAATGAGAAGGAATAAGGTGAAATATTTAGGTAAAAAGGAGAAGGAATAAGGTGAAATATTTAGATAAAAATGAGAAGGAATAAGGTGAAATATTTAGGTGAAAAGGAGAAGGAATAAGGTGAAATATTTAGGTAAAAAGGAGAAGGAATAAGGTGAAATATTTAGGTAAAAAGGAGAAGGAATAAGGTGAAATATTTAGATAAAAAATGAGAAGGAATAAGGTGAAATATTTAGGTAAAAAGGAGAAGGAATAAGGTGAAATATTTAGACAAAAAATGAGAAGGAATAAGGTGAAATATTTAGGTAAAAAGGAGAAGGAATAAGGTGAAATATTTAGGTAAAAAGGAGAAGGAATAAGGTGAAATATTTAGGTAAAAATGAGAAGGAATAAGGTGAAATATTTAGGTAAAAAGGAGAAGGAATAAGGTGAAATATTTAGATAAAAATGAGAAGGAATAAGGTGAAATATTTAGGTAAAAAGGAGAAGGAATAAGGTGAAATATTTAGGTAAAAAGGAGAAGGAATAAGGTGAAATATTTAGGTAAAAAGGAGAAGGAATAAGGTGAAATATTTAGATAAAAAATGAGAAGGAATAAGGTGAAATATTTAGGTAAAAAGGAGAAGGAATAAGGTGAAATATTTAGGTAAAAAGGAGAAGGAATAAGGTGAAATATTTAGGTAAAAAGGAGAAGGAATAAGGTGAAATATTTAGGTAAAAAGGAGAAGGAATAAGGTGAAATATTTAGGTAAAAAGGAGAAGGAATAAGGTGAAATATTTAGGTAAAAAGGAGAAGGAATAAGGTGAAATATTTAGGTAAAAAGGAGAAGGAATAAGGTGAAATATTTAGGTAAAAAGGAGAAGGAATAAGGTGAAATATTTAGACAAAAAATGAGAAGGAATAAGGTGAAATATTTAGACAAAAAATGAGAAGGAATAAGGTGAAATATTTAGACAAAAAATGAGAAGGAATAAGGTGAAATATTTAGACAAAAAATGAGAAGGAATAAGGTGAAATATTTAGACAAAAAATGAGAAGGAATAAGGTGAAATATTTAGGTAAAAAGGAGAAGGAATAAGGTGAAATATTTAGGTAAAAAGGAGAAGGAATAAGGTGAAATATTTAGATAAAAAAATGAGAAAGAATAAGGTGAAATATTTAGGTAAAAAGGAGAAGGAATAAGGTGAAATATTTAGGTAAAAAGGAGAAGGAATAAGGTGAAATATTTAGATAAAAATGAGAAGGAATAAGGTGAAATATTTAGGTAAAAAGGAGAAGGAATAAGGTGAAATATTTAGGTAAAAAATGAGAAGGAATAAGGTGAAATATTTAGGTAAAAAGGGGAAGGAATAAGGTGAAATATTTAGGTAAAAAGGAGAAGGAATAAGGTGAAATATTTAGGTAAAAAGGAGAAGGAATAAGGTGAAATATTTAGGTAAAAAGGAGAAGGAATAAGGTGAAATATTTAGGTAAAAAGGAGAAGGAATAAGGTGAAATATTTAGGTAAAAAGGAGAAGGAATAAGGTGAAATATTTAGGTAAAAAGGAGAAGGAATAAGGTGAAATATTTAGGTAAAAATGAGAAGGAATAAGGTGAAATAGTTAGGTAAAAAGGAGAAGGAATAAGGTGAAATATTTAGGTAAAAAGGAGAAGGAATAAGGTGAAATATTTAGGTAAAAAGGAGAAGGAATAAGGTGAAATATTTAGATAAAAAATGAGAAGGAATAAGGTGAAATATTTAGGTAAAAAGGAGAAGGAATAAGGTGAAATATTTAGACAAAAAATGAGAAGGAATAAGGTGAAATATTTAGGTAAAAAGGAGAAGGAATAAGGTGAAATATTTAGGTAAAAAGGAGAAGGAATAAGGTGAAATATTTAGGTAAAAATGAGAAGGAATAAGGTGAAATATTTAGGTAAAAAGGAGAAGGAATAAGGTGAAATATTTAGATAAAAATGAGAAGGAATAAGGTGAAATATTTAGGTAAAAAGGAGAAGGAATAAGGTGAAATATTTAGATAAAAAAATGAGAAAGAATAAGGTGAAATATTTAGATAAAAATGAGAAGGAATAAGGTGAAATATTTAGGTAAAAAGGAGAAGGAATAAGGTGAAATATTTAGACAAAAAATGAGAAGGAATAAGGTGAAATATTTAGGTAAAAAGGAGAAAGAATAAGGTGAAATATTTAGGTAAAAAGGAGAAGGAATAAGGTGAAATATTTAGGTAAAAAGGAGAAGGAATAAGGTGAAATATTTAGGTAAAAAGGAAAAGGAATAAGGTGAAATATTTAGGTAAAAGGAGAAGGAATAAGGTGAAATATTTAGGTAAAAAGGAGAAGGAATAAGGTGAAATATTTAGGTAAAAAGGAGAAGGAATAAGGTGAAATATTTAGGTAAAAAGGAGAAGGAATAAGGTGAAATATTTAGGTAAAAAGGAGAAGGAATAAGGTGAAATATTTAGGTAAAAAGGAGAAGGAATAAGGTGAAATATTTAGGTAAAAATGAGAAGGAATAAGGTGAAATATTTAGGTAAAAAGGAGAAGGAATAAGGTGAAATATTTAGATAAAAATGAGAAGGAATAAGGTGAAATATTTAGGTGAAAAGGAGAAGGAATAAGGTGAAATATTTAGGTAAAAAGGAGAAGGAATAAGGTGAAATATTTAGGTAAAAAGGAGAAGGAATAAGGTGAAATATTTAGATAAAAAATGAGAAGGAATAAGGTGAAATATTTAGGTAAAAAGGAGAAGGAATAAGGTGAAATATTTAGACAAAAAATGAGAAGGAATAAGGTGAAATATTTAGGTAAAAAGGAGAAGGAATAAGGTGAAATATTTAGGTAAAAAGGAGAAGGAATAAGGTGAAATATTTAGGTAAAAATGAGAAGGAATAAGGTGAAATATTTAGGTAAAAAGGAGAAGGAATAAGGTGAAATATTTAGATAAAAATGAGAAGGAATAAGGTGAAATATTTAGGTAAAAAGGAGAAGGAATAAGGTGAAATATTTAGGTAAAAAGGAGAAGGAATAAGGTGAAATATTTAGGTAAAAAGGAGAAGGAATAAGGTGAAATATTTAGATAAAAAATGAGAAGGAATAAGGTGAAATATTTAGGTAAAAAGGAGAAGGAATAAGGTGAAATATTTAGACAAAAAATGAGAAGGAATAAGGTGAAATATTTAGGTAAAAAGGAGAAGGAATAAGGTGAAATATTTAGGTAAAAAGGAGAAGGAATAAGGTGAAATATTTAGGTAAAAAAATGAGAAAGAATAAGGTGAAATATTTAGATAAAAATGAGAAGGAATAAGGTGAAATATTTAGGTAAAAAGGAGAAGGAATAAGGTGAAATATTTAGACAAAAAATGAGAAGGAATAAGGTGAAATATTTAGGTAAAAAGGAGAAGGAATAAGGTGAAATATTTAGATAAAAAAATGAGAAAGAATAAGGTGAAATATTTAGGTAAAAAGGAGAAGGAATAAGGTGAAATATTTAGGTAAAAAGGAGAAGGAATAAGGTGAAATATTTAGATAAAAAAATGAGAAAGAATAAGGTGAAATATTTAGGTAAAAAGGAGAAGGAATAAGGTGAAATATTTAGGTAAAAAGGAGAAGGAATAAGGTGAAATATTTAGGTAAAAAGGAGAAGGAATAAGGTGAAATATTTAGGTAAAAAGGAGAAGGAATAAGGTGAAATATTTAGGTAAAAAGGAGAAGGAATAAGGTGAAATATTTAGGTAAAAAGGAGAAGGAATAAGGTGAAATATTTAGGTAAAAAGGAGAAGGAATAAGGTGAAATATTTAGGTAAAAAGGAGAAGGAATAATGCGTAATGTTTAGATATAAAAAAGTCTTAAAATCATATCTGTACTGAAATTGTTTTCAAATACATGTTTTGGGATCTGGAAATATTAGAAAATTTAAATGAACAAATATTTTCACAAACTGATATTTTCAATGAATTACTTTAAGTAGATTTCTCTTTGAATTTGGAGATCATCATAGAATGTACTTATTTGACTAATCAGTCAATTTTAACTGTTTGGCTTGTAGAGCAGAAAAATTACTTTGACAAAATCATTGCTTTCATCTTATTCAGCTTGTCCAAATCTCCCATCCCGTTTACAAAGTGAATAGAATAATTTATTTTTCCAGTTAATTTGGGGCGGAACAACTGAGACGTTTAAAAGAGACCCACTTATAGTTTCTTGTAAGAGATGGATGATTCAATTTGATTCAATTACCCTTTAATATATATATATATATATATATATATATATATATATATATATATATATATATATATATATATATATATATATATATATATATATATATATATATATATATATATATATATATATATGTGTGTGTGTGTGTGTGTGTGTGTGTGTGTGTGTGTGTGTGTGTGTATTGAAAAATATACTGTTTTGTATTTATCTGAAATAAAACAGAAATTCAGTTACTATAGGTTACTGAATTTGTATGGGAAAATATGAAAATATGAACGAGTTTTTCGGATGGAAATACTGCACGACCATGAGAGTGCGGTAGATCCATACGATAAAATGAGTTAATATTTTCCTATGCAAATGCAGTAACTTTTTTTGAAAAACCCCAAGAAAGAGCCACCGACCCACGCGAAGCTACTGGCAAGCTTTCCCACATACCCCCATTTGGCCGAATCTGAGATTCGAACCCACTTAGAGAGAGGTGAGATGGCAGTGATCCGTAACGGAGAGCGCATTAAACCACTCGACATTCATCTGTTGTCAGTCTGACACGTAAATATGAAGTTTGACGTATGGGTTAGATTCTCCATAAATTGTTGCCTGCAAGGGATGGAATCTGTTATGCCTGTGCATAAATTCAATTTTAATTAGGACTTGCGCAGTTAACCGTTAGAGCTAGATATGGTAACACATGGCCAATATACGTAAAATGACAAGAGTTGAATCGAGCCAAGGAAACGTGTAGGAGTTTGGGGCCATTTGAAACGTGTCATAAAATTATATTTCAAGAATAGTTATTAATAAAGGTGGACTATAGAGTATTAATATGACTTTTATGGGAGGGATGAAAAGTTTTGGTGGTTAAAGTAATAATCCTTATTGTCTAAGCTAAACGAGCGCGCGCGCGCGTGCGTGCGTGTGTGTGTGTGTGTGTGTGTTCCCATACGTACTTCAGGGTTGTAAAATAAATTTCCCTCACGATATCAATCAGTCCAAGTTTTCTGCCGAAGGGGAAAGTCTGTGGGACTGAGGAAAATAAATAAGCACTTTCTAAGGGGCGTCTGGAAATTTAAGAGACACGTTTCCAGAGAAAAAAAGCAGAGAGAATCATCTTATGATGAGCGAACGAGGACTCATGGAAAGCAAGAGCAGTCTCACTTACATACAATGTGCTAATTCGTGTAAGTTTATATTACTTTCATTTTTTCTCGAGTTCAGCAATGATCATGCATGTTATATGATTTTTGTATCGAACTAATGTCATACAATATTTCGTTCTATGAATTACCAGTATGTCGGATTCATTTGTACTGGATGTAAAAGAAATCGTCTTGTGTAAGATTTCATGATTTCTTCTAATACAAATTGTCTGAACATGTATGTTATCTGTCTGAAATTATTTGTAAGATTATGGATGTCGATTCATTGTTCTATACAATATGTCAGGAATGAACCTCTAATTAGCAAAGTAACGTAGTTAAGACAAGTGGGGCCCCATTAATTCGTATGTAATTAATTGGTGAATTCTCTTCAACCGAGAATCGAAGAACGTGTGCCTCCTGGCATAGTTCAACAAGTAAATTTATAGACACAGCAAGGATGTAACAGTATTTGAGAGAGTTTGTGATTTGGAGTTTGTTGTAGCTTTAAAAAAAAATCAGTTAACAATCCAAATCACACACACACACACACACACACACACACACACACACACACACACACACCTTTCACAATTTCAAGTTCTAAGATTACCATGACCTAATTAACTGGTTTGGTTTCCGTGAGCTCATGAATGGCTTACGTAGCCAAAAATGTGTACTCTTAACTGCCCGTGTCACGCATGGCAGTAGATGCCGCTGAGGGTTGCTTCGTACAAGGCTAATGGTACTGCTAATAGGTTTAACAGGGTTTGTGAGTGTGTTATAGCCTAACATCAAGTATAGTACGTAATAATTAAACGTTATCACTTATTAACGTTATACAATTGTTGTTTAAATGTTCTGGGACAATTTGTTTTGCGGAAAATGTATTTATATGATTTCAAATATGTACTTTATGTAGACTTTTCAGCGCAATATGTCATGGCATTAAGATAGTGTTTAAAATTATCTTTTTGCGTGGAGACTGGGCAAGATACAGTTTTCATAAACATCACGTCTTGCAGATAATACATGTAGCGCACACACATCGCGACGCTAGTGTTATATTAGTCTTCTTCCAGTCAACCCAATCGCTCGATTGATAGTCACATTAAACTCAAACCTGTAACCCGATGGCTATATAACACTCCATATTGAAGGCACAGTTTGGTTGGTACTGTCAGTAGCTAATAAAATTGCAAAACTTCCTTTAAATGCGTAACTTAAAATGGCTGTTTTGCGTGCTTACGTCTTACTTCTGTTTCCTTTTCTTTAATACTGCATGCATATTTATCTATATACGGAATTTAAAGTCGTTCGGCATCATCAGTCTTCGGCTCTCAATACACGTCAAAAGATAATAAGAATCTGCCGTTATTTGCTATTTACCTGTGAAAGTCAAACTAAGTATCGAGCAAACATGTATAGTGATAGTGAATTTAACAGGTATCAATTTATATATGCATGCGCTTCTCTACAATCGATTATACGGTACGTTGAATAGGCCATTTATAGGGAAGGAGGTGGCACTTATTTGTACAAGCAGTTTTACACATATCGACGGTGATTTTGTTCCATTTTTATGTATTTGTATTCATAATTGTCATTTGCATTTCATATTTACAGACTCCAGAATTGTTCTACATTGGATCGAAATCGTTGGGCAAAGAAGCATTGACTATATTTATATATAAGTGATTCTTAAATACACCTATAGCTAAATGTTGCCGGACACCTAATTGAAAAGAAATGGAACATCACCATTACCATTAATGTTTAGCCATTTCTTCACAATGAGAGTACAATCCTGTACTGAATTCTACATTAAAAATAGCCAGTAATGGGGGATATGCATTATCTCTGTGCTCGCGCTTCTGCGCTATCTCTTCAAAGTCTCCTCAGCTCAAGGTCTGTAACTCCGGAAGAGACAGGTGAAACTATTCTATGCAAGATCTTCCAGTGACTCAGGGTCAATGTTGATGTATTTCAAGAATGACTCAAGGAGTCTTTAAAGAGTTTATTTTGACGCCTTAAGATAACTTTCCTTCCTTCAGATCTCCAGAATCGATCTTTTGCAGTCGCTTGTCCTACATCCCTACGAGGTTGCCTCCTTCTCTTACTCGATTTCATCATCAGAATGTGTGTACATAGAATGCCTGCCCGTGTGAACGCCTTAGTTACTGGGACCATGACCGAGCATACTTTTCACTTAACTCAAATTCGACTCAACATATCTTACGGAATAATGACCATAAGATAATAAAATGTCCTTTCATTGGAATCAATTAAAGGCTTAGTACGTCATTAGATATCCCCGTAAGAGAAGTACACACGGGTTTGGGGTACCAGACTGCATGGTGTTTCTAGGTTGAAAAGTTTGAAGAGTTAAGTAAAGTTTATTAAAAGGGTTTTTCATGCGTGTTGATATACCAATAAAGGTGTTAGGCCAGGCATGTCACTCACAACAATCGGGCACTTTACTGACAAATAATTATCTACTTAACGGTCATTTCATTACCGTAGCCAGAGGGAAAATAGTAAAAATCAATTAATCCTTTATAATTCAACCTTCCGGTGAGAACATAATACAATTCTATTAATTCTTTTTAATCCAACCTGCGATGATGGAAGCTCAAGCATATAACAATAACTATAAGACGGTGTAAAGTGCCAAATTTTTCGTCTGTGAAATCCATTAATTAATTCTTAGTCTAGCCAACAATTAACTGTTATCTTGTGGTAGAGTTTGCACGGAGAAATGTTTTCCTAACTCAGGTCACACTGGTAGGATGTTCATAGTAAAATCGAACTAGTGGTATGACAGGCTAGAAAAGCAAAATTCATACGTAAAGCTGTCAAAAGTGATTTGAGACAAATGGCAGGGTGTTATTACAACCCCAGGTGGCATTTTTGGCACATTGTTAAGCAGTTTCCCAAATGTCGGTAGGAATAGCATTTATTCCGATTGGTCAAATGTGGAATGAGGGGGTGGGTCGATCCCTGAATTTTGGGGGGAATATATACTCCGAACCAATGAATAATGAATATGAACCAATGAATATTAGTCAGTCTCGGAAGGACCTCTGCAAGAGAGAACATTATTATTAATTCCGACCATAGTAGAAACTCCGGGCGTTACTTTAGGGAAAGACGTCCGTAAAATCGTGTTTCCAGGGAAAATCTATAATCCAGGAACGATTGTAAGACTCCAAAAGCACAAGGTATTTAACTCAAATTCACATTTATCATGATGTAATTTATATGATGTTTCCTCGTTACAGATGCATGATCTGTTGATATTTTGTAGGAATCTTTCACATTTATCATGATGTAATTTATATGATGTTTCGTCGTTACAGATGCATGACGTGTTGATATTTTGTATGGATAGTTCAGTTATTACATTGATTTAGTAATGTACTTTTGAATTCTGAATTAGAATTTTCACATTATATACGTAGGTAGGTTAATGGGTGTTGTAGAAAACCCGCTGTGTACATTTATGATTGGAAAGTGCTACATTAATTTTGAATTTATCATATTAGTGAATATTGATTGTGTGCTATGAGTCATTGCCTCACTTGACGTATTTTTTTACAGAAACATATGCGACTTCCCCAAATTCTAATGTCGATAATTAGCGGTATAGCTGTATTGATCTGAAGACTTGTGTAGTATTTGCTAGCCGTATTTAGGTTATCACTGATAGTAAGATCTGATTGTTCGAACCAGAAAGACGGACGGACAATCTCAACTCTTAAAGCATAACGAGATACTTAGGGCGTTTTGCCCTTTTCTTTTCAAAGGAAAATAGTTTGTTTGGAGAGAGAGAAATAGCGAGGAGGTCGAGATCCAAAGGAGGAAAAAGAATTAGAAGTCAGAGTTGTGAGAATCCCACGTTCATCCAGAGGACAAGTTAAAGTCGAGACGCAATCAGAAAAAACAGTCGACGACCAGGTTATGTGAATTTACCAAGCGGTCAAATGTTAATGAACACTCGATTCTGTGATGAAATTTACTATCAGCCATTAACGGCTAAATTCGTCTATTTTATTAGTGTTTGAAATTTAATTAATGTATCAATTATTTTAAACTTCGGGTTTAGAGTGCTTCTGAATTAAGAGTATTCAAAAGGAAAGATAATTGTAATTTACTGTGTCTTTCTTCTCTTGATTCTTTTGATTAAATTCTTTATTTATCTTTACGGGGCTCGTGTGTTGTCTTAGTTCAAGATAGTATCTCAGATTGCCTTATCCATTCTATAACCGGGCAAATCACACCGTAGCGGTCATTCCTTAGATAACGAGTATTAACGGGAGACGGTTTCGGGTGTTGTTTTTCCAAGTTGCGCAATACCTCTGACAAGTGGGCTTGTGCAATATTGTACCAATAACGCTTGATACCGACTACCCCGTTACAGACGGTAACGTATTCCGTAAACATAGAACAACAGAGTACGACTTACAAGTTTACTTTTTCTACACTTTTTGCTTCAATTTCATTATTGTAAAAACATATCAAAGATAGAACGAATAGGTGGATGGCTACATCAGTGTAAAGATATCGTGGTTGTATGAATGGATGAGTGGTTACATTAGTGTTAAGACATACAGAGATATTGATATCATTAGATGGGTGGTTACATCGGTGTTAATACATCGTAGCATGATGAATGAGTGAGTGGTTACATTAGTGTTAACACATACAGAGATATTGATATCATTAGATGGGTGGTTACATCAGTGTTAATACATCGTAGCATGATGAATGAGTGGGTGGTTACATTAGTGTTAAGACATATCATCGTGGTAGGATCCATGGATGAATGGTTACATCAGTGTTAAGACATCGTGGCATGATGAATGAGTGGGTGGTTACATTAGTGTTAAGACATATCATTGTGGTAGGATCATAGATGGGTGGTTACATTAGTGTTAAGACGTATCATAGAGCTATTGATATCATTAGATGGGTGGTTACATTAGTGTTACGACTATCATATAGATATTCATATCATTAGATGAGTGGTTACATTAGTGTTAAGACATATCGTGGTATGATGAGTGAGTGGGTGGTTACATTAGTGTTAAGACGTATCGTCGTATGATGAATGAGTGGGTGGTTACATTAGTGTTAAGACGTATCGTCGTATGATGAGTGAGTGGGTGGTTACATTAGTGTTAAGACATATCGTGGTATGATGAGTGAGTGGGTGGTTACATTAGTGTTAAGACATATCGTGGTATGATGAGTGAGTGGGTGGTTACATTAGTGTTAAGACGTATCGTCGTATGATGAATGAGTGGGTGGTTACATTAGTGTTATTACTATCATAGAGATATTGATATCATTAGATGGGTGGTTACATCAGTGTTAATACATATCGGGCATGGTGAATGAGTGAGTGGTTACATTAGTGTAAGGACGTCTCATACAGGTATTTTTAATAGATGGATGGGTTCTTGATAGTGTTTAGCATAAAGTAAATCAACGACTGAATAGAGAGATGGTTGAATGTTGCATATTGTGTGCATCAATGCATCCTTGAATGCCAAAAAATCCCTACAAGTCATATATCTAGCTAGTCTGAGCAACTAAAAGGCATTGTTTGGCTGGTATACTTTCGATAAATAGCCCAACTGCATATATTTATAAATAAAACGCATATTCCAATTGTATAGTAGTTTTTAACACATCTTCTGTCCTGGTTAATAAATTAATGCTGGAATTGGCGTCCAACGGTGTGTGGAGAAATAACATACATACATACATAATTGGTGTTTTATAGTTGCCGCCGTCCACTAGGGACATATGGGCAACTTTTATAGCTACCATGTCGGTAGCTATTTAAGGTCCCTTGGGGAGGGGTCGCTACTCCCTCCCCTCAGGCATTTAAATGCTTAAATGCACTATAAATTAATATTGGACGTTCTCCCGAATTACTAAAAAGTAACTATCGGGAGAAATGAAAGCCCATAGGGTGGGTAGGAATAGTACCCACACACACCCACCCCTATCAACCAATCAGAAGTATTCACTGGTAGCGAGGAAAAATGTTTTCTCATTTCGCTAGTAATTTTGATGAGTCGGAAGAGGAAGAGGCGGAAAAGGCCCAGGTCCAGGAGTCCAGCAACACAGCAGCACACACAAGAGCACACAAGGAGAGAGACAGCAAAGCCACGGACGCAGTCCACACCTGAAACGAAAGGGTCGCACTTATTTCAAATTCAGTCCAGTTGTACTAATGGACAACTTAACATCCAATATTGTGTTAGCCACCTGTGCAATTATTCAAATATTTGAGTTGAAGAATTGTTATTTATCATCCTATCATTCTAAAAATTCTAGTACATAAGTGTACATAAAATAAGTCCCTAACAAATTTAGAAATTAAAATGTCTAAGCGACATATAGTAGTGTAGTCAATGGTAGTTTGTTTTTGGTCATAAATTGTATTGGAAGCGGCATCAATAAGGCCAAATTAGTCTTTTTAGGGCCACGGATAGTTGTTCAAAGAGGGGTACTCGTAACCAAATGAGCCCCTATTATGGCAGTGATTGAAATGAGCCCCTAGAAGGGCTCATGTTGAACGTAGGGAAATCTCCCACGTTCACTTTCCATCTCCACCAGTCTATGCGCTGTCTGGTTCTCGTCTCTCCGTGTAGGCGGGAAGTCAAGATGATGGCATCCAGCAAGATACTCAGCTGCATCTAGAAGGTGGGACAGAGGTCTTCCTACATATGCTGCAAGGTAGTGTCGCTTTAGTATTTTAACGGCGAATTGCCACTGATGTTCTTTTGGTGGCTCACTGTACAGCGCACGGTAGCCTATGTATGAGACTGCAGATACGAAACTTGTCGCTTTCCGTTTGTTATAAACAAGTTGCTGCAGTCCAAGCTCGCTGCACAGCTGACCCATTAACTCATCTTTGGCTTTCTTTGGCATTCTGGTCGCCTTCGATGGAATTTCCCAAGCGCCCTCTGTAGTGGTAGTGGTAGTGGTAGTGGCAGTAGCTCCCCCTCGTTCCTCTTCTTCCAGGCTCACTGCAAGGCCTGGAGATTTAGATATAGGGGTGGAGGATAATGGCATAATCCTCCCCCCTCTGTTTCCCCTTTCCTCTTCCTTTATTGCTAGGGGCTGGTGGTGGTGGTGGTGGCAGAGGCTCTGGTGTTGTAACTTTGATGGGCGACGTGGCCACGTCCTCAGTTGGCGCTCCCGTCGCTCTAAGTAACAGCGTAATTTGCTGTGCTAAATCCACCATTTGTTCTTTAAGGGCCTGAATTTCCTGTGTAGGTTGCTCCAGATTCTTAATCTCTGCCTGTGTCTGGGGCCCCTTTGTAGTAGGTCCTTCAGGTACAGGGGTGGGTGGACGGCGTGGTTTTCCGGTTTCCCGCCTCCGTCGTCCATTTTGACCTCTATATTTCCCTGTGTTTTCGTTGAGGATTTTTTATTTATCCCAGGTTAGCAGCAAGGTAGTTCTCTTCCCTGCTGCTTTAAGGCTCCATTTAGTTGCCAGTTTATGCCCAAGGCTAAATAATGCACTTAGGGCCGCTTCTGGAATAATTTCCATCGCTAGTACTGCTTCCGCATTCATTTTGTTACGACGTACTTCGTGCAACGTTTACTGCGACTAATGGTGGAGAAATAATATTCCAAGGACAATAAAATAGGAATTTTGATAAGTAGTTAAATAATGGTATAATATAAAAATGTAGTTTGGAAAAAGAGTTGTTCAATAAATTTTCCGATAAAGGGGCCTTTATTAAAATTTCCCATCTGTTGTCAAAATGAATATTGCCTGATCGTTGGTCTCTTTTATTAATACTTTTTTCGTTTATATCTCAATTGCCATCTATTTCCTGTGGAAAATGAAACCAATTACCGTGTATTCGATTGGACATATTATTGCAGGCTCTAATGATTAATTTATCCTTTGATGGGTTTCTACAGCTTTTCAGACAGTATTGAAGTCCAAGAAAACGAAATGAAACCAATTAGGTGTGTTTAGCAAATATAAAGTATTTACCATACTAATATTAGATAGTTACTCAAATAAATTCTTCCAAACATTCTGTTAACAATATTTTCCTGTTTAAATCTCTGAAACGGATGAATATGTCATGAATGTTGCTATCTTTGTAGGATCTCTTCTCCCATGCAAACGGAACAAGTCCTATCCTTAGTATGTAAGTTGGTCTCGGTTGGGAAACAAGACAGGGAAATAAAGTTGAAGGATTTTTTAACATTGTACCGTCTTATAATATATCAGTGTGTGCGAATCCGTTTTTCATGCTATCTAAACTGAGTACCCTTCAACAAAAATTTAATGAAACGAGTACCTGAAACTTAATACATTTCAGTGCCAGGTAATACATTGTCTCCCTCTGTCTGTCTGTATGTCTGTATCTATCTATCTATCTATCTATCTATCTATCTATCTATCTATCTATCTATCTGTCTGTATGTCTGTCTGTCTGTCTGTGTGTGTTGTTTGACAACTCTTTGGCCTAAAACTAAGTAATAGACGCGAAAACCAACAAGTTTTGAAAAAATCAACAAATAATTTATTTCCCTACAATACAAATTATAAAGTCATAAAAAATTAAATTAATATGAATCATTTCCAAATAACCCTAACTGGTTTATCACTAGCTCCAATGTTGAAAACTCCTTCTGAATTTCAGTGCTATTTCAGCTAATTTCAAATATAGTATTGAATATGTTGATGTGCCTGCAGTCTAGAATATACTAATTTGCCCGTGACCTGTTGTGTGGCGGTTTGCTAACAGTGTTTTGGTGTATCACAATATACTAATTTCAAAATGTTCTTGTCTGAAATCATTATAATCCCAAATTAACGTTACAGTCTAAGAATATTAGAGGTAACACTTTGTTACCAGTGATTACGCATCCGAATAAATAACCCCACCCAAAGAAATACTGAGGTCAGATGTATTGGCAAATTTTCATCCGCTGATGACAGATTGCTGAGAAATGATAATATTAGATTAAAGATACAAATAAAACTATGTTGAATATTTTCACGTGACAAGACAGCTCAAAGAATAAGTATGTCCCTAATGCACGAATGAAAGTCACTAGTACTGTAACTAATTAGCATACTTTTAATCGCCCATCAACGATCTAAATTTTTATTTATATACCTCTGTGGCAGACAAATGTAAATACGTAAACCAATTCGGCTGCTCGTTTGCAGCCCAAGTTACGCATTTGATCTCCAATGCTAGTCTGTGACAGGCAGTCACCAACAAGTTAACCCAGTTCCACATCTAACTCAATGTAAACCACATTACAGATTTAGCTTAAGTGTTAATTTAAAAATTCTAGGACTGTAAGAATTAGGAGCATGCCTTCTACCTAAAAATTTAAGGAGGTATCAAAATACGAAACTATCCAGTGAGACCTGAATGCAACTATAGGCTATGTCTGCTTCAGAAGTTAAATCCAAGAATGAGCACTTTCTCAAGTAAACAACATTATATAAAAAACCAGGACATCAACTTAGAACCAGGATGAGGGTCAAAAGTAAATTGATACATTATTTGAAGTTGGCAATAAAATAAAATGTAGTACAAATTTTTAAACAAAGAACAAGAGAAACATTGGGTAAACAGGTTCTTCCTGGTGGAATTCCACTGTTCTTTACTCATAACCAAATAAACACATTTACCTTCATTGATAATGATCCTTATATTTAACCCACATTCATAGAGAAATATTAACTATGTATTATTTGTTTACAATCTAAATGTTACTGATCAGGTACACCAAGACATTTATTTTGGCCAAGGCCAGGTATGTATTACAGTTATACATAACATATAATCATGGACAAACAGCTAACAATTACTATATATATATATATATATATATATATATATATATATATATATATATATATATATATATATATATATATATATATATATATATATATATATATATATATATATATATATATATATATCTGTGTGTGTATATGTGTGTGTGTGAGTATAGATAAATGCGTGCATAGTTCGTTTAATTTAGTGACTTTACAAAATATGTCTGAATAAATGAAATGTACTCTCCAGACCGACTTTATGGCTTCGCTAACGGTTACTAAATCGAAATTATTGGCAACAAAAAGCATATGAAATGTGTTCTGTTCCCTGTTAGAAATTTTCTCAAATCTTCCAAAACTTGTTTTGGGCCTAATAGAAAATTATATTATCCTTTTCTCATTCATTAAGTGTATCATTTATGGGATATGTGAACCTTATTATCGTTGTCATCTCGTGACGTAACAAACAGCAACTCGATATAGCAGCATCATTTCGTAATATAAAATCATATATATAATATGGAAACTAACGTTCAGCCAAACACCTACGTAAAATCTAATATGTGGTTTACTTCAAAGCATTCGCACTGTATGTCCCATGTTTAGTGCTCGATTCCCAAATGACGCAAGAAATCCATAGCCATGTGTTTACTTCATGCTAGTTATATTTGTTCTCTTCTTCGATGAAATTAATTAGTACCGCTTTTGAGTAACAATTATATACCGTTACCTTTTTAGCAGCTGAAGTACACATAATGAAAATTGTTTGACCTTATTTATTTTATCAGACTTGACAAGGACTCGTTTCTTCTCATTTATGCTGACAGTTTCAGGTTTCAAATGATTCTATTAGTTTGGTTTTAATTATTCAAAAGTCTCCAGAGTTGCTAATTAAAATTCTTTTATTTAAAATCAAATTTACTTAACTGTATAAATTACGACTCAATTTTGTAACATCGTTAATGTTCCATTGCAACGAAGCAATTAGGCAAATACCATAGCACACACATATAGCACACACATATAGCACACACATATGCACATGCAAGCAACATAATTAAAAGCTATCCTCGAGTTTTAAAAATATCGTCATGGATACAACCTGTCGGATAATCTTTCCACCACTCAGTTCTGAGCTCTACCTCATCTTAAAATGCTATGTGGAAATTCACCAAAATTTATCTTCGTATGTTCCATATGGGAGACAAATGCAAGAGGGATACAGTATGATTCCGTTCCCCTGTGTGTATAACAGCACTAGAATCGTCGTATGCCACACAGACATGTAAAACTTAAGAACATCATTAAGAATTTCAGAGTCCTCAGTGTTATGTAGTAATATGCTATCTTCAGTGTAATCGAGAATTGCAATGTCTTCGGGGTAATGTGGTGATATAATATCTTCAACTCTTGTTCCTTACACATAACCCCCTTCATGGTTTTGTAGCACCTTGATGCATCAAACTTTAAACATAGATTCCAAACACACAGATACCACATCGAAACATTCTAGCAATACATTTCATTTTTCAACCATACGTGTTCCAGGAACTGTCACATTCCAAGTTAGAACACGCAAGTTTTTGTGTTGGTTTCTTTCAACGGGATATTTTATAAATTATTGGCTATATCGTAAAAGGGAAATTGGAGGTAATCGCCTTTCCCACAGATACACCCATGGATCCAATCCGAGCTGACCTGGCCGGGTATTTACCCAATGACCAAAAGTTTACAATTCCAATTCTACTAACTGAGTTATCACAGCTTTCAAAAATCGTAAGGTATATTTAAAACAAAATGTCAACCCTATATGTTTGTATTCGTGTGTCTGGAATCTCTCGCTAAACATGTCGATATTATATGAGGCGCTCTAGCGGACAAAAGATGGTCCAGTGAGAAAGATGCCGTTGAAATTTTGATGTCGTATGTCTAGAAATACAAAAAGAACGTGTTGGATCAAATTGCATGTCCTTAAAATTCCATTTTCTAGATCGAGATTTTAGATTTTATATGTTGATATATACAGTGATGGTTTAAGGTTTTATTTCTTTTGTCGACGTTTGACAGTGTATAGTTTGAAATACACAGCTGTGGTTCAAATTCCAGTATTATATGACGAGAATCCATAATTCACACGTTGTATATACTACTTGTGATTAAAGTTCCATTTCATATGGCTTGTATTTAGATTTCATATTGAATTTCACAGCTAAGAGAAGTAGTCTCCTTGTCTTAAAAAAAAAAAAAACACAGTCCGTTAACTAGAGCGAGTTTTAGCGAAGAAATTCATAAAAATTCTCGACCTGTGAATGGTAACTTTCACACTGAAAATGCATGTAATATAATGATGTTTCATAATTGAATACATTAATGTTGTATCTTAATACTCGATATTATTTTAAATTGTTAAAGTGGACATTGTGTAATGTTACTTTTAACACCAACACATCATTTCACCTTATAAAAAAAAAACAAATATTACAATCCCAAAAAAATGTCCAATCACCGCTCCGCAGATACAATCTATAAACGCAGCATAGAAAATGGAACTTTCCGCACAATCCATATAATTCAACGTGTTAAATTGAAATTCTCGATATATATGAGATTACAATTATATATATATATATATATATATATATATATATATATATATATATATATATATATATATATATATATATATATATATGAGATTACAAATTATATATATATGAGATTACAATTTATATATATATGAGATTACAATTTTTATATATATATATATATATATATATATATATATGAGATTACAATTTATATATATATGAGATTACAATTTATATATATATGAGATTACAATTTTTATATATATATATATATATGAGATTACAAATTATATATATATGAGATTACAATTTATATATATATGAGATTACAATTTATATATATATATATATATATATATATATATATATATATATATATATATATATATATATATGAGATTACAATTTATATATATATGAGATTACAATTTATATATATATGAGATTACAATTTCAACAACCATTGTATAATTCAGAAGATACAATCGAAACACTTGACATTGGACATCGAAGTTTCAACCAGCCCTCTGTAATTCAACATATGAAATCTAAACACTCAACATATGAAATCTAAATACTCAACATATGAAATCTAAATACTCAACATATGAAATCTAAACACTCAACATATGAAATCTAAATACTCAACATGAAATCTAAATACTCAACATATGAAATCTATACACTCAACATATAAAATCTAAATACTCAACATATGAAATCTAAATACTCAACATGAAATCTAAATACTCAACATATGAAATCTAAATACTCAACATATGAAATCTAAATACTCAACATATGAAATCTAAATACTCAACATATGAAATCTAAATACTCAACATATGAAATCTAAACACTCAACATATGAAATCTAAACACTCAACATATGAAATCTAAACACTCAACATATGAAATCTAAATACTCAACATATGAAATCTAAATACTAAACATATGAAATCTAAATACTCAACATATGAAATCTAAACACTCAACATATGAAATCTAAACACTCAACATATGAAATCTAAATACTCAACATATGAAATCTAAATACTAAACATATGAAATCTAAATACTCAACATATGAAATCTAAATACTCAACATATGAAATCTAAATACTCAACATATGAAATCTAAACACTCAACATATGAAATCTAAACACTCAACATATGAAATCTAAATACTCAACATATGAAATCTAAATACTCAACATATGAAATCTAAACACTCAACATATGAAATCTAAACACTCAACATATGAAATCTAAACACTCAACATAAGAAATCTAAATACTCAACATATGAAATCTAAACACTCAACATATGAAATCTAAATACTCAACATATGAAATCTAAACACTCAAGATATGAAATCTAAATACTCAACATATGAAATCTAAACACTCAACATATGAAATCTAAATACTCAACATATGAAATCTAAATACTCAACATATGAAATCTAAACACTCAACATATGAAATCTAAATACTCAACATATGAAATCTAAACACTCAACATATGAAATTCAACATAAACTCTTTTAACCAATACGTAAATTAGGAATTCTCGACGTATGGTACTGAAATTTCAACCACTTTTGCGTAATTCAAACGCCATAATCGAAACTTCCACATAGACAATATGAGCTGCAACCACTACTGTTTAATTTAACAGATACAATCTAAAATCGCGACCTTGAAAATGGAACTTTAAGGACAAGCACTTTTATAAAATACATGAAATTGAAATTTTGGAGATATGTCATTAAAATTTCAACAGCAGCTTTCTCATTGCGGCAGCGTTTCTCCGTTACGGCGCTTCATAATATTGCCTTCATTTTAAACCTTTTTGGCGCCAACTTCGAGTCTAGTTTAAGTAAGATCTTTATCCGACTTTTCTCAATCCCACTTTGGGAAAAAGAATGTGCCGTAATTAAAATACCCTCTTCCTAAAAATATAATGCGACTCAATTCCGAGTTTGAATGAATATTTCTCCATTTCACACTGAAAAATATTTTGGAATAGCCTGCGTTAATACGGGTGTCACGTGAAAATTACGCCGAGTATGTCTACTCTATTGAGTCGAAACATATACAGATTTGCTCATCTGTTTCAGCTGTAGCGCATATGTAAAACAACAAACAAGAAATATGCATCTATTATACGTCTTTTTATATCACCTGACTCACAGCGAATACGGGTTTCTGCCATATTCTCTTCTGACAATATTATTCCGTTTGCAAGCACGTTGGTGTTTTTGTTTCTGTCAGAAAATTGCCTGATATGAAGTTTGATACAGCAAACAACGATTTGAAGAGACATCTTGGAAGTTTAAATCAGTTTTAGAATTTTGAAAGAGGATATGATTTTTATTTTCTTTTTCGGGGGTTTGACGTAAGGGTTAAAAGGGGTGGGTGTTGAGAGAGAGAGAGAGAGAGAGAGAGAGAGAGAGAGAGAGAGAGAGAGAGAGAGAGAGAGAGAGAGAGAGAGAGAGAGAGAGAGAGAGAAAAATTTGGTGACGAAGAACGGAGAAAAGCACATGAGTATACTGTTTAGCTAAATAAATCTCGTTAGACGAATTAAATTATAGAAAGAAAAATAACGGAGACTGGTTTAGGGTCCTAGTTATATGCTTAATTATAATGTTGGGATTTATATTTAATATCATCTTCATTTCAGTTTTTCATAAAATATAACATGTACGAGATATGAAAAGTAAAACTATCTGACAAGAGTAATGACATAAATCAAGGGAATTTTGTAAATAACGTTTACATTGAAACACATTTGAGATAAATAAAATTCCAATAACATAACAGATGTTATAGATATAAATATGCGTAATATTTCCAGTTGGTACAACTCATTAATTCAAAAAATTTGAACATGCTAGGATGCGTGTTTAATGGTGAAGAAGATTTGATTTTCCTCAACATCTGGTCCAGGTGTACAGCGTCAGTTGTGATAATTAGCAGGAAATTGGGGATTATTTCGACTTCCCTTCCCTAAACACACACAGATCGTATCTAAGAATTCCTTAATGGCCCATAGTCTGAAAATACTTTCGTAAATAAGGGGAATGAAAGGCAAATAGATCCAAGCCTAATGAGCTAGGGAAAACAAATTTACACTCCATCTTATTTTATCAAGTTGAAATAAACTTACAACGCTTATAATTATACGTGGGGACGTGAAAGTTAAATGCACCAAGGATGTTTACTGAAATTGACTTTACCTTTAAATGTAATGTACATTTTCAATAGCTTTGAGTGCACATTCGTGGGGATGATGGGGAAAGTCAGAACGATTGCCGTGTTGTTGGCCTTAACAGAAGTAGGTCGCTATGTATTTTCATTAATAGCAATCACGTATTAGCTATTAGCTAAGTCCATTAAATGAGATTGTCTCAATGGAGGGTTGTTCGACATTCCCACTCTCGCATAACCGAGTAATGAAGTAATTGTCATATCATTATAGTGCTTATGACAAAGTGCGATATATTTCCAATAGTTATACATACATACATACATACATACATACATACATACATACATACATACATACATACATACATACATACATACATACATACTAAAAATAATGAGGACTTTGTATAGCGTCTAATCTTTCGAAGCTCTAAGCGCTTTACACCATCAATAATGATATGACTACACTACAGAACAACAAATGAAAAAAAAACCAATGAAATTGGAAAACATAAAAACATGCTGAAAACATATAAGGTACACAACATGATTAGGTCGCTAAGTTTGTCCCTGCAGTCGAAACAGGTGAGTCTTAAGAGCACTCTTAAAAGGGACCACTGAGTCTTTGTGTCTAATTTAAATCGGCAATTCGTTCCACGTCGCCGGGCCCTGGTGTGCAAACGAATGTTGTCCATATGACTTTGTTTTCACTTTGGGAACAATGAGTATACGATTATCAGAAGAAGAGCGTAAGAATCTAGCTGGTGTATACACATGGGTGATGCTGAATAGGTATCTTGGACTGGAGTCTGTCATTGAACATAGCACAGAGAACAAATTTTGTGTTTGATGCTGAGAGCAGTGGTGAGGTGTGCCCTGATCGAGGTACTCTAAAGATGATCCGTGCAGCTGTATTTTGAACTTTTTGAAGTTTCTGGAGTAAATATTGTGACGAACCAGACAGAATTGAGTTACAATAGTCCAGTCTTAAAAGTACTAATGAACACACGTGTTTTAGTGGCATCAACTGAAAGATATTTAAGAATGGAACTGATGCGTCTCAATTCAAGATATGCAGCCTTGCATATGTTTCATGACATGTTGGTGCAATGTGAGAGTACTGTCTAGAGTAACGCCTAGGTTCCGTACTGACTGTGAGAATTTAATGTTGGTGTTGCTGATATTTATTGTCTGAGGTAAAGGATGTGAATGAGAAAGTCTTTGTGTTATGATCAGAATAGCCTCAGTTTTATCATCATTCATCTGCAGCTTGTTACATGTCATCCATGATTTAACATCAGAAATGCACTTCTCTACTCTATGGATGGCAGCATCAACTTCAGTTGGGTAGCTAGACTTGTATATTTGGGTGTCATCAGCATACAATTGGTGCGACACTGGGTGACGATCTATGACACTTGAGAGCGGCTGAGTATACAGAATGAAGAGAACAGATCCCTGTGGAACACCACAACATACGTCAACTGGGCTGGAGTGTATTCCATTTGGAGATATAATTTGTGTCCTGTTGACTAAGTAGGATTTGAACCACTGTAAGGCTATATTCTGAATGCCAAATACATGCTGGAGACGGTGAAGTAATATATCATGGTCTATTGTGTCAAATGCTGCAGATAAATCCAAGAGAGTGAGGACTGTAATCTTTCCAGTATCCAAAGCAGAGAGAATGTCACTAAATACTTTCAGAAGAGTAGTTTCCGTACTGTGGCAAGGGCGATATGCAGACTGTACATTGCTTAAAAGACTGTTTGAATTCAAATGAGATACAAGTTGAGTTAGAACAACCTTTTCTAAGATTTTTTATATGAATGGGAGATTAGAAACTGGGCGGTAGTTCTTTAAATCATTATGGTCCAGTGTTGGTTTCTTCAGCAGTGGCTTTACGATGGCAGTTTTGAGAAATGATGGGAATTCCCCTGATGAGAGAGAGAGATTTTAATAACATCAGTTAGTGAAGGCAATATTGGGTCTAAGCACTCAAGCAGCAGTGATGTTGGAATGGGATCAAGTTCAAACGATTTTGGTGCACTTTTCATCACGATTGTCCGTACTAAATCAATAGAAACAGGTTCAAATGCTCCTAACGGTTGTCGCTGAAATTCTGCATCATAACTGTATGGTGACAAATTAGTTGAAATTGTGCTGTCAAGAGAATCTCTAATGGTTTGGACTTTGTAATCGAAGAAATTTGCAAATTGGTCTGGTAGGTCTAGTGGAGAGAAGGTTGTTGGAAGTGGTGTACATTTGTTCCTTGACATTAGTTTGTTAGTTATCTCGAAGAGATCTTTGCAGCTGGAACTCTCCGTGATCTTAGTACTGTAGTGGGATGATTTGTCTAAATGGACTATGTTTGTGACGTTCTTCTTAGCGACTTCGTAGATTTGTTTATGAATAGTGAGTCTGGTGGAAAGCCAAAGCCTCTCTACTTTTCGGCGATGTCTTTTAGCAGTGCGAAGCTGGTCCCTAACACTGTTATACCATGGAGAACACTCTGCATTTGGTGGTTGGGGCATGTTTTTCAAGCAATGAACGCAAGCAGTTATCAAGTTGTTCCGCTGTTGGATGTAAGAAAGTTAGTAGGTTTTCTTGGATGTCATGCATGAATTTGGTTCTATTTATCATACGGAGGTTTCTCTTAGTAGCAAATAGAGGTGGAGGGTTAGGGACTGATACGTCGAGATGGCATATAATGCAGAGGTGATCCGATGCAAGTTCATGGGATACAAGTGTGGATTGCAGAATAGTATCATCAGGTCTATAAAGAAATCAGTCTAAAATTTGACCAAGTTTATGTTTAGGTTGGTTAACTGACTGTTTAAGATTGAAAACATGAATGGAATCTAGGAGTTTTGACATGTATGATTTACCAGGACAGTCAAAGTGAAAGTTGAAATCTCCAAGAATAATTAGGTTGCCACCTCTGGAAGATTTGGAAACTGCTTCAAAAAGAGAGATTCAGTCAGCTGGTTTTTTTCTACTAGGAGGAGGACGGTAGAGACATAGAACATGGACTGACCTTTGTTCCAGTGTGAGCGTTGTTTGGATTAGTTCAAACGATGTGTGGCAGAAATTGAAGGTTGTGTTGTACTTAAGGCATTTGATCATGGAATTCTTTGTAATTACAGCAATTCCACCTCCGCGAGAGTTGCGGGAGAACGACTTGATGGAGTAATCGCTGGGTGTTAAATCCGCACTTAGATTCATCACCTGCGGAATGTAACCAAGTTTCTGTCAGGAAGAAGACGTCAATATTCTGGTTGTTGATAAAATTAACAATTTCTGTGCGCTTTTCCGGTGATCCTACTGACTGAGCGTTGAATAATGCAATACGTACTGGTATCCCTGGGACAGTTGACACAACGGTTGACGATTTAAGAGGAATTTGAACCAGGTTATTAAAATTAACGGCAGAACTTTTAAGTTGTTTATCCGTTACGGGCGAAAGGGAGATAACTGGAATTCTTCTTCCTGTTATACGCCGGCCAACTTTGAAAGAACGTTTCTTTTTTCGCTTCCGTTTACATTTAATAAATGATGGATGTATTCCCAGTTCGTTTAGTCTTGAGCACAATGTAGTATCTAGAACCAAGGTGTGGTCATTTAATCCAATTAATGAGGGTCCATCGTATTTAAGCGGTCACGTGACGGCGGTTTATTAAAAAACAAATGACGTCGTTATTTTGGGACAAAATAGCTGAGAAAAATTCTAATTGTTCTCGTTTCCAAAACAAGGAGATAAATTTACACATAAGAACGGAACAGCGAATGCATGATGAAACACAATAATGTAGACGATGATAGAGAACAAGCACAAACATCATAAATATAGCACAAAATCGGAAGAGCCTATCTTGAGCAGTTAAGCGATGGCGGCCATCTTTCCGGAAGTCATACATACATACATACATACATACATACATACATACATACATACATACATACATACATACATACAAACAATGTGCGTATGTCCAATATATGCACACGTACTATGGATAACAGCTAAATTAAGGTCGATAATACATGTGAAAATTCATGAAAAATAATATGCAGATAAAAGACGTCCAGTCGACTCAATTTGATGTTACATTCCGTGTAATGACAGTATTTTCTAACCCTGTGTAGTTCCCATGGTTGACTACATTAAAGTAGTAAAAATGTACTTAATGGGAAATTCATTAAGTCACCATTGGCCTGCCAATGTTGTCCTCCGCATCATGTCAAACTGTAACCAAACTTACATAATTCCATGTCATTATATAATATTGACAAATATGACGATGTTATGGTAAATATTTCTAAATATACATATATTTAAAGACTATAGTTTACTAGTGTTAAACGTGTTTTTGATTATTAAATTGCTGCTTCTATTCAGTGCCAAGAAAATTCTCCACAGGACTCATAGGGATAATGCCTCTCCACTCAATCTACTCTCCACGACAATTACCTTAATAATGATTAATGCAATTCCTTTTATTGGTTCATTATTTTCGGTATTATTGATTCGTTTTTGTTGTGTTGTTCCATTATACCCACACGCACCATGCCTTGATTGCAAATGAGTAAAATGCAATAATTGGGCACTGAACGAACGACTATCATTGTTATTATTTGAGATCGTTCAAACGTTCTTA
The DNA here is from genome assembly GCA_029339505.1 of Unio delphinus. Taxonomy (NCBI): domain Eukaryota; kingdom Metazoa; phylum Mollusca; class Bivalvia; order Unionida; family Unionidae; genus Unio; species Unio delphinus. Next base: position 30,629,504 of record JAQISU010000047.1, read on the forward strand.
GTTGTAGCACGAATTGGCTAATTTAGAAAGTTGATTGCGCGGAATTCCGGGTCCTTGTATAATCATTTTGGTTTTAGATTCAGTGGTGTTGCCTTATATTAAACAGCAGATGCTTGCTAAAAACGACCTATTTTCATATACGTGGCTTTTTCATTATGCTTTCGTAGTTCTCACCAAACCTTTATCTGAAGGTGAAAATGACATTACCACTCCATCTATAAGTTTTCTATTTTTCTCTCTAAAACCCCCACCCCCCAGTTCTTCACTACATTAGCGTTTTAAATTTGCTGTTTGAAAAGTATTTTTAAATTACATCTTAAAAAATACACACAGAAAACATAAATTAATTTTTAAAAATTGTATTTTAAAAAATCCAAGTTAAGATTGTATATTACATTTTTTATGTATATTGCATTTCTTTAGTTATTCATGGCTCGTATTCATGGATAACATAGAGAAATACACATATTTTGCATGATGCTACATTGCGAAGTAAAAGCATTTTGAAATTTTATTTCATGCTGAAAATGAAAACACGACAGGAGACACTTCTCGCCCTAAAAACCAAATAAAAACAAATAAAAACATAACTAAATAAATTACACTGTGCGTGAGAACAAGTATTTTGTGCCATTGCAATATTGCTGGTCAACTGGTCAAATTTTCACAATACTTATAAGTTTTATTACGGCGCAGTTTGATTAAAAAAAAAATCCATCCAAACAGGGATGTGGTTGTGGATATAAAAACATAGCCATCTGTCCTTGCATAGGTCCTTGCAATTTTGCTCCATCTGATCAAAATCCTAGTTCACGTTTAATCAGTGTTAATAGCATCCATCACAAAGAGCGCGAGACTTATCCGTTTCATCTAAGAATTCAATTTAATCACTAATTCCTCATCTCAAATTTCCTAATCGTTATTATGAGCATTATTAAATTTCTCTGATTTGTGACAAGGAATCAATTTTCAAATGGAAACAAATGTAACAATGATGTTTGCCCGCAGTAAATTGATCTACATTGTCCAACGTTTTCAAACGGAGAAAGAAAAAGTTAATTAAATTGCCGTGTTTAATTTTAACAACACAAACTCGTACGATCAATAGATTTTACTTTCAAGTAGATCTCCCCCTTGATGAAATGGTTTCGTCCAAGAAAGAATAGCTCTCGAGATTTGATTGGTTATTCGAGGATTATAAGAAGGTCTAATCGACCGTTCGTTATTCTAATAAACCACAACAGTGCATGTTAGAGCAAACAAGGAACTCACCAGCTTAGCAGAAAATGAGACTGATATATGCAGCAATGAAGGCACACTAGTGAAGCTATTTACCTGCAATGTTTAGCTGACATTCATTTCTCGGCGAGACACGCATTCCTTTTCGATAAGCAAATTTGTCCTGAGTGTAGCTGAGTAGCTCGTATCGTCAAGTATCATTGATTCGCATTACGTAGTGATAAGATACTTCTGTACTTCAAAACCACGTGCAGACAGCAAACTCCATTTGTGCCTATCCCTGATAAGCACGTGGCTGTGTTTATGATATACATCTTACATGGACTACTATCACAGCACCCCACTCTACGGTTGCACACCCATGGACAATGCCCTAGCTAGTCTGGCGTCAATGACAAGCGGTAAGTTTCGAAATACGTGTTTACTCCTTATGAATTGCTGTATACATGTTCGTATGGTAAACCTTTGAGCTCTTAGCGTATCTATTTTATAGTAGCAATGGAAGAGGTGCTAGGGCTAGCATGACGGGACGTGTTGATTTTATATAGTATTGTCAAAAGGGTAGAGTTTCGGTTTGTGGTTGAAGTAGGCGGTTCTTTTTTGCAGGTCTTTTTCTTTAATAGTTAAGGAGGGGGAGGGGGTAGAAGTTTCAGTGAGTCAGTTCATTTTCCACAAGTTTCCCACACTGTACTCCATTACATTATGACCTGTGAATAAATCTTGTACATATTAATGTAAATAATTGGGTTGAATGTTTCATTGGTTTGTGTTTTTTGTTTTAAAAAAGTGGGACCTCATTCAGCTTTTTAAAAGTTAAGATCTATATAAATCACTACATTCCGTCAGCATTTGCCGACGATTCAATGACATTGTTTCACGCACTAATTCATGCTCCATCAGTTATAGCTTAGAAACATATTGTACAAATGTTAGTACTTGCTTCACCCCGATCATCGTTGCTTGTATGTAAGAATTGAAAAACATAACGTGTTGAGATCATTCAAATTATAAAATAGGAGAATTACGTTCAGTCAAGAGAACGAAACACTGGCGTTCAGAACACACTAGAGAATATGTACTGCAAGGATTAATCACGACACGCTATTATTCTGAACCTTATGTTTTACAAACACTTTTAAGATATTGGCTTGTATCGGAAGGACTTGTATGTTTACGTCTATTTTGGAAGGGTTTATTTTCTGAAAAGTTTTCGGTTATTTATTTTACCTGTTATATAAAAATCATTTATTATGCACAATGATGATTCTGTTGACTTGTTATATATATATATATATAATACTATTTAAAGACTTGTGTATAATACACATTGGACAGGTTTTAAAATTCATCTCTGGTACAAAAGTACATGTCGTGAACTAACTTTATGCCCCTTGTACAACAAAGTAAGTATCGAAGTCAGCTTATAACAAGTATCCATCATTGGGGCAACGTTAATTACTGCCTAGATGACACGTGTCTTCTTAAGACAGGCCTGATTGTATCAGTAATGTATAACTGGTGTACCGACGTTTGGGTGTGAGCAGCCGTGTGAATTAAATGGCCTCCAAAACACCTGGTATAATTTAAATTGAAAAATAGTTCCCGATGTACAGTCAATTCACCAACTGTAATGATCGTAGTAGTTCTATACAGTTTGTCAAAAGTGACTGACAGGAGGGTCAGGTTCTATACGGTTTGTCAAAAGTGACTGACAGGAGGGTCAGGATCATTTGAGATGGAATTATAGTTCTGAATATTTAAGTGTTTTGTAACCAAAGACGTTACATTTGGCTTTTACAGGCTTTTAATAAATGTCGAGTTGAGCATAATGTTACCATGGTAACGCTCATTGTTGATCTCCGCAGATATTGTAGTCTTTTAATTCTACCTACCACCATCATGTCGATGTTAAGCAAGCCGTTATAAAATGTATGCGAGAGAATGATACGATTTTAATAGGATACCCGCCCCAAACCAGCCAGGATTGGATGCCTCGATGTGTCATTGGAAAAAGCACGTTGGCCATATTTCATCGGCATGAGATAGCCAAATATATCTTTGATGTGCCGTAAAAACCACACCATATCAATGGCAATATCGATTTCAAGAGTGCCAATAAGACGGCATTGTAATAAAATAGTTTATCGATAAATAATGTAGAGACGAAAAGATCCCACTTATTGTGTACCATAACAGTAGAGATCAATGTAATGCCATTTACTACGGGCAAAACAGTTGACACCCATATTTGTCAAAAAGTGGCGGGGAATATCGATAATAACACCTGCCCATATACAAATTAACGAACATGTTCTCCAGATATGGAATGGATCTACATTGCATCACAGTTACAGAAATACCTCTTTAATCAAATTTGGATCTATCCAATTTTAAATGATTATAAATGTAGAAATTGTGGTGGAGAAATCTGGAGAGAGTTAATGACTTATAATGCGACAATTATTTATATTGATATTGCTAGGTCATAGCTGCCAACACGACAATCAGTTTTACTTGTTCCATTATCCCCCATTACTGTGCAGGGAAAACAAACACAATAATTGATATTGTAGATTACAAATACGTCAGGGCAAGTTGTCAGTGAATTCCGAGTTACATCGTATATCCATCTCGTACATGCGTTAATACACTCAATCACTACTCTATATATGCACTTACATTACATTATAGACCGTATTTAGAGACGGTATATATTTGAACTATTCTCTATTTGCTTCTTTTGTCGTCTGCTTAATTTTGTAGTACTTAATCCTGTTTCATGCAAATGAAAGATAAATCTTTTTTTAAAAAAAATTATCCAAACCAGTTTAACATTCTATAGTCATAGATTAAAAAAGTATGTATAACAAGTATCGTACATCTTTAAAATAAAAAAAAGACTATATGCATATCTTGTAAGGTAAATCATGAAAGATATGACACAATATGTTCTTTTCAAACATATAAAGAATAATATAACATAACTAGAGACAGTTTTGTACATGCATTTTCTGTTGTTATCATATAGACCTTTATGGCGGACTGATCTGTGTTCTTGCCCTGCGGGTTATGAGGAGTGCTAATTCGACAGTTGACACGCAAGAAGAACCCCTGTAATTCAGGCAGTGCCTGTATTAAATTTAATTGCGCTCCAAAAACCTAAATGTCCTGCAACATTGCAATTAGCTACACGTTCGATCTTCCAGCCCCACGTCTGAGCTCCTAATTAAACTTGGATCATATCATCCTAAAATGATGACACACCAACATGTTTGGATAGGCTGTAATAATGGCGTGCAGAACGCGTAATTTAATCCTTCGATGTACATTATCTGTGGTAATTGAAATGTTCATGCCTGCATGTTTAAGAGTCCGTCCGTAATTTTGATCTGATTTTTGCTAGTTACTCAGTAGCATGCTCATCTGTTCTCTTTGGTACTTGGTAAAATTAGGTAATTGCCACGCTTATTTATCAAAGAGTTACTTATAAGATTTCAGAAGCGTTACCGTATTCCTAAGAAGCATATCAGTAATGTATTGAGAGAGAGAGAGAGAGAGAGAGAGAGAGAGAGAGACCTGTTCAATTTATCGCATAGTACTCCTTTTAAGCTGAAGATAAAAAATACAGTTTAGTAATCGAAAGTAGAACAGTCAGTGCATGTCAGTTCCCTGCAGCTGTAACCTTCCATTCCTCTTTCACTGTGTATGGGGGAGCATTGTTTTTGAAGGTGGCATGAAACTGACGAAATGTTAAAGCTAATGAAATTGTTCAGTTCATTAAACAAGCCGTGAAGTGGGTATATTCATTTGAATTAACTCGGCAAAACGTGAAAGTAACACTAGAAGTGAATAATAAGCCGTATAAACATGCAGTAGTAAAGCAAAGATGGCGGCCGTTTGAAATTGTGTTATAGAAGGTACGATAACGAAAAGCTCTATATGTCGTCCAGCTAGTGTGTGCTTGTGTACGTGAAACTGTTAAATGAGACGGGAATAGACTATAAAATAATATATTCTTATAAACTCATTTTCACGCATGAAAACTTTGTAAAGATTTCGGATATAGAACCATCACATTATCAGATTTTGTTTGTCTGGTAGTGATAAGAAAATGAGATTAAAACCAATCTATATATTATGGATGATACGCACTGATTATGACGTTGAACTCGTGACCAGAAATATACGAATTCGATTCATACCGTCCGATCTATCAGATGGGTTTCTTTAGTGTGGCCTTGGGCAAGGCACTTCGCTCTACTTGCAAGTGTACGATATATTCTTTATACCCGTTCCTGTGCTGTGAAATATTCAATCATACCGTACTGATGTGTGTACGATATATTCTTTATACCCGTTCCTGTGCTGTGAAATATTCAATCATACCGTAGTGCTGTTCGTTGAATTCATACTCCCACGAGGGGCAGGTACCGATGCCAACCCAGGCCAGTCCTGGTTGGCTTGCCTTTGTGTATCCTCGGGAAAGGTACTTTATTTTCTAAACAACGCATATAGAAAATAATGTGTTTAACAAATGTGCAGTTAAAATAAAACCAGCAGAAAGAAAAGCAAATCCCTTTCCTTGTTCAGCATTTAATGATGTTAGAGTTGCCATGTTGTTTAGGTATACATATAGCCCCTAAGCTGTGAAGAGTCGACGCTTTGTGACAGATGGTGATTTGTCAAACTAAATGATTGATGACCGGTATTTGCTCATGTACATAGACACAGCTGTGTTTGCAATTGCAATTAGACAGGTAGTAAACAAGATACAGAATTCATTTATTCATTGAAGCAACATATGTTAGGTTTTAAAGATCAGAAAATATCAAACAACATTACAAAATCAAGCAAGCGTCTGTCGGGACACGCATAAGACTTGAAATAAAATAGTCCAGCTAAGCTAGTGGCCATGGTTTACAGATAAATATAAATAGTCTATCATGGAGCCCTATTGTTTCCATCAGCAGTAACAGAAGACTTTAGATTGCACAACAGATATCGCTTCGAACGCCTGTACGCGCACCATTAACATTCTGTATGATGTAACATTCCGACGTCGCCAAATGAAAAGTCAGCCAGTGATAGTCAGGCGCTTGCTTAGTGTTGTATTAGATATCTGACTAATATTGAATGAAATGAAGGTCAGCACGCGATTTTTTGTTTTTGCAGTGCTAAAATTGAAACTTGGACACGGAAAGAGTCTTTAGTTCCAAATGAGAGATACATGTTTAAAGCTTTGCAGTGAGGTTTTAACCCCTCGTAACAAATACCTGTACATGTTGCAACCCAGTGTGAAAATGAATCCCACCTATATAGATAGATGACTAAACTATAAATGGAACCCTATCTTAATGGACACCCTCATGTAAAGGACATTAGAAGATTTCACAGTAGATACTACTACCTGGTGATGCGATAATTTAGATATCTTTTAGCAAACTATGGTTATTAGTAATCGTTAATAAAGCTTCTGCAGGTTTGATTACACAATGATTTGCACCTTGATGGCTGGTCAAAAAATTCACTGATAGTTGTCGATAAGCAAAAATGATAGTGGTGGACTGGTAAATTTGTATGATTTTCTATAGTCCTGTATTCCTAGGGCTAGATATTTTCTATTTCAAGTGCATTTGTACCTACATATTATTGAATATGCCCGCAGCACGTATTTGCTATGTGACCGTACATCACAGCTCCATTATGCGACGTAAGAAAGATTATGTTCATTTTCCCGTTAATTTCACCTTGGGCTCGATTGGTATTCACCATCGTTACAATATCAGATGAGAGCCATTAGCCATAGCAACTCTCATTGTCCTTCATTACTCGATTACTAATTGATTCACGCTCATAATATATTAGCCATTGTCTCAAACGAGCAACAAGGAACATTCGTCTACATTAAAGGAATCTGATCAGTCACGTGTCGTCAGTATGTTGTAGTTCTTGTCTTTAGCATGAATATTCATTCTTTCTGTATTACTGGCATCTTTCTGACATTGGTGACGTATGTTATCCTTTGATATAAAATAATGTATTAACCAGGCTGTCGGTCATACAGCAACACTGATTGATGACAGGGTTAACATTATTTCAGAAGCATTTCATATTCATGGTTTATTTTATTTATACGTGTATATACGTGTTTATGTAATATATGTATATTTATATATGATACTTACCGTGTCAATACATTTGATAATATGCTAATTTTCCATGTTAACCTTAGTATGATATGCCTGAATATGACAAAGAATATTTAACTTAACTGCATGTGACACGTAATGCTTGCAATTATATATATATATATATATAATGTTCTACTTTTACTAGTCATTGTTTGCTTTCTAAGTGATTATTCCACATTATACCCTGTGTTGATATATATCTTTGTAACGTATTAATTAGTATGAACAATATAATGGTACATGTTTTGCTTTCTCAATGCAGTATTGGTGATATATTCAAGTCTTCTAGTTAGTATATCAAGTTTCATTTGTGTTCGTATAACTTTTGAATTTCACCTTCAGTTAAACATTTGGAAAAAGGGTTGAAATGTATGTGGTCTCGTAGTATGTATGAACATTCTGTTGAAAACTGGTCTTCCTATTTTTGGACGATATCATACGAAATGCTTCACTATGTTTGGGCGATATCACACGGAATGCTTTACTATCTTTGGAGGATATCACACGGAATGCTTTACTATCTTTGGAGGATATCACACGGAATGCTTCAGATCCATAACCCATTAATCGTGTCGATGTTGTGTAACCCCTCGTTAAGACTGGATAAAGAGTGTATATTGACGTATACTTTAAGATATTTGAAAAGTGCAAGGCTCCTTTGCAATTCTCCTTATAAAGGCGTTGTCAAGATGTTATTTCTTTCTTTTTGCAGAATTTTATTGACGTTTGACACCGACAAATCTGACACTTCTACATATCAAATTTATTCCCTAGCCAAAAGAAAGATTGGCAAAATGAGAAAAAGATGGGATGCGAAGAAAATTAAATAGGATATTGCAAAATGTATAGTATAAAGAAAGTAGTTGCGATATAGTTAGTGAGATATAGTTAGTGAGATATAGTTAGTGAGATATAGTTAGTGAGATATAGTTAGTGAGATATATTCTTGTTTGCATAGAACACAATAATCTTAATTATTTACAAGCATTTACTAGTGGTCGTGTCGATTAATGTTTCGGATTTGTTACAGAATGCTTTGCTTGTGGCTATCCGACATGTTAGTTATATTTTTAACTTATTACTTGTGCTTTTGGTCAGTGCAGTGTTGGTGACATCCGTTTATTTCGTTCACGTAATCGATCACGTTTCATTAGTCTTTATATAACTTGTGAATCGTTTGCAAACAATCTTTGAAAAATGAATATAAATGAATAGCGCTCAGAACAATTTAAAGCGATAATATGATTATATGTATAAACTTGACGCATGTTATAATTATTACGCCATTCTGGTCTGGGAATTCTGGGACGATGTCAGTCGGAATGATTCAGACCATTATGACATTAATCATTGAAATCGAGGTCATGCCGAAGTTGAGGGTATACATTGTATAATGGACAACCTCATATTTAAAGAGGAATTTGGTTTCAAAAACCCATTAAATATTGACGGGTTTATGATTGTAAATGAAACGAAAAACTTTTATGGTTTAAAGTAGAAGGTAATGGAGAAGGCCTCGATCCAATATAATATTATCATCAATTCGTAAGTTCTGAAATAAATGAAGAGGGATAAAAAGCAAACAGTTGTAGACACTTCAATGGGCTTTTAATGTAGCGTACAAGTGGATGAGATACTGTTACAAATTCTAAATGTGAATTCCACAGATCCCCAATTTCAACATGGAAGACAAGTCTATTTCCAAATAATGTGACTACATTAATATTTCATAAGAGACGATAACTGGGGATATGGAAATTGTATGTGCTCTTCAATAACGATGTTCATTAAGGCGGACCTCTTTCTATGTACATATTTACAAAGATATACAGGCATTTTTACTTTAGGTAGGTAAACATGTCCTTTTATATTTGAAGATGGGTCGATTAGTACATATGTAACCATTTTCCAAAATAGCTAACTCGCGGTTTGACCGTGATTGCAAAAACTAATGACCTTATGACATACATACAGACAGACAGACAGACAGATTGATTGATGTCATCAGTTTCTTTGTCGACATTGTCTTCACAAATGATGTTTGTGGGCTGTGTTTTCAGTAGGATGTTGTGGACAATGCATTCACTGTGATGTTGTGGACTATGTCTTGTCTGTGGGGTTGTGGATTATACCTTCACTATGTTGTGGACAATGCATTCACCGTGATGTTGTGGACTTGCCTTCACTATGAAGTGCGACTATGCCTTCACCAAGATGTTGTGGACTTGCCTTCACTTTGATGTTGTAGACTATGCCTTCACGAAGATACTGTGGACTATATCTTTACTATGATGTTGTGTGTGAACTTTGCCTTCACGAAGATACTGTGGACTATATCTTGACTATGATGTTGTGTGTGAACTTTGCCTTCCCGAAGATACTGTGGACTATATCTTTACTATGATGTGTGTGAACTTTGCCTTCACCAAGATGTTTCGGACTATGCCATCACTATAATGTTGTCGACTTTGCCTTCACTAGGAGTTGTCTAAGACTTAACTATTTCGACTCTCATTTGCTATTTCTCTTGACTGTATTGATGTGTTTGCGTTTTTAATGGCATTTATCCGTCTGCGGTCAATTTGCGTGTATCTGTAGTGAGTGTGGTGCTTAGTTACAGCACACTTTATGAGTACGGGTATCACCACACTTTGTGAGTACGGGTATCACCACACTTTGTGAGTACGGGTATCACCACACTTTGTGAGTACGGGTATCATCACACTTTGTGAGTACGGGTATCATCACACTTTATGAGTACGGGTATCATCACACTTTGTAAGTACGGGTATCATCACACTTTGTGAATACGGGTATCATCACACTTTGTGAGTACGGGTATCATCACACTTTATAAGTACGGGTATTGTTAAGTTATACTTAAGACAAGACCCCTCCTTTAGCCTAGTAGTTATTGTCCACCTCGAAAGCGGGAGATCGTGGCTTCGAACCCCGGCCGAGTCATACCAAAGACTTACAAAAATGGTACCTAACAGCTGCCTCGCTAGGCGTTCAGCATTAAGAGGTTAATATTAGGACGGGGAGGGGGGCATCATGCAACATGGGTAATGCTTTTCTGTTTGCTCTTGGGTAATGCTTCTCTTTTTGCTCATGGATAATGCTTAGCTTTTTGCTCATGGGTAATGCTTAGTTTTTTGCTCATGTGTAATGCTTAATTTCATTCCTCATGGGTAATGCATAGCTTTTTTGCTCATGGGTAATGCTTAGCTTTTTACTCGTGGGTAATGTGCTTAATTTGTTTGCTCATGGGTAATGCTTAGCCTTTTGCTCATGCTAAGCTTACATCTCGTGGGTAATGCTTAGCTTACAGCTCTTGGGTAATGCTTAAGTTACAACTCGTAGTTTTAGCTTAGCTTACAACTCATGGGTAATGCTTAGTTTTTTTTCATGGATGATGCTTATGATTTTGCTCATGGGTAATGCTTAGCTGTTTTTGCTCATGGGTAATGCTTAGCATTTTGCTCATGGGTAATGCTTAGCGTTTTGCTCATGGGTAATACTTATCAATTTGCTCATGGGTAGTGCTTAGCTTTTTGTTCTTGGTTATTGATTAGCTTTAGCTCATGGGTAATGCTAGGCGTATAACGCATGGTTAATACTTAGCTCATAGCTCTTTTATTTAGTACTTGATAGCTCTTGGGTATTGTTTAGTTTTTAGTCCATGGTTAGTACTTTACTTTTAGGTCACATTGCTTATCGTATAGCTTTTGATTATGTCTAAGTTTCAGATCAGTACTTAGCTTAAAGCTCTTTGTTAGTGCTTAGCACTTAGTGTTTAGTACTTAGCTCTTAACACCTGGTTTGGGCATAGCCTTTAGCTCTCTGTTTAATGCTCAGCTTTTAGTTTACGGTTAGTACATAGCCTTTAGCCCTCAGATAATGCTCAGCTTTTAGCTTACGGTTAGTACATAGCCTTTAGCTCAATGTTAGAGCTTAGATTACAGCTCTTGGTTTGTGTTTTTCTATAATTCCTCTAATAGTGCTTAGATTTAGTTTATTAAATGTATAGTTCTTTGTTTCAGATTATGGATGCAATTAAGATTGATTGGATAGTGCTTAACTTGATTTTATGGATAAGGCTCAATTATACTCTTATGTATATTACTGACTTATAAGTAATGGGTATAGCTCATTTATACTTAAAGGGTGGTGTTTTGCATGATTTGGTAGTACTTACGTATATCTATCATCATGACCATTGATACTTAATGGGTGGTTCTCATTTTTAGTTTATGGCGTGTGCTTCGTTGTACCTAATGGGTAGTGCTCATTGTAGTTTATATATAGTGCTGAGTTGTATTTACAACAGCTATAATGTATAGCCTATTGTCACTGCATGGTTATAAGGAATGGGTATGTTTAAATGTGTGGGTTTTTTTTAAGCAGCACATCCGTAATGGGAAGTGTTCAGTTGTAGTTTAAGGGTGGTGCTCAGTTATATTTCATGGGTAATACTGAGTTGTACGTAAAAATTATTACTCAGTTATATTTGATGGGTAAAAATTATTACTCAGTTATATTTGATGGGTAAAAATTATTACACAGTTATATTTCATGGGTAATACTGAGTTGTACGTAAAACTTATTACTCAGTTATATTTCATGGGTAATACTGATTTGTACGTAAAAATTATTACTCCGTTATACTTCAGCGATTAAAAAAAAATAGCGTAACGCATATTTGGCAGAATAAGGACCAAGAAAGAACAAAACGCATTTCAGTATTGATTAGAATTGTACTTTAATCTAGAGCAAACGTGTAAATCATTTTTTTTATGAATTTGGCTTTCTCGTTAGACTCGTGCGTTAACGTGGAATATTGTGATACCTTACGTTAGTCAGTGTGTCCGTCAATTACCTCCTGAACAATTGGGTGGAAATTACAGAAATTTTGCATGTGCAAGATGAGTAATTGGTGCCTGCCACTGTGGTCCTTATAAGGGTGTCTCGTCATTGGCGCCTGTAGCCCTCATCCATCTATGGATGTCATTTACACCTACTATCGTGGCACTTTAATGGTGTAAAAATCGGATAATACAGAAATATTGATATTCAGTGAATTTCTAAAATATCCAATAGAGTTTATATGTGACATTAGCTGGAAGAGACAATGCATTTCGAGGAATTTGTGTTCGCATGGCCACTGTCTGGGTGGTGGTTATGTATTATGTGGGTGGGTGGGGTTAATAGGGAAAATTGATTGAAATATGCAATGGAAATGTTGGGATTTGTGTTGTTGTTGTTGTAGTAATATCTCATTTGTATCAGGACTGTAGGGCAACCCTCGATTCAACTATTACTCTTCGCTATTTGAATAAGAAAGTAGGGTATTATTTATAATTGAATAATACCTGTTCTAAAACGATGTAAATGGGTTTACCGTTAATTACACAAATATTTTCCTGGTAGGTCTTCACAGTTACCGCTAATTAGCATCACCTTTAGCCAAGATTTACTAGCCTTCCAGGTTAATTGCGCAACTGTTGGTAGGAACAGGTTTTTACTTGCTTCACAAAGCAAAGATAAACACATTTCATGGAAGATTTGATTTGGTGTTGTACGGCTCGCGAAGCTGTTCGACTATAGTGCTTTATCCAAAGACGCACTTTATAAGCGGACAAGCGCTGATCTGATGGTTTCTAACCCGCACAGTTTTGGTTGCGAGTCTAGCAAGCTAACTACTGTGCCAACGTGTTTCCTGATTATGTTTTCTCCTATATGTCTGAGTTCATGATGAGGAGTGGTGATGGTGGGTAACTACAGGAACAAGTGTACAACACTACATAATTTAACTGGTATTGCATTGTGTTGGCTACTCATTTGGCAGTCTCTGAATGGAACCGAAACCAAAATTAGAATAGCGCGTAATGAATTGTCTTGTATGTAATTAGTAATTTATGATAATTTAATCAGTGAACCTTAGTAGAAGCCATCTTTGAAGCATCCATACATTTGTTGTTTCATAATGATCTACCCATTTAGCATTAGTCTATTTTCACTCCATAATCGAATATTTCTTTACGTCAGCACTGAATCCGTGTTGACCGGAGATTTAGATAGGAACTTTTTGAAACCAATCTTTCTGTAGACATCATTTGTGACTTCCAGTTCCACCAACCCGAAAATTTGTCGCTCCTATTATTTGCATGAATTTGTATTCGTAAATTGTAAACATCACTATACAGATATTCCGTTTGCTTGAGTTTCATCATGGATTTGACTCGCCTGCATTAATATTGTTTTCATGAAAATACTTAGTCTTACGGTCTTCAATGTATCAACCATCGTGCATCACTATCAAAATCAGAATCAATTGTCCTACCGTAATATCGTCGTGGTTTTTTGCCTTCCCCATCACCTTTATATTCTTTTGTCATTATTAATATTAATATTAATATTATTAATATTATATTATTACAGGAACGAATAGTCCATCACATCCGAGCAGTCCCATCATGCACTCGGGAGGTGGAAGTAACAATAACCTTAACAACAACAATATTGGCGGTATTTCGGCAGGTGGAATAAAGTCTTGTGCAGGCTGTGGCGGCAGAATTATCGACAGATTTTTGCTTCACGCTGTAGACCGTTACTGGCATACAGGGTGTCTCAAATGTTCGTGCTGTCAGACCAAATTGGCGGATTTTAGTTCGTGTTTCACCAGATCTGGGATGATTCTTTGTAAAAATGACTACCTCAGGTAATTTTAATTGGAATATTTCCTTTGAACTCCTATTACCCATTTTGTTTATGGATTTAATTTAATTGTAATTATTCTTCTCCCACCCCACATGTCCCATGTGTCTATAACGCGTATCTGATTATACTCTAAATGTGGAATGTTATTCTGGATTTCGGAATTTATTACAATGAGGCAGCATGATGGTTGCCTTCGAACAATCATGCCTGCTTACTTTAAACAGGACGTCGACCAATATTGCAAGTTGAATCATAATGACACGTCCATTTTATAAGTTTGTTTTCTGCAAAACCATTTCATACATTGTTTGATCATGTTGGACTAATTTCTTAAGTTGTTTGGACATTGCAAGCCCATTTCTTCAGCTTCAGCATCATACAACCAATTTAATAAGTTTCAAACATGATACAACCCATTTCATAAATTTGATAATTGACAATGATAGACCCATATAACGAGTTTGTCTGAGCATAATAGACATAAATTATGTTGTTTGAATATAATACACCCAACGCATAATACACCGCATAACGCATAATACACCCAACGCATAAGCTGTTTGAGCATGATACACCCAAATCATGCATGGGCATAATATACCCATTTCACATGCTTTTTGTCATGATAGGGTCAAATCATAAGTTGTTTGAGCAAAATAGACCTAAATCATAAGTTGTTATCAGAATAGATCCAAATCATATGTTTGAGCATGGTAGACCAAAACCACAAGTGATTGACCCAAATCATAAGTAATTTGACCCAAATCATAAGTGATTGACCCAATCATAAGTAATTGACCCAAATCATAAGTTATTTGACCCAAATCATAAGTAATTTGACCCAAATCATAAGTTATTTGCAAATCATAAGTAATTGACCCAAATCATAAATTGACCCAAATCATAGGTGATTGACCCAAATCATAAGTTATTTGACCCAAATCATAAGTGATTGACCCAATCATAAGTAACTGACCCAAATCATAAGTAATTTGACCCAAATCATAAGTTATTTGATCCAGATCATAAGTAATTGACCCAAATCATAAATTGTTTAACCAAAATCATAGGTGATTGACCCAAATCATAAGTTATTTGAGCATGATAGAGCCATTGTATAAGTTGTTTCAAAATGATATACCCATTTCATAAGTTTTGTGAGCATAATATACCCAAATAATAAGTTGTATGAGTATAATATCTCCAACTCACAAGTTTGTGTGAGCATAATACAACCAAATCGTAAGTGGTTATAAGTTGTTTTAGCATGATACACACAAATCACAAGTTTTTGAGCATGAGAGACCATTTCAATAGATCTTTGGTCTAGACATATCTATTTCCTTGAGTTATTTGATAATAAATCCATTTCGTAGATTTGTCATCTTGATAGACTTCATTTAATGAATTCTTTCATACTGGTAGACCAATTTAACAAGTTGATTAATCATGATAGACCCATTTTACTTGATGATAATTGCCATATAGTATGAAGTTATTTAACTCTCGAGGTTCAATCCAGCTAAAGAACTGACCTGCAAGTCTTTAAAGTTGTCTGTACATGTATTTTTATGTTTAATTTTTTTCACATAATCGTTTCACCAGTCATCTCGTATGATTTCTTTCTACCTTTTGTGTTGTGTGTTTCTGTTCTTTTTTCATGCTTTCAGTCACGTTTGTATAGCATGGTGCATTCATGTTGAAGGATGAGAGCGAGTGAGTCTCAATGAGTAACGTGCAGGACTCGTGGCTCAAGGTTTTGTGTTTGAATCTTTTGTCAGCCGTTTTATGTTTCTGGGCAGGATACTTTATTTGAATTCCCTGAGCACTGTGTAATGTTTCTTGTGTTGATGTCTCATGAAGACAGACACTAAAAAACAAAAAGATCCCCGCCCAACGACACAACCTAGTACTAAAATAAATGAGTTTGTTTTAAAGGAAGACTTAAAACAAGCTCTTCGTCAGATATGGTGACCAGACGTACAGTACTAGCTGTACTTACTTAGCAATTAAAATTCACAATCCAAATCGCACCAGTGGCATAGTGGTTGGAGCGTCCACCTCGGATGCAAAAGGATATCGTTAGTTCGATCCCCGGCCGAGTCACGCCAAAGACATATAAAAGCTGTCTCGCTTGGCGCTCATCATTAAGAGGTTCGTTTTAGGACTGGTCGGCCTGGTGACAAGATAATATGGCTGGGTGGGACATGATGATACATGTCTGCGCAGGTATCCCCAGTGCTCGACATCACTATAAACTGTCACACTGCAGACATCGTAGCGATATGATTGAATTGTTTTTTTTTTAAGCTACGTTAAAATTCCAAATCACGCGCACGCTCACAATCCAAGGTTCGCGGGTTCGATACCTGCCCAGCCCCGTCCAGATCTGCCCCAGTCGGTTTCCTCAGGGTGTCATTTGAAAATGCACCTAGCTCTCATTTCTTTGTTTTGATGCGACCAATAATGTACTAAAGGTGCAGTTTAAACCAACAAAAACAACCCAAGTAGTTATGAGCATTTTTGAGCAAAAAGATTCGGGTATGGTGTGGTAAGTGTTATGTCGTTTTTTTATATAATGAAGTAAATAATTATGGCTTCTATCAACCGGCTTGCGTAAAAGGTTAAGTATTAACTATCACAACTGATGTGTTGAACCTCTGATGCACTGGCGACTTTAGGTGAAGAGGGTGGGGTGTTGAGTCATCTACTGTCATTCGCCTCCCGCAGAGGAATCTTATTCAGACTTGGCTTGCCATTTATTGATTCGGTAAAATTTAAGTCACCATTGTAAGATCACAATTTATGTACACAGCTAGATATGAAGAACGAGACGTCTTTAGGTATCAAGCTGATATTCAGGTTTCTGAGCGTCATTTACTTTCATGAAGAATCAGTAATGAAAGCCCTTAAAAATTATTTACCATAACAAAATACTGCATTGAGAAAGTAAGTTTATATAACAGAATGCTACAATACGATAGTGAGTTTATAACAACCGTAATTGCGACTTTTTAATTCCGTGACACCGGTATGGAAAACGTAACTGGGCAGAAAGACGGGGTAATTTGGCGTTTTGAATGTTAGCAGATGGGTTTTGTGATTAGGCTAATGAAGGGAGAATAGGGGGATATTTGTACGAGAGATTTAATGATCAATTCATAGGGATTCCATTAACATTATAACAAGGTCCTAATGACATTCTAGTTCTCAACAACATAATGGCGATAATGAGCTATACCTTTTTCCACTAACGAGCTCTACACCGAAGTTGGATTATTCATGGTTTTAACTGTTGGTTTCTTCAACTTTTTCCTAGCTGTCTGATAATGTAATAGAAATACATTACATTAAAAGAGAATACTCCTGAACAGATCTCTGAGAAAAATTTGTGTGAGGGACATTTCGCGGGTGTTTAACTTCTGATGGCTGGTATACGATTGACTCAGTCGGCTCCCGTAATCCGGTGGCCGAGTGGTTAGAGCGTCCTTCTCGGATGCCAGAGGTAGTGAGTTCGATTCCTGGCCGAGTCATCGCAAGGTCTTTTAAAAATTGTACTTTGAGCTGCATCGTTTGGCGCTCAGCATTAAGAGGATAGTGTTAGGACTGGTCATCCTGGTGTCAGGATAATGTGACTGGATGGGACATGATGCTAATCACACACACACACACACACACACACACACACACACACACACACACACGTAAGATGGCCAGAATGAACTCGTGTAAACAATTAAATAAAAATCGTGTACACTTCACTGAAGCAAATGTTTCTGATTATGAAATATACAAGCTATGATTTTGAAACAAAGGAAAAACAACCAGCAATCGGATTGTATATTTGTGAAATTAATTGTTAGTTGGATCCATTCTTTATTAAAATAAAAGCAAAATTATGTAATAAAACACAAGATAAGGTAATTGTAGAGTATGGGATGTTTACAGACGAGTGTTGTGATTGCTAATGAAGGGGGTCGTATTACGATAATTGAACAAGAGACTTAATGATCAAATCGGAGGGGTCCAATTAATGCTGTAACAAGGCACTAATAACATTCTAGTTCTCAACAACTTTGGGGTGATTATAAACCCTGCCATTTGCCACTAACGAGTTCTAAACCGGACAGATTTCAATAATAGCTGCAACTGTTTGTTTCTACAACTTTTTCACAGCTCGACAAGACGTAGCGTCATAGAAATTTTGCCCATTAAAAACCGAGTAGTGCTGATATGCAAGCCCGGTTGTTAGTGAGATTTTGGAGAAATTTTCAATTAGGGGCATTTTGGTCTTCGTTAGTTCTCTGGATAATACTGTACCTAATTTACGGTTTTTATTTGCCGACGTAATTGGCATATGCAATGTGAAGATTTCTTCTGCACGAAATGACCGCCTAATTGGGTGTAAATAATCATTGAATGTGGAGCATAGCGTGTCGTAAATAATATATTTTAGGCAAATCGTGAAAGTTGTGTTCATTTCACCTAAGGTGTATCTACTTCGTTTTTAATGGAAAAAAATATATCTTGAACTTTTTATGTCTCGTGGTAATGATGGCTATACCATCACTTCTTATTCCTCCATTTTATTCTAGTACAAGTTATTTTAGTACGATGTTCTGAATATCTAAACGTTTTGCACTGTTAGAAAATATAGGCGATATTTTTACAAAAAGACGACGGAATGGCTTTTATGTAGTCTAAGAATATTTCTTATTAAATAAACATTTTAAACAATTTTTGTTAGCCGTCCATATTATACAGATATTTAAGTTTAGTTGTATATTTTAAGAATTCATTGTATTATTGAAGGGGGAAAGAACATATATTTTGATATTTCATTTCAAACCTTCAAGACAGCATAAATGTAACGTGTCAAATATACGTTCAGCAACAAAAGTTTGCAGTGTTACATGCGATGTATCTTTGTTATATTTGATCCAAGAATGATACGTATGTATTTGATAGACAAGAGATATATATTTCGCTATGATACAAAATTAATACATATTTCTGCACATGATACAAGAGCGATGCATATTCTCCATTTGATACTAAAATTATACATTTATATTTAGTACCAGTTGGACACATTTCATTGAAATTTCATCAATAAAAACTATTTTCGTTCTTAGAACTAATATCGCTAAAGACATGGGACATCTGTATTTGGTAGTTCGTAAGTCACCATAGAAACGGCTATTTGTTTATATTAAAAACAAATTACTTTATTAACCAGCAGCTAAGACTTTACTCGTTTAACTGCAGATCCGCATATATGCACTTTAATTTTAATTTGTTCTTTTAGTTTTAACTGCACTTTTAAAACATTAAAAATTATTGCTAAGTTCTTTTTCTAAGGACCAAAAGGGACAGCCGACCCTTGATTGCATGGACGTGTGTTTAACTTGCTACCCATGGATTACGAGTTAGACGTCCATGTGTGCGTATGTGTGATTTTGATTTTACCTCAGTTTCTAAAAATAATCTGTCATTTCATTACGATATATTCAGGTTGACAGTTTATAGTGATGTCTAAGAATGGGACAGGGGCCCCGAGTGGTCTAAAGTACTCTCCGTTACGGATCACTGCCGTCTCACCTCTGCGTGGGTTCGAGTCTTAGATTCGGCTAATGTAGTTATGTGAGAAAGCTTGCCAGTAGCTTCTCGTGGGTCAGTGGTTCTTTCCTGGGGTTTTCCCGGGTTCTTTCTCCACCAATAATACTGGTCGCCATGTATAGCCTATCGTGTGCTGAAAAAATAGCGTTAAACCCTAAAAAAACAAAAAAAAAACAATGGGAGACATCATGCCGCAGACATGTAGCATCATGTTCCACCAAGTCACATTGTCCTGACAAGTGGCCGAAAACTTCTAGCACTAACCTGTTAATGCCGAGCGCCGAGTGAGGTAGTTGTTAGCACCATTTTTAAGAGTCTTTGGTATGACTCAGCCGCGTTTCGAACCCGCGACCTCCTTCTTGGCGGACGTTATAACCACTGAGTCACTGGAGCGGTCGATGATAAACTGTCAAAACGAATCAATAATTTCATTGGAATGGTTAGTAACAATAAATATTTTATATTTCATCATGCAATAAATTCATCAAAACTTTTACAAATTTAACATGGTACTTTTCTATAGTACAGGTTTTTTTTTTTTTTGTTACCAGAGGCTTTGAAGGATAGACTTATTGACATTCAGATTCGTTCCAAATAATCTGTCGGTAACAGGAATCATTCAGTTAAGTAAATTTAAAAATAACTATTTGCATGGAAAGCCTTAAGAACGTATGCACGAAGACAATGACAGATCTAATTTTTCGCTTTCAACTGTCAAGACTGGTATTCCAACATTTTATAACAAACTGCGTGACAGACACACTCTAGTCTGATGCGGCGCATTTCGGAAGAATACACTGCGATTCAATGCAGGAACGTGCGGCAACAATTGAAAACCTTGCTTGGGCAATGTTGCGCAGTGGTTGACGTGCTGAACCCGTGGTGAGAAGTTTAGATCCCGCTATCGGATTATTAAGGGTCGGCCGTTTTGCAAGCCAGTAGTTTCTGTTGCCATTTTATGGTGGTGTACCCCAAAAGATGAAACTAAAGAAAGTTAATATTAAATCATTAGCAGTGTGCTCGACTATCTGATCGTAGTATGAACAAAATGACAGACGGTATCTTCTTCCTATCATGTCCTTATTTAAAGATGATTTGATTTAAATATCATGAATTTGATGTGTCATCGTGTATGTCCAGACACTGACATCACATATGGTTCTCAGGGCAGTGACTAATTGCAGCAGGTTCGTTAAGCCGAATTATTCTGTTAATGAATGATCAAGACGAGCAGGGGGGATATAGTATACATGTATGTTACATAATGATGCTCCCGTAGACCAGGCCTGGTCTTGATAACACGCTTCAGCTGACTATAAACTCAAGTCTTTGTTCAGTTAATTGCAAACTGTCACTATTTTGAAAACGCCAGTTATGATTGGCCGAGAGCGCAGAGAGACTCAGTCAGTCATCCCTCGGGATAAGTTGTATGAGTTCGAGACTTGACACAAAATAATCGGCTTGAAATAGCCACGCTACAATCGAGTAATTCAACAACCTTCTTCCTAGTTCTAAATTTTCAATGTGAAGTAGGGAATGAATATTATAAGATACATTTCTTGGATGACAGCTCGCTCTCGATTCAGCATTGACATCTGCGTCTCGTTTGCAGTGTTCATAATTGGACTCGCGGTACTAATTATATGCAAAATAGAAATAGGTGAAGATAACGTATATATCGGCGTATATATGGGTTTGACTGACCAGGATTGGTTGATAATGAAAGTAAGATTTTTGGAAAAGTAATCTTTTGAGATCTTGTCCTTATTGTATGTGAAAAAGTCTTACAAGACATTGTTTTATTTATAGAATTTCTGTATAATTTCAGACTTTAGTTTGAAGGACTCGTTGCTGAATCGGCATCTGACTTGTTGGTGACTTTTTGGTGCGGTATTTAAAGCACATATTTAAACACATGTAGATTCAGAAAATGTGTGTCACATAATTTTCTTTCCCGAAAATTTGTCAATAGAGAATTTGTCAATAAGGATGTACACGTAGTGATCATTATCAGTTTAATCAGAAAGATTAATTTACTGAATCGTTTATATCATGGTATTAGCATAGGTTTCCTATGGGAACTGAAATAGTACCTTGAGTCACAATACGACAGCAAAAATACTATCCGCCTTTTTGAATAATGTACCATGCATGCATCGCGATGGAAATGATGTTACTAACCAATCTTAACTGTCCAGAGTGGTATATAGCGGTTGTTAGAACAATCAGGATACATATACTATTGTACTAGTCAGGCCTTTAAATCGTCTCGTCTAATCATGGACGAGCTGCAAGATTACATTTATACAATCTATTTGGCATGTGCATGAAACTGACCATTATGGGCATAATATAGGTTGAATTACTTGTATTTAAACCCGGAGGCACATTCGATATTATCTTTCGTACACACTCGCGCCATAGTAATCACGTAATATAACATCTTTCCCCAAGGAACATCTTGAATTAGGCTGAGTTGCCACTGATCAACTAGCCAGGTACCGGTGCTATCGCTCTTGATTAGACGAACTTTAGGTGACGTATGTATGCAATATACGGTTTAATTGAGTAGCCTTTAATTGGTCATTCAGGCGATACCTCTTACCAAAGTACACGTGATGCAAATAATTTATTGGTACACGATTTGATCGGTATCTTGATATTGCATCGGAAACAGCAACATGAACTCCTTGGGGAAATCACTTTACAAAGCGTGAAGCAAAATCTGAACTCCGTTGAAAAGTTGTTCATGTAAATTTCGGGGTATTCGGGTAATCATGGCAGTTGTTTTATCGGGCTACTGCTAAAACTATATCCTCTTTCTTGAGAGCTTTAGATGGTTCATTACTCGAAACTTGACTTTACATTAAGGCATATGCCAATCTTTTCGGATCATAGTGGAAACAACACGTTTTCAGACAATAAATTCAAGTACTGATTGTGTATGTAATTGCAAGTGTTAGGTGTTTTCAATAATAATGTAAGCAAGACAGAATTGAAGCCCCGAGTTGTCATTTCCACAACAGAGAGCTTTTATGTTAAGGAAAGAATGGAAAATGCTAATTATACCAGTATTTCGAGTTAAATAGCCCTGGAATATAAAACGGCGAATTAACGTCTTCAAATTGTGTGCATTTGCTTGATACCCGTTGATTTATACATATAACCACGAAGATTACATTTCGAACGTTTCTCCTCCACCAACATGAACAGTATGGCGTGTTGTGCTAAGGGCGTAGTAAAGTTAATTTAATTTGATTGAAAGAGTTCGGATATGGCAATAACTGTATTACATGCACTATTTTACGTTGGCGAAAATGCCTGAAATGTAACGATTATGGACAGAATGCATTATGCCATATATGAATAGCCTTCCTGCCTGTTGACCAGTTGGTTGATCCTCTGCGCAGTCAGTCCGCCTGGTCCATTTTTCACATGCAAAGAGTGACAATCTATAACTCGGGTTTCAGACTCGTCGGTTACCCAGCAAAGCGTCGTAGAGCACCAAGGGCACGGCAAGGCACGTATGATGCCTTGGTCATCCACTGTATCCAGTCTCCATTCCAGTTGCCTTGACTACGCCTTGCCATAGGGTCATCTTCCGTTGACCTGAAGGAAAAATGGATCAATCTGAGCGACTAAGCAGACCCCTTTAGGATAGAGCTGCTTACCTCCGTGGAATGAGGAAGGGGCCAGAAAAGGTGCAATAAAAATAGCCTGCATCAACTACCTCGGCCAGCTTAAAGTGGCTGGATGGAATCCCATTCTTGTGGTCGAAACACACGTAGTACCAAACGTAGACAAGCTGACCGTTCTTGGTGATTTTAACACTAGAGGTGGCGCCTACCACATCTCGTGGAATGGAGTTATTAGTAGACATGGAATTGGCAACTTCAACAGCTCTTGAGGCTGTAAGCAACATACGATCTGTTGATCACAAACACCGTCTTGCGTCTGCCGATCCGTAATAAAAAATAAAACAACTTTTACGCACCCACGATTTAAACATTGGCATCTGATTGACTATATCTTAGTCCGATTGGCATCTGATTGACTATATCTTAGTCCGTGGAAATGACAGGCAGGATGTCAGGGTTACTAAGGCCTTGTCTAGTGCTGATTGCTGCACGGACAATAAGCTGCTGATTTCCAAGATGAATCTTAGAATGTAACCTTCCAGACGTCCAGAGGGAATTAAAGTCCCACAACGACTCGATGTCTCCAGGCAGAAAGTCTGCAACACTGAGTAAGCTCTGTCTGATGCTCTAACAAGCCAGCTGGAACCCACAGACTCTGGTATCAAGGACGTAGGAAATGCTGGGCGGCTTTCAAACATCTGATGTACTCTTCTGTATCTGAAGCCCTTGGCATTACTTAGGTAAAGCACCAAGACTGGTTTGATGAGAACTGTGAGGAAATACAGTCCTTTGCTGGAGATGAAGTATAGAGATTCTATATTTTATATGTTGAATTATGCAGTGGTGGTTTATTGTTCTGTTTCCGTTGTCTACGTTTTACAATGTATATTTTGAATTACACAGTAGTGGTTGAAGTTCCCACATCATATTTCGAGAATCACTAATTCACACGTATGCTACTGTTTATGATGACAGTTCTGTTTCATATGGCGAGTATTTAGATTTCATCCGTTAAGTTTCACAGCAACGACATATTATTTTAAATTGTGAAAGTGGACGTTATTATTTTCAACAACAACGCATTACTTCACCATATAAAAATAACAGTTCTGACAAGCACAATAAAATGTCCAATCACCGCTGTGTATTTCAATAAACACAATTCAAAGCTGAACACACGAAATGGAACGTCAGCACCATCAATGAGTTTCAACATGGTAAATTGAAACTCGACATATAACATTACAGTTTCAACAAGATCCGTGTAATTTAGAAGATGCAGTAAACTATTTCGACATTGGGCATTTAAGTTTCAACCCAGCGCTGTGTAATTCAGCACATGAAATCTGAACAATCGACATATGAAAGGGAACGTTCAACGTAAACTCTTTGAACCAGTACGTAAATTAGGAATTCTCGACGTATGACATTGAAATTTCGACCACGGCCGTGTAAATCAAACGACACAATTTAAAACCTCGACATAGAAAATATAACTTTCAACCATTACTGTTTAATTCAACAGATACAATCGAAAATTTCGAACAAAGTGCAGGCATTTTTGATGCAACTCTGAAAATTGGAATTCTGCATATATTACATTAACATTTCAATCGTATCGTTCTAATTGGACCAGCTTTTGTCCGCTACTGCGCCTCATAGCGCTTGCTTTGACAGATCACTGACATCTCACCACTTTCTGCGTAGGTTTAAGTATCGGCCCGGCCAGCGTGGGTATGTGCACCATTTCACTATCTTGGTGTCTCCTTGTCTTGCACATACTGGTGATATCGTGAACGAGGGCACCATAATGCAACATCCAGCATCACTGCTTAAGTAAGGCACTTTACTTAAGTTGTTTGGACACTAAATAACCTACTTGTGTTGTTGTGCTGTATAGCACACTAAACCATACCACTGGAACCCATCTTCTTTCATGTAATATCACTCACGTGACATAATATTTTACCAGAGGTTTATATTCTAAATTTGCTACAAACGCTGGGGTCGATAAACTATGGTCTTTCCTCTGGCGGTTATGAATTAACCCTTGCCACTAGGGGGCGTGTTCTGCTTTTTATCCTCACTACGTGACGTCTTCGTAATTCAATGGCTGTCAGGGTCAAAATAAATTAATCTTTGTTCTTCGAACAGTGTCAAGACGTATTGAATTTATTTAGTGTTATTTAAATGGCTTTATCTCCACACGATATGGAGAACTCGCATTTAATGCGACCATGGATCGAAATAGATAAGATTATCTGAGATGCCCTCCTGTTTTGTTTATGAGACTCTATAGAAAAGCGCTGGATGATATTAAATTAATCTTTGAAAGCTTCATCTCTGTCTTATGTCGTAGAAAAAAATTCACTTGAATGCGAACAAGGTCGTGTTTTTATGCTTTGGTTTCTAAAGCAGCCTTCTGTCAGAAAGGGAAACAAAATTACAAGAGGACGAAATGTTTCATATATTTTACACAGATCAGTTCTGAATTTTATGACAATACCCGTACGCAATCGGAAATGTTCAACCTTTAGAAAGTGCATTCATAGAGGTTTTTGTACAATGTTGTAAGTAGATACGGTTTTCCAGAATGTAAATCAATATTTACCAAAGAGCGCAAGGGACTTGTTTGCTAGAACTAATTTGTTAGTTTTAAAATAAAACACTGAGTAACTCTGCTGAACTCGACACGTAGAATGTACATTTGGACCAATACGACTTTCCTGCTTACAAATACTATATGGTATGGTACTCTTAACTATTACACCATGGTAAACCCACGTGTTCATAATACGTTTTCTATTATTCCATTGCCTTAACATCCTTCCAAAATAAATGTTAGTAGTTATATTTATATATATATATATATATATATATATATATATATATATATATATATATATATATATATATATATATATTAATTGTACTGGACATCAGCCATATATGGATGGTATGCTGTCCGTCCGTCTATCCTTTCGCAAAAGTTTGTAATTGCTACTACTCCTATTCTACGCGGATGAGACCCATGAAACTTGACAAACTAGACGTTGGTATTAAATGGATACCAATGAAACTTGACATACACTCGTCCCATGATCAAGTTAGTATTAAATGGAAATTGTGCCAATCTGATCTCCATTATAACCGCAACAATAACCATCTTGAAAATTTTATTGCTTCTCCTGATGATCGGAACTCAGATTGAAAACGTTTTAACCGTAACACTTATGATTACGTCTAGTTGGCCTTAAAGAATTGATGCATCAAATATGGCCGCCACATTGGCTATTTTAAAAGTTTAGTTTTCACTTTATTTTTCAAAATGATAGGTCACATCAGCATGGGGTTGTCATGGTAATACTTCTAATGATGATCAGTAGCTTGTCCATTAAAGTGAAGATACTCCGACTTCCATATGGCCGCCACAAACGGTCTTGAAAACATGTTATCACTAGTACTCCTAGATGGTTGGTCATCTCTGCACTATGCTTTGACCAAAATGCTTTCCACGTTTTATGATGTCCAGCTGTTCCTAAGTGTAAATAGTGTCCGTTTAAAATATGATCACCAAGGCACCCATCATAGAAATCGTGTTATCGTTACTCTTTCAAAGCAGAAAAGTCATATCAACATGGGGTTCTCACTAGCGTTTTGTCTTTCCAGAAAATGATAATGGTGCCAGTCTGAAAGTTTGTTTATTCACCATGGCTGCAACTCTGAAAGCCTTGCTATCGCTGACGAGTATCAGATAGTTTTCAACTCGCAGCATTTAAAATGGAAGAAATGGTCTTATCTAGAATTCCTCGAAATTCTTTTCGACCAGTAAAGCCACAAGTCCCATGGAGAGATTCTTGTCTATAATGAAAATTGTATGGTGAAAAAGATTGTAATAAAACCGTTCTGTGCCTTTCTATACGTGTTGCCTGCCTTACACAAGATTCAGTTTATTCCGCGCTTAGGGAGCAGTTCTATAAATCGACGAAGCACGTCAACTCATGCGAATATTGTAGCAAAGTGTACAATTCAGATAAATGTATTAATTGTGATATTTTCCTCTGATGTACCACACTTAGTTTGGAAGGTGCATAAACATCGGTATTTACACGCACGGAGAGAGATTTTTTAAAAACAAGAATTCCAAATCCTGTTGTCATTTTGGGATCGGTACTCATGCCTGATTTTGTTGAATCTAAGCAAAAGTTTTGAGCACCACTTAAAAATCAATAAATTACAAACATATATGACTTAAGCACCTGATTCCGAATCATTACATTGATCAAGCAATCAGATTTTAAATTGCGTATCGACGAGTTTAACAAGGCGTGTAAAAAGGTTTCATTTGGAACGCTATATTGGATAGTTGCGCTCTTGAATGATGTTCATCGGTGTGCGTTTGAATACTGTGATCTCCGAAGACTTTTTTGTGAACTTGTTGGAACACAGGGTTTCAATTTTATGATCTCGCATATGTTTGGAGGAAAGTTGTTGGAACACAGGGTTTCAATTTTATGATTTCGCATATGTTTGGAGGAAAGTTGTTGGAACACAGGGTTTCAATTTTATGATCTCGCATATGTTTGGAGGAAAGTTGTTGGAACACAGGGTTTCAATTTTATGATCTCGCATATGTTTGGAGGAAAGTTGTTGGAACACAGGGTTTCAGTTTTATGATCTCGCATATGTTTGGAGGAAAGTTGTTGGAACACAGGGTTTCAATTTTATGATCTCGCATATGTTTGGAGGAAAGTTGTTGGAACACAAGGTTGGAATGTTGTGATCAGGGAGGATGTTCAATGATATGTGTGTATTATATATATGTAAAGCCAGTCATGGCAAGGTAGTATCGAACAATTTGGCTGGGAGAAATAAAGCCAAACAAATACACGAAATTACTCCTAAATAGTTTTGTTGGTACCATGTCAAAGAGACAGCCATACCGTTTTTGTGACAAACATAAAATACGCGACAAGAGACACTGGTAGAATTTGTTCCTTTCAGTTTGCTAAGTGTGGAAATTATTTAATTAAATAAACAAGAACTTGCTGTATTAGCTTCCTTTTGAAACTTTCGTATCTATGTGAGGTAATTACTAGACATCTGGTAATCGTTTCACGTCTGGATAATACCGTCATGAAATACTTGCAAGTTCTTTAAATTTGATGATCACGATAAATCAATGGAAGGGAAAAAGTTTGGTTTACAAGATATAGATATATATATATATATATATATATATATATATATATATATATATATATATATATATATATTAGTTTTTTTTTAAATCTTAAAAATAATGAATAGAAGTCAAGAACGTTGGGCAAAAATCTAAAATGTACTCCAGAGAGTCAAATATCCATCCACACCAGAGAGTCAAATATCCATCCACACTGCGTGTTAATCTGACCGAACGCAAAACTTGTATGGACAGAAAAGGTTATATTTATATACCACTTCCACAATACTAGTTTGGCAGAAGAACAGTTGAGTTCACATCATCAATTTGGATGCTATAAATATTACCTGTTCATATTTAAGTGTCCTTGAAACGTCAATAAATTAGAAACATATATGACATGTCAGAAGCTCGTGGATTTCATTTAAGTTTATTCAGCACTTTTCTTTTAGAGGTACAGTGTGTTGATGGTTACTCTGAAGTCAACCAATTGTTTTTCCCGGATTTGAAAGTCAACCAATAGAAAATCCCGGACCAATGGCTAATTGTGTCCCAGAAGCAAAACTTTGTTCAAACAATGCAATAAGTATACGAACGAGCGTCTGCTTACATTTTACAGAGGCTTGACATAATTATTGCTCTTCAAATTTGGCCTTAATGAGATGTGATAATAAATGACTCTCGTAGAATCCTTTGTTCATCTCTCTCTAGGCATCTATAAAGTTGTACACATGATCCCTCTCCTTCTTGTATCCTAATGAAGTCACTTCTGAAGCGTATTTCGATTATTCAAGTTATAGATGAGCCTCGTTAGATGACTAGTACTGGTAATTGACACACTATAAAGAGTGAGGTAGGACAAATTCGTTAGGTAATTGCCCCGTGCTCACTAATGGTAGACGAAAAATAAAGCTTTATTTCCCAAAGGGTCAACGATGACCTCGTTAAAGCTGCCGTTTCGTTCGCAAAGACCTCATTAAATTACCTTATCACTGTGTAGATGATTCTCTTTTATAAATCAAGAAACCATTTTGGTGCAGAGGGTCAACTCGTCCCAAGTCAAGCAATTTTGGTTATTATAAAGCACTTGCACTCGCTCTTGGTTCTTATGCGGATGTAGAAATTTACGCAAATCTTGTACGTGTATGTATGTATGTATGTATGTATGTATGTATGTATGTATGTATGTATGTATGTATGTGTGTGTGTGTGTGTGTGTGTGTGTGTGTGTGTGTATGCATGCATGTATATATGTATGTATGTGTGTGTGTGTAAGCATGCATGGATGGATGGAAGCAGGTAGGTAGGTAGGTAAATATGTGTGTATATGCATGCATGATTCTTGTTCAAACGATTTAACAAAATCTGCACACAGCAAAATAACAGAATATAATGTTAATTTGCAACACAACATTTCCAGATCCTAGAATTAATCACACAGGTACGTGCTTAGAGAACACGCTGACATATGGGTGCGATTAACTGCTTCATTTTTCTTGCAATAACACGAAACATAGTGCCGAATAATTTGTTCATTTTCTTGTGCATTTGCCGTGAAATAGGCCTTCTTTAAAGTAATTGGAAATATCCAATTAGCCAAAGGCTGTCTCTTATTTTAGCAGGATCAGCCATATACCTATCTTCAGTAACTTAAGCTACATTTTCATTAGTGAATGCCACGTTCATATTTGATGTTGTTATAAAGGATTATGAAGGACCAAAAATATAGTCCTTACATAACATTGTTTTTACTAGCATGATATATTTATGCAGGAAATACCGATTTTTATTGATAAATTTTACAAAGGTTTTATGTGTCTAAACGTCTTGTTAAAAATTACAATAGCCACATACAGTATCCTGTCGTCGTCTTTCAGTTTGTATAAATTAGTGGGGCAATCTGTTTTTCTCTTTTTTTATTGTATATAAGTCCCCCCAGTTTATGTTTATGTTATGGTATACACGCCTGCCTCATGTTTTGTTTGTTACAGTATTCACGTCTCTCTAGTAACTTAAGTTCTGTTTGTTACAGTATTCACGTCTCTCTAGTAACTTAAGTTCTGTTTGTTACAGTATTCACGTCTCTCAAATGTAAAACATGTTTTGTTTGTTACAGTATTCGCGTCTCTAATGTAAATCAGGTTCTGTTTGTTACAGTATTCACGTCTCTCTAATGTAACTCGTGTTTTTGTTACAGTATTCACGTCTCTCTAATGTAACTTTTGTTCTCTTTGTTACAGTATTCACGTCTCTATAATGTACCTTATGTTCTGTTTGTTACAGTATTCACATATCCCTCATGTTCTATTTGTTAAAGTATATTTGTCTCCCTAATGTTCTGTTACTGAATACACGTCTCCCTCATTTGCTGCTTCAGTTATTGTAAACATACCTTCATCATTGTCTGCTTCAGTTATTGTAAACATACCTCCATCATTGTCTGTTTCTGTTTTTGTTTTGTCTCTTCATTTCCTATTTTTTTAATTGTATGTACATCTTCCTCATGTTCTTCTTTTTATTATAAAATGCCCTTGCGATTATACTTATATTCAATGGTTGTAAAAAAATATTTTTTGCAACGACTGTAGAAGTATTTTATGCAACGGCTGTAAAAATATTTTATGTATTGGTTGTGCAAAAGTACTGCTTGCGTCAACAAAAGATAGATAACGACTCCTGTCATAAGTAACTGATTGATTTTTTTAAATATAACTTTGTTATTATAGGCATGTCTGATATTTCTTTGCACCAGTCACGCACGCTGCTTTTAAGCCATTAAATACCAAAGGGTGAGAAGAAACAACCCTTTTTTGTATGGTTTCAAGGAAATAAATTTGGATTGGTATTTCATGTAATTATGGCACCAAAAAAGTTGCTTGTTTATAGTTGACTACAGTCACCACTATGCTGCCGTTAACGATAAGTATACAATATAAACACTGATTGTATCGGAGAAACGATGGGAAATTCAACACCGGGTTTCATAAACTAAGCCATTTAATCAATTACACGAAAAACTAATCTAACTTGAGTTAATTAATTTTCAGAACGATAAGTACACCAGCTGTGGGTGCCGTGTTCGAGATGATATTACCTTCCGTTCATGAAAGAGCCGCAAATAAATGTGCTCTTATCGCAGAGTTTATGAGGTGGTTTATGCAAGTCCAATGTAGCACCAATTGGTGATAAATGTTGATATTACAGATGCTACAATTACAGAGAAGTCATTTCAGTAAATCATCTAATTAACTAACCATTGAGATTTCAAAATTTCATTATATGATTTCATTACATGTATAACTGAACTCGTGAACTGCATTTGCAGTCAAATTTGCATATAACAGCCACTCAAGGTACAGTCTACAAGTGACCTCATTTGTAGTCAAACTTGCATAGAGCCCACAATCATGACACAGTTTGAATGTGACCTCATTTGTAGTCAAACTTGCATAGAGCCCACAATCATGACAGTTTGCATGTGACCTCATTTGTAGTCAAACTTGCATATAGCGCCCCTCTCGCCACACATTGTGTGACCGCATTTGTAGTCAAACGTTGCATATTGTGACCTGATTTACTTGCGAACTTGTCCTAACCCTAACTTGTATGTCGACGTGATGTGATTAGGATTTTTAACGTAGCTTAACAAATTTTCAGTCAATATCTCTAAGATGTCTGCGGTTTGACAGTATATAGTAATGTCTAGCACTGAGGCATCATGCCGCAGACATGTATCATGATGTCCCACCCAGTCACAGTATCCCGACACCAGGTCGACCAGTCCTAATACCAACCTCATTATGCTAAGTGTCAAGCGAGGCAGCTGTTTGTCTTGGGTATGAGGCTCAAACCCACAACTTAAAACGTTTCTGAGGCGGACGCTCTAACCATTAGGCCACTTGAGCGGTGTCGAGGTCACTCACAGCTTACACTACAAATGCTTCTGATAATACATGTCATTGGTGCAGATAAATACGCATTTCAGTATGCGTACATGCGATATATCATGCCAAATTTGCCTTTTGAAGGGGTCACGATAGTAGATTGGATTGCACGTGCAACTATTTGAGCAATTCGTGACCTGCACAACTCCAGAATATTTGTTTAGGTTTGATTTCTGTTTTTTGGGTATGGAGGGTAAGAACTAGTATTCACGTTTTGTTGTATAGTCTTTATTAGCATCTCGTCCCTAGCAGGAAAGCGGTTAACATAATGTATTCATAACTTGAGAGAGAGAGAGAGAGAGAGAGAGAGAGAGAGAGAGAGAGAGAGAGAGAGAGAGAGAGAGGGGCTGTGGAGGGGCTCAAACGACCCTCCCCTCATTACGTATCGTTCCACTTGTAATATACTAGTAATACCAGTGTTCGAAACGAGATTACGACAGGCGAGATTACGA
Organism: Unio delphinus; assembly: GCA_029339505.1. Lineage (NCBI taxonomy): Eukaryota > Metazoa > Mollusca > Bivalvia > Unionida > Unionidae > Unio > Unio delphinus. The sequence goes on from JAQISU010000047.1 coordinate 30,662,489, forward strand.
CAGGTACTCCTGGCTTGTAGACGCGGAAAAGGAACATTTGGTATAAGCCCCATCTCTATGATCGCTATATGTTTGCCATTAAATCAAAATTATATATTATTGGAATTAAGTGGAAAAAACGGTTTTACCGAGATTATTGTTTGGATTTCGGATAATCCATATAGTCTCATGTTGACAAGTTAAATTCCTTGTGTTATCCCGTACTTCCCAGGTATACCAGTTACTGGTATTGCCAGGAATTTGGCACAATCGTATGCTCACTGTCGCACCCAATGCAAGCATTGCGATAAATGTCCCGTAACCGATGACGAATTGCGACTATTCGGATATGCATGGTCTGGTCCGGGCTCAATTGAACTAACATAGTATACGATGACTTCAATCGATTACATACGAAACATTATTTTATGTATTTTATTATCACTTATTGACCTCGCTCACTCGGTGACAATCGATTTTTGTCGTCCGTGTTTGTAGGCAGCATGTGCGAATGTAAATAATCGGTTTACAAAGCAAATTCTCAATAAAAAGGAATGCATACATTGGCACGTGAAGAGGTAAGCTGATGAGAATTGTTGACATGGGATAGTATTAACCTCGATAATTGCTATACTGGGATGTCATTAACCCCGATAATTGTTATACTTGGATAGTATTAACCTCGATAATGGTTATACTGGGATAGTATTAACCTCGATAATGGTTATACAAGGATGGCATTAACCTTGATAATGGCTGTACTGGGATAATTTTAACCTCGACGATTGTTATACTGGGATAGTATTAACCTCGATAATGTTTATACTGGGATAGTATTAACCTCGATAATGTTTATACTGGGATAGTATTAACCTCGATAATGGCTATATTGGTATAGTATTAACTTCGATAATGGCTATACTTGATATATTAATAACCTCGATAATGGCTATACTTGATATATTAATAAACTCGAGAATGGTTATATTGGGATACTATTAACTTCGATTAATACATAGGCATATTTGAAGAAAGGCAGTGTGTTTATTTTCTATGATAAAAGGATAAAGTCAGGTCATAATACAAAGAAGTTCTATAATGAATAAAATGAATAACAAAATTACTGAAGTGAGCACTGAATGAATATATATATATATATATATATATATATATATATATATATATATATATATATATATATATATATATATATATATGTATGTATATATGTATGTATATATGTAAATATGTATGTATATATGTATATATATATGTGTGTGTGTATATATATATATATATATATATATATATATATATATATATATATATATATATATATAATTTGTTTATCAGTGTTGATGATTGTATTTATAACAGACATAAGCGGCATTTAAAAGTAGCTGATGCAGAAAGGTTCTAATTCTGTACAGTCCAAGAAATTAATAGTATATTCTGAACAGCAAGTTGTGCTTCATTTTACAACTTGGACCATATTGTCATTGTCCCGCTGAAAGGCGAAAACATTTGGTTTACTTTGTTATTATTGTTTTTCCAATATCAAAATTTTAAACTGATTTAGAGGTAGGATGTCCCGAAACTAATCAAAGAAATAATTGGAGTCAACATGCTGTTTGAGATAACATTATGGTTCCAAAGCGAACATAACTTTCACATTGGATTTGTTAGTCAAAATGAAAGAATAAACACAAAGTAACTCTTGTACTTTGAAAGGAAATTCATAAATTGGTTTCTGATTGGTTGACTGGTAATAATGATGTAATGACATAATTATGGACACGCCTGTGTCGAAATAAAGTTTGTTTTATCCTTTTTTTTGTTCTATCCAAAATTAAAAGCACGTTCCCTTTTATAATGTGTCCATGATTATTAACCATACAACTGCAGTTTCTTGTAATACATGCAATATTCGCTTGGTTGGACCTCGTTTTTCCCCCCAAATGATAAATATCCCTCGTTCTTGAGTGATATGTATATCACACGTAATTGCAATCTACTCAAATTTTTGCGGAATCTCTAATTTGGATGCAACTTCTTTTGTTCTAATGATCTTTTTCCAGGGAAATTTTTTTTAGTCTACATACAGATAGTGGACCGCGCTCATGATAAATTGGGCAATTTCCAACTCAATTAAACCGGAAATGTTAGACACACACACAAAGGCCTTCTGTCATTGGGATTCCCTTCTCTCATGGAAGCGTTTACGTCTCTCGGTAATTGCCAATTTTCGCTCGTGCTAATAAAGTGCGCAAATTCATTATAGCCTTGGCAATTGGAAATAGTTGTTAATTGGATTTCAATTTACTATTATAGTTGGCAAAACTAATATGCGAAATAATTTTAATTTCTTCCAATCACGGTTGTCAGATTCTATTACAGTGGTAGGTACACAATGGCTGCCAAGAAACTGGGTTCTCACATGGTCTCGGGTTGGGCCAATTTGATGATAAAGTAGCTAGTCCTATTAAAGGAAATGATTAAACTTTTAAGAATTTGTGAATGTTGAATGGCAAATAAACTTGGGATAATGAACTAATTAAATCCACTCTTCGAGCCACTTTTGTTCGTAACGGAACCACCCATCGCGTGCAGCTAACAGGAGCAGATTAACACGGAGTCCTCCTTACCAGTACAGGTGGAACCTTTTACACAATTTAGCGTGCGTTTTTGTTTGATATTTGATGCACATCAGAGACCATTATGATTGCATATCTGTTAACAAAAAATGCAGAATCAACTTTCTGATAATCGTGTACTGGTAAAATTTGTTAAGGATCGCTTATTCGGATATCAACGGCACTTCTGGTGACAGAGTAGGGAAAAGCCAATTAATACTTTTCTTCTCCCCACATCATTAGGTCCCACATTTTATAGAAAGTTGATTCTGTTTTCCATGGATCCCGTGTCTTATGCGCTGTGAGGAGCTAATTAAACAAGATTTATCACATATCTCATGCTGGAGAAATGTTTTATTAACAGGAAGAAGCTTTGCAAACTCGACTACTAAAGATAGGTTGAGGTTAGTCAAGAAATGGGAACAGTTGCATGCGGTAATTAATCCATGTTCGACGCGGAAGTTTTTAGAATCTTTCTGAACAGTGATGAAAGTGCATTGGTCTAGCAACTGCTGGTGAATATGACATAGGTGTTGCAAAGATGAATGTGTTCCGATATGTAGGCCGTTATGTTTTTCCTTCAATATTCTATAGCACACTTCTTACGGTTTTAAATCTTCATTCCCACAGGTGTCTGTGATCTATTAACCTATTTTGTTAAAGTTTTATATAGATTTTGAGAAACAAACTTCATGAACTTTTCATTCACTTTCAGTGAACATTGTTACAGATTTCATGACCTACCTACTAGCAAATTTGTGACTTAAGTACATGGAAATCTTTATCATGCTAGTGAGTAACATATCAGTTAGTTCTACTTCGAGTACATCGCATCATCTCTGGCGCATCCAAGAAATTTCCAATAAAGTGTGTGTATTTACTTCGTTGTCTTCCAAGAGCCAGACGTTTGTAAAGTTTATTTTCTTGCAAGTATTTATTCACAGACTTGGATTCAGAGTGCGGTTCAGTGCTAAGGTGGCAGGGTCTAGTTTCGTAAATTGGCCCCTGGCAAATTTCTTAACTTAAGGGTATGGTGTGAGTTTTTGAGCTACTATTATGTAATAATTAAAGATATGGATAAATTTGTGAACTAGGTGTTTCAGGCTTGTGTTGTTCTTGAAATTGATGTCAGACATGTACACTTTCCATAGTTACTCTGCAGTATGTTGATTGTGAAATACCAATAGTCGGCTAGGAAGAAGAGCTAGCCTCTCATAGCAGTAGACACGTGGGTTCAAGGCAAGTAGAATATCTCAAAAACGGCATGGATGACAACTATTATGAGTTGCATCAAGCTATTTAGTAGACAGTGTTTTTCAAAATTTCATCTAGGAAAAGGCCTTGCGTTTGCACTGTGAGCACCACATGCTGTCAAAAATGGCCTTCGGATGTGAAAAATGCATGTATTAAATAGGGGTTGGGGTACATAAATATTTTATTCTAAGAACTTCATTAGACTTGTCAGGTCATGTGTGTGATATGATTATGTTGCACTACATAATACCTATCCAGAAATATGTACCTTTTTGACCTCACTCGCGTATTATATTTTTAATGAATTTTTATATTAGGCAGGTGCATGCGACATTAAATTTGTACATAAAAACTGGACCCTGCCCCCTAAGACAGACCAGTATGCATTTGATCCCACCCACCCCACGCGCTCCGGTTGCATAGTGGTTAGAGCGACGCCGCGGAAGCGGGAGGTAGTGGGTTCGATCTCCGGCCGAGTCATACCAAAGACTTGCAAACATGGTTCTAACAGCTATCTCGCTTGGCACTCAGCATTAAGAGTTTAGTGTTAGGACTGGTCGACCTAGTTTCAGGATAATGTGACTGTGTGGGACATAATGCTACATGTCTGCGGCATGATGCCCCAGTGCTAGACATCACTATAAACTGCCTCACTGCAGACATCATAGCGATATGACTGAAAAATTGTTAAAGCTACGTTAAAAATCCTAATCAAGCAACAAAAAAATCCCACCACCCCAGGAATACCGCAGAGTTGTTCTCAAAGGAATAAAGCAAAGTTTTCCCAGAAGAATAGTGCTAAGTCCAAACGTTTTTGGCTTTCATAACGTCTGAATATAAACGTCGATCGTTGCGGACACTTGCGACTGCTACTTTTTGAAGTTGCCACACCAGATAAAGTACTGTTCTCCGAGTCTGAATTACTAAAGAAGCTTAAAAGCAGCGCTACTTGCTGCGACTGTTTTATTAAATTCATGTTGTTGTTTTTTTCCCGTTTCTGTGACTACGGTAGTGGGCTGCTGCCTCGTTACAGATACTTTGAAGCTCGTTTCTCACAAATGAAGCAAAGTGCTTTTGTTTCCTCTGGGGTCTTGTCTAAACCGTAGTTTTGAAGTGTGATCAAGCTGTTGGGTGTTTCTGTCGTTATTGTAGATTCAACGCCATTTCCAGCACATGATAGGTGATGAAGGAAGAGCCCGGAAAATCCACCGACCCATACAAGAAGCTGGCAAGCTTTCTCTCATAACCTCATTGGCCGAACACGAGACTCTAACCCACATGGTTTGGGTAAGATGGCAGCGATCCGAATGAATGAAATTGGATTTTTAAGGTTGCCACCGTCTACTAGAGACTAGAGACATATGGGCAACCTTTATAGCCACCATATCGGTGGCCATTTTAGGTCCATTGGGGATGGGTCGCTACTCCCCCCCCCCCCCCTCTCAGGAATTAAAGTGCTTAAATGCACTATAATTTAATTGGGCGTTCTCCCGAATTACTAAAAAGTAACTATCGGGAGAAATGAAAGCCCATGGGGTGGGTAGGAATAGTACCCACACACACCCACCCCTATCAACCAATCGGAAGTATTCGCTGGTAGCGAGGGAAAATGCTTTCTCATTTCGCTAGTAATTGATGAGTCGGAAGTGGAAAAGGCGGAAAAGGCCCAGGTCCAGGAGGGCGACGACACAGCAGCACACACCAGAGCACGCAAACAGCAAGACAGCACAGCAAAGGACGCAGTCCACACCTGAAAAGACAAGGTCATACTAAAGGTCAAATTCAGTCCAGTTATACTAATGGACAGCCTAACATCCAATAATGTGTTAGCCACCTGTGCAATTACTCAAATATTTAAGTTGAAGAATTATTATTTATAGTCCTATCATTCGAATAAAACTAGTACATAAGCGTGCATATAATAAATCCCTAACAAATTTTAAAATTAAAATGTCAAGTGACATATAAAAGTGTAGTCAATGGTAGTTTGTTTTAGTTATAAGTTTTATGGAGGCGGTACCAATAAGGCCAAATTAATCCTTTTAGGACCACGGATAGTTAGTCAAAGAGGGGTACTCGTAACCAAATGAGTCCCCTATTATTCAGACGAAGACATATGGCAATGAAATATCTTCTCATTGTACGGCTTTCCTCGTAGTCCTGGTGGTGGTGACTGTTTCCGTGTGATTGCTGTAATTCTATCATACTTCTGAGTATCCAGGGTGGTATATAACTGACATGGTGATAGCATCCTATATCCTCATGTAGTCCTGTGGGACAATCTCACTCATATTCTGCTATCACTAGTCAGCGCGCCCCAGGTCCGCCACATTGCTTAAATTTCCATGGCTGGTTGCAGTGTGGTTTCAGCAGCATGATAAGGCAGCACATCAACTTCTACAGCAGCCATTTTTCTTCAGCTCGTAGTTTGATGAAAATAGCGGCCGCTATTCCTCTCTCTGTTTTATCCCCTGCCGCAAATCAAGTTCGGGACTTATGTAGATTTGACTTCAAGAAAGTAGAGGTCGCTGCTATACAGTATTCCCGCTGTTTCCATTTCGGCCACGAAGCAAGTCGGGACTTATGAAATATCTTCTTTAGGTCCGTTGTATATTCCGCCGCTGTACGAGTAGATTTTTCTTTCTATTGCTGTGACGGGATAACGTAACGATGTACATCCTTAACTGTAAAGCCCAGGATTCATGCTCTCGCACTATCACTGTGACGTCACCAGGTCGCCAGCTCCAGAAAGCCGTCCTACTCGGTCCGCTGTCTTCGTCTGAATCTGATGACACGATGGACGTTGGCAGTGATCCGTAAAAGGCTAGCGTTTTATACCTTTCAACTAGCAGGGGTCCCTCCATTTGGCATGAAAAGAGCACTTTTCAGTCATTGCTTCAGAGATAGAAGTTCAAAAGATTTAAGAAAGTGTCGAATTACATATCTCTTGTCAGTTCCAGCACTTCTAAGACTATTACGTCATGTATGTACGAATCAACGGTAACTGCGCATAACTTTGTAAACGTTCTTCATTGTTGTCTTCGTATACTTAGTTGAGGATGAAATGTGGAGCGACTCCCCGTGCCGTTTTCAATCTTTTGGCACACCATCACACGCACATACCTACTTTTAATTATCTGAATATTACAGATACGCTACACTTTACGGAATATGAACGTTATCTTGTCTTGTGTATTAACACGTTAGAGAGGTTGAAGCGGATTAATTTATTTAAATAAGTAAACCTCGTATGTTGTGCAAGTCTCTCGGTGAATGATAGACCCAAATTTTGGTGGCATGGATACTCTCAAGGGCATACTGATATCAGTGTTGTGCCGTGAAACCATGTTACCATATTGTCACTTGCAAACAAAAGTAGTTCGAAATATAGATCTCAATGGCGACGAATTACATCGTTTTCCTGGATTTGACGGAAAAGGCCGAGGATGTTACGATTGCATATATGGACAAGTTAGATGTATATTAGTAGCTATCATTTATGTGTGTGTGATTTGGACTTTTAACTTTTAAAACGTTTCAGTCATATCGCTACGATGTCTGCAATGTGACAGTTTTTAGTGATGTCTAGCACTTGGTATCATGCCGCAACATGTAGCATCATGTCATACTCGGTCACATTATATTGACAGAAGGCCGACCAGTCCAGACACTAGCCGTTTAATGCTGAGTGCCATGGGAAGCAGCTGTTAGTACCATATTAAAAGTCTTTGATATGACTTGTTCGGAGATTGAACCCGCAACATACCGCATCCAAGGCGGATGCTCTAACCACTAGGTTACCGGAGTGGTTATTGTATAATTTATAGGAAAGCAAGTAATATTGGTGAAATAGTTTCCCGTTGTTTCAGGCCATATTGTTTGTGTGTGTATGGGGGAGGGTGCTTTTGTTTTTAAAGACACACAAGAAAATGTCGAATATTGGATAGTACACACGCTTTTACAGATAATATCAAGTAATACCTTCACCATTAAATTAGTTATATTAGGTCATAACATATTGCGATTGACTCGCGCTTTCTCATAATCGATGAATGCGCAATTTATTTGTTTACCAGAATTCGACACCTTGGAAAGAATTGCTTCGAGGACAAATATACAATCGGTGGTTGACTCTTCTTCTGGAATCCTTATTGCGTTTCAATTATTCTTTCATACATGCCATTCATTTTACGTAGTCTGTCATTAAATATATTGGATTCAGCTGTTGCAAATGTACTAGTAGGTGTAATACGAATATAGCCATTAGCGTCATCAATACTACCTTTCCTTATATAGGTACATCACCTTGATTACATAAATCGGGTTATTGACCACTTGGCATAACAGCATTGAAAGTTTTACAAGAAAATTAATATAAAATACTCCAGAGAGTTTACAGTGATGTTATACAATATATTTATTTTCGAAATAACATTTGTTCTGGTAAAACATCTATATCAGGATCTAGATAATTTATATATCGGGTCTTTAACTTATGATGGGATTAATCTGTTATTGATTCATGAGAACCATACTTTATTTTATAATACTCAAAAAGGTCGTTAACTTTTCATTGTCAGAATCGTTTAGTATTTTACGATATTGCACTCATAAAAGCACTACTTTATATTGTAAACAAAAAATGCACGCAGACGGCAGCACTTTTATTTATTTCGTTTGTCTGTGGATGAAGTAAGCCAACTAAATGAACTAAAGCAGATGTTTCGTGGACTGCCGCATACCAGCTGATTTGCCACAGTTCGTGTTACTCTTTTGATGGGGTCCCGAGTGGCAGAGTGGTCTCTCCGTTACAGATCACTGCGGTCTCCTCTCTCTCTCTCTCTCTCTCTCTCTCTCTGCGTAGGTTCTAGTCTAGGATTCGGCCAATGTGGGTATGTGAGAAAGCTTGCCATTAGCTAATAGTGGGTCGGTAATTCTTCTTGAGGTTTGCTCGGTTTCTTCCTCCACCATAAATACTGGTCACCATGTATAGCATATTGTGTGCTAAAAAATGGCGTTAAGCCACACAACTATTTTGGTACACTGTTCAGTATTTAGGCAAGCTGTAGACGCTAGACAGGGTCCTTACAAATAACATGCATGTGACAAGTCATAAGCTGTCTTCTTTAGCTTATAATAAGAGTGGCAAACAATATACTTACAGCTCTACATCCTGAATTTCCTCATAATGTACTTTCTTAGTTTTGGAAAACCGAATTACATCAACCATGTCATGGGTTCTCAAACTTGATTACACATTGCGAAATCGTACTGTAATTTTTACTACATTCCAAATGCAATTGCATCCTCCTGACTACACTCAAAATGAAATAAACATAATCCAATGCTTCATTTGCTACTTTGCAATTGAAAGACTTCATAATTTTCGCACATTAAAATTTAAAACATTCAATGACAGATCAGAGACGCACTTGCAGATGTCAACAGCCTGCTGAAATCCGATGTATTTCACGTAGAATTGGCATACAAATCCAATCCATAATCACAGAAAACAAAATATATTAATTCTATCAGTGGAAAAGTTGTTGCATTGCTCATTGATTCACAATATGACTCAAAGTTTTAATTTTAAGTAGACCAAAACGTCTTTTTCTTTCGAAAGTTAAGTCTGGTGCGTTACTAAGTTCAATTTATTTTGGCTTAGCTATGTACACATTGATAATGTCGCGTGTAATAATGAATTTTCGCTTGTGTATTTAGTTTGTATTACGGCATACATTAAGTTAATTTGTTTCTTGTGTAGTTTTGTCTATATAATTAAGCCTTGGGTAGAATAGGAAAATGAGCATATAATAAAAAGGCTACTGTATTTGTATAGGAAAATATGAACTCGTTTTGTCAGACGGATATACTGCACTCCCAAGGTCGTGCAGTATTTCCATCCGAAAAACTGGTTCGCATGCAGTAATTTATAAATACTTTATCTTGCTTTATTCAATATGTATTAATCTCTCTCCAACAATCTCACGATTAGATTTATATATGTAGCTTACCCTGTTTAACCGCAATAGTTGAGTTATTATCACGTTTTAATTTGTGGTTTAGAATATGTGTTACGCTTTTGTTAAATGTTTTGTTACACGGATACTCCTTGAATGGATATTAAATTCGATTAATGTTTACTGACAACTGTTGCCGAATAAAAACATCACATTTCACTTGGATGATCATGAGGTGCATTCTTTCCAGACTTTGGAAGAGCACATTCCAACAAGATATCACAAGCAATGTCTGCAACATCATGGAATGCATTAGGTTCTCTTCCCTACTGACATGGGATGTTAGGTCAGGCATCAGTTCATTTATAAAAAATGAATAAATAAATAAATAAATAAATAAATAAATAAATAAATAAATAAATAAATAAATAAAAACTGAAAAACGAGGAGTCTATTTTGTCATCATCAAGAATTTTCACATTGTTGTAAGTGCGTTGTAAATGTTTACATTGGAATCTTTAGCTATTTTATTGGTGAAGTTATTTCTTCTTGAAACGTGAAATGGTTAGTCGTGGCGTTAATAGAAAAATGACTATTAGATATATGCTGACTCAGGACCGGTCCGTTGGCCTAGTGGTTAGAGCGACTGCCTCATATGCGGGAGGTCCCAGTTTCGATCCAGGGCCGAGTCATGCCAAGGACATAATATGGTACTAACAGCTGACTTGCTAGGCACTCAGTATTAAGAGGTTAGTGTTAGGACTTGTTATCTGCGGCATGATGCCCCGGTGCTATATACATCACTACAAACTGCCACACGGCAGACATTGTAGCGAAATGACTGCAAAATTGTTAAAGCTACGTGAAAAATCCAAATTTAGTCCCACGAACTTATTAATCATGTTGTGCGCTATGCACATAACCATGTTTCATTGCCAGAGATATCGTACTATAATATTGCTGTTACTCTACTTAATTAATCAGAGGGGAAAATTTTAATCTTAAAATACGCAGACACGATAGGAGAGAATAAAAAGCAGAATTGTTAGCCTTGCTTCACGAGTATATGCAGACAGTGTTTGATATAACCGACCACATGAGCGTTAGTTGTTTCTGTTCTTTTTACAGCACTTGCATTCATCTATGTGGTCTAAGTACTGTCGTGTTTATTTTAAAAAAATATTGATCATTCGTTTAGTTGATTAATACATCAAAAGATTGATCGCTTTATCGTATTATTAAAAGTACGGATATTCAAAATTGTGTTGGTTCTTAGGTGATTTCATTTGGGTATGGTGGTAATTTGTTTGACACGTTATGAACCAGGCGGCAACTAATTTTCAGGTAGCCGGCTGTATAAATATTAACTCAGGACTTCGATATAGGTAAACTACACATTAATTTACGAGGCAATTTCAACTTGTCGATATGGTTATATGTAATTTAATTAAATCCGCGCTCACGTGGGTTTCTAGGATGGGATAAAGAACCCTTGATAGTACTCTGCAATTGCAAAGAAACACCATCATGCCTTTCCGGTAATGGGGTAATTTCATACCTCAGCTATTCTGAAAATATAAAAATAACTTGAGTGTTTCTCTAGCAGTATGCGGTTGAATAAGGGACTTTAGAATTGCTGAATAATTTATTAGATTTCTTTTCGTGCATTAGGAACTCTTTACAACTATATTAATTCCGGTTTTAATTTCTGAGTGCAAACGCGTATATCACTTTCGAAAGAGTTGGAATAGGTAGCTGTTTAGCTAAGGCTTGAAATTAACGTTGAATGATTAGATACATTAATATCCGATGTCAGGAAGGGTTACATAATTAAAAATTTTGATCAATACAAATATCTTGAATTGTTTTGTACCATCGATACAAATTAAATATGAACTCCTTGTAATAATATCGCCATTCTTAAATATGTTTGGGATGTTATATTCGATGCAGTTTTCAGTTAATAGTCATGTACTCAAACGATACGTAGTGCAGTAACAAGTTTTCACCTGTAAAAGAATAGGTAACGTAAGTTAATGTTCTTAAATTTTGCCGACTAAAATCGAGTGTAAGCTTTATTTCAGCATTATGTATCCAGTCATCTGATCACGTGTCTCGTTAGTTCTTTGCAATAAAAACCTACTAACTTTAAGTACATGTCTACTCTCTCCTGAATTAATAGTTGTATCGTATTTTCAATGAAGAGCGTACTGTTTGCTAATGCGACCGTTTTCTACGTAACTTTTATAGTCCTAGTCGCATAGCTATGATGTCTGCATGGTGACAGTTAAGAGAGATATCTAGTACTGGTGCAGCATGTCACAGACCTTACACTAACCTCTTAAGGCTGAGCGTCAAGCGAGGCATCTGTTAGTACCATTTTTTAAGTCTTTGGTATGACCGCACCGGGATCGCAACGCGATCTTGCGCATTCTTATGAACGATTGATCGTCCCAACATTGAATTTTCATTAAGTAATATGATATGACGTCTAACTCGTCCTAAATTCGAACGGTGACTGTCTGACTTTCACCATGTATGAGCCATCATAAATTTGCCATCTCTCTAGATATAGCCACAATTATCACTGCTTTTTATAAACTGACATTTGTATTTACATTGGGGTTTTACCTAAAAGACGTTATATTGCATGTTGGTCCTAAATGTAAATTTTGGCGATCAAACCTCCATCATTTGCGCGGTCATCTGGTCCTAAACGGACGGTATTGTCGACATGGGGCTGTTACGTTAAACCTTCTTATGATATTAAATTGGTCTTAATGGCCATCTTGGTCGACATGTTACAAATCTTGTCGATATATTTCATCTACGTATCAGAGCTTTCCTTATCAGCAAGGAACCAGGTGATGTACCAGGCTACTTTCACATTACACGCAAGCTTTGTATCCCCGTTGAAGGTGGTCTCCCAAACCAGCTTTAGATCAAATGGAACGCGTAGAAGGATGGTCTTAGGGATATCGAGTTTTGACTGACAGACTTCTGATGATACAGTGTTGATTCTAATGTGCTTTAATCAGAATTGCAATAGTGGCCCGCGGGACGTGATTGGCCATTTTGATGTTGAAATGTTGTTGTTCGTACTTGAGAGGATGTCGTATTGACGTGGGGTACCAACAAAGTGAGAACCTTGAAAATAGTATTGTTTTGATTTCTTTTCCCGAATACATTGTGTTGACATGGCTTTTTGACTGAGAGATTTTTTATGATACAAAGTTGGCTCAGAATGGCATTGAAAAGCAGACTATCGATATGGCGACTATGAAAATCTTGCTGCTGATACTTAATTGTATTGTCATAGCGGCATAGGGTATTCACTCAAATAAATCTGACGATATATAAGATCATCGGAACTCTAACATAGGAGGAGATCTTGAATTCTTGGTGTCTCTGCTCCGAAAGGGATGGTTTCACTTACATAATTGGCACTCTATGCAAATGATCTTTAATAAAAGTTGAACATATTGTTATCATTACGTCTCCTGAATGAATGGTCATGTGAGCTTTACTAAGTAAGTTATCACGTCAGTTTTGTTCCAAACACAAATGGCGCCGATCTGATGTCAAATATGATAGCATCGTGAAAACTCGCCGCTCCTGAATGGAAGGTCACATCAACATGGGTATTTCACAAAGAAGACTTCTTACGTTGTCTAGTTTGTATTATGGCCGCAATGTAGGCATCTTATCAACGTTGTTATTGCAGTCTTCTTGAACTGGGTATTTTTACTAGAAGATTTCTTATCATATCCAGCTAGTCTTAAATGAAAATGGTGTCGATCTGACGTCATTTGGGCCGCAGCAGCAGCCATCTTGAAAATCGTTTTATTGCCATTATTCATGGATATAGATCTCCATTTTATCATGTTCAAAGTCAAAGACCAAGACAATAAATGTACTTCACTTATCTGTATCTTGTGAACGAGTTAGCTTAGGCTCATATCACAATACGTTTGTGTCCAGGTTTGGTATTATTCCATATAAGAGGATATATTTTTTTAGCCTCTTATTAGAAGGAATAGTGATCTCATTCCAAAGGCTGCCATTAATTTTGAAGCGAACAAAAGTGAAGGTGTTTGATGGAGTTGTTGAGAAAACACGGTTGTGTATTAATGTGCGATTTTCATCCATAGATGATCAGTGATAACTTTTGAACAAACATAATGCAATATTTGACCATTATACAATGTTCCACGCAGCTATTGCCACGTGAAAGATAAATTTTATATTTAGACAATATAACACGTTTCTGACCTGTTAAAATATTTTAGACATTTATATTTAAAAAAACAACAACAACATAATTCTTACTTAAATCAATTTTACTTTTTCAGATTATTTGGTTCCAATGGGTCATGCGCGTCTTGCGGTCAGTCCATTCCCGCCAGTGAACTTGTGATGAGGTCACAGGGAAATGTGTACCATGTCAAGTGCTTTGTTTGTGTCACGTGTCACAATCAGCTCACACCAGGGGACCGCTACGGGGTGGTAAACGGAAGCATTCTTTGTGAGCAAGACTATCCAAAGGTCCTGAAGGGACAGCAAACGTTGAATGGTCGACCTAGTCCAAAAGTTCAGTTCTCCACCACTGGTATTGTGTGAAATAACTATTTTTTAATGTATGGCAGGCAATGTGATGGTGTTCAAAAAACTAGTTCACCAGTTGTAGTGTGCCATTTGACACTTTCTGTCTATGTCACATTTCAAGTTGTTTGTGTGGTGTACGATATGTAATTTCAGATTCTGCTGGTGAGTTTGCATTTTTCCTTCGCTATTTACGTTAGTGTACATAACACTGGATGTGAAATCTTCGTAAATGTGCATGGTTATTCATACGAAACATAAACCCGGTAACTTTAAATGGCAAATAAAATTCGCCTTTGTATAGAAAGTCGACGTTTTCCCATGGAGATGACACGACATTTAATTACGTCGGGACTTACAGACGTTTAGAATTATGAACAATCTGGTATTGTTTTTCGGAGGTATATCATGTTGTATAGTGTATTTTTTCACAAAGGTGTTGGGGTGCGGGCAAATCTTATTGACCCACTCAGTTGCAGTTGCCTTGTACATACTAACTGTACTTCTGGAAACAATATATGTATCAGTTGCCGCGATTATTTTATTCATCGGTATGGAAGAATCCGTTTATTCAGATTTACGTCTATAATTGTATTAAGTACAAGTTTTACTGTAGGTATGATAATTGAACAGCATAGACAACGAAGACCAGTGTGTTTTGTGTCCTGTACCTGATTTGCATACATCATGCACCTCATTATCTAGGATGAGTATGCTTATAATTCCGGCAGATTGTTTGAACATGATGATTGTAGGTCAACATCATATTAACGTAACTATAATGTCGAGTCGAATTCTCTTTGTATGTGTTCAAGAAGTTACCTCTCTTTCGACTAAGGATTGCCTCCCCGTAGTATGTATTTTTACTAGACAGGATCTAGATTTCTGAGTTTAAATAATATTTAATTTTAGATTCACAACGAATTAATATAAATTTTTGTATTTGTGTGTAGTAAATAACATTTTTCAGTTTGTCGTATTATGATTATTATCTGCAAAAAGTTTATAAACTGTTCAAGTTTTCACAATGTAGTGTTTATCAAAATACATACCTTGGGGAGGTATTTCAATTCTTGCAAGAGAAGCATCCATTATAATACTCGAAGAGTCAGAAGTCGGCCCGACAAAAAAAGAATTCTATAACTTTTCATTTTAACAAAGACACGGACAGTCAGTGGTTGACTTGCTGCAAATAGGTTGTGAAAAAAACAGGATGATGCCACTTCTGTTAACCAATTTATCCTTTTCGTTCACACTCTAGTGATATTTCTATATTTATTTTGTACACATTGGTTAGTACCGTTTGTTGCTTAACAGCAATTCCAAGGCGGGCAATGCATATTGTGCTCACTGCTTTCTTAAAAAAACGCATTCGGTACAGTGTAACAATTGCACTAGTTGCAAGGATTTTAGTCATTTTGCTAACCACAAAGAAGTTTTGCTCATTATGTAGCCATAAAAATAAAGACATATTCCATTATTTTAAATGCTTCCGGGTTTAATGCATATTGTGTCAATATCCATTCTAATATATCTCGTGCTAGAAAGCTCTCCAGCTTTTGGAAAGTAAAGTATCATCATAACACATTTCAGAAAAAAAGAACCAAAATATACTCGTCATGTTATACATACATTTAATGTTCAACTAAATGACTCCCTTGTAAGAGTTCAACAAAGAACTGTTTTTGATGTAAAAGGCAATTTCTTGAAAGAATGATGTAGAAAACACACTCCCTTTTAACAGATGACACTAGAAACGTTATGCATTACAAACAGTAACCGAGATGAATATTTTAACAAATAATTGTGGCAACAGTTAAAGTTACACATTGTTTATTAGCATATTTCCATTACATAGTTTCCTTGAAATAAAATCAGAAATGGCTTCAAAATCAGTAATATCAGTATAAATTCTAATAAACTATCACTGGTTCATTTGGTGATCTGGCTGAGAAATATAACTCGTTAAGGCAACTGTAAAGAAGTATGTTGTGAAATGAGATCAGTTATTATCGTGATGGTATCATGCCGTGTTTAAATTGTGTGGGGCTTGCAGAGTGTAGAAGTGATCGCATTTTATACTACTGCTGCACAGACATGGGTGCTTGGTACCGGCATGTGCTAGTATAAATGGCCACACATCTATGTTTGGTTGTTTCTTCCGAACCTTTGGATTTTTACATATTAAGGACCAGAAATTCACACATTGTAAGCGATGTGAATAAATGAAACTAATTAAATGCTCAGTCATCATATGTTGTTCATCAGGAGCCGTTAGCATTTTGTGCTATTTTTATGACTTCGGCCACACTAAACCCCAGTTGGCCGGGATGGGCATATCGGTTGGATTTTTTAAAATTAAAATATATATTAGGTTTTGATCTGCTTGACAAGTTGTAGTGTATTGCATGTTTTGTGCATGCTGGATGTACACGAAGTAATTCCTTAGGATCGGGGGTGCACGTTCCTTGCACACGTCTACATTTTAAAGGTGGACTAGACCTTGATGCATATTCCATGTTATGGTCAAATGGACAGGTCACCTATGTTGAGATAAAGTCTATCCTAACAAGATTGGTTGGCTTCGTCAAGGTTAGCGTGGATTAGTCTACTAAGATTATTCATTTGTGCACAAAGTTAACTCTTCATCGATATAACAAATGAAACCCACAGTATCGTGTTGAGCTATATTGTCTTTTGTATTTTTGCCCATCTAATGTATTATATATCTTGGCTTTTTCTCTGTATTATAATTTCATTCAATCAAATAGTTGAAGAAATACTCCCTTGCTATGACTCATGGAAAAAGCCAATATATATAATAAACTCCTTTCTTCCCTTTACCGAAACGTAATGGTCGCTACCTAAAACAGTTGCCATACGGACTCATATCACCTTAGTATCAATCGGATTACCTATCCTTCAATTGTGTGAACACATTATGTTTAATTGGTCAATAGTGAGGTTATTATGTTCCAAGTTTCTATTTGGTCAAAGCGAACACTTGAATATCATTCACTTTCTTCTTTAAACTCGAAAATAACGACAACTTAAAACCGTTGCAATATTATGCTGGTTTGGATTTAATTTACGATGACTACGTATATATTTGCAGTTAATAGCAAGGTAGTCCATTATACTTCTTAGAAACTAATCTAAATTCTTACCATAACATTTTGATGATGACGTCGTATTCCATTACAGATACAAATTAGTGCTCCGGAGTTGGTTTAGTTGTGTATGCATTATCACTTAACGCATTAAATCACTTAGAAGATAATGGTATTTAATGTTTATGGAAGACTGTTTATATGCTAAAAGCTTTCAAAAGCGATTTTCATAAGTGGTTTCTTAAGAGTGGCCATAAAGAGTAATTTGATAACAGTAACAGTTTAAAACAGGTGAAAACAGTCTACGATGAGACAGATGGAATATGAACGGTTGTTGTGAAACCTTAGCAAATTTATAGATATACAACCATTAGATGCCATTCTTTAAGGAAGGAGTTCCGGATTGAAACGAGTCGGCAGTGTTGCTATGTCTGCCTGTTCAAAGCACTTTATATTCAAGCTACCGCGGTATTATTAGTCTTTCTTGTATTGATGTGCCCCTAAACACCTAACAAACAAATAGATACTTCGTGGCAGATAGCCACATTGTTAGTTAATATTGATCACTGTGTGTGAGTACTTCTGGCTGATGTCTCGGTATGATGTGACTTCCTAATGAATTTTACTTTGGAAAACACGGTTTTATTATGAATGCAACAAGAACAGGGTGATAGTATATTACTGAATGATCGAAATATAGTGTACTTTATGTGACCAGGATATAAGCCGTCTTTTGACGCATCGATATGTAACGTGAAAGGCGTGCAAATAATTATACCAGCTATTTGTAACGTGAAAGGCTTGCGAATAATTACACAATGTATTTGAAAGTCTATATACTCTTCTGTAAAACTCTTTAAAGCCATCATCATAATTTGAGCAAAGTGAACGTATTAGATTTTAATTAATTTTGACTTTAAGTTGTCATATATTTCATGATCCAGCTACTTACTCCATGTCTTAACCGATTGCCGTCATAGTTGCCATAGGTGATTAGATACATTGATTACATGTCCTAACCGATTGCCGTCATAGTGGTCATAGGTGATTAGATACATTGATTCCATGTCTTAACCGATTGCCGTCATAGTGGCCATAGGTGATTAGATACATTGATTCCATGTCTTAACCGATTGCCGTCATAATGGCCATAGGTGATTAGATACATTGATTCCATGTCTTAACCGATTGCCGTCATAGTGGTCATAGGTGATTAGATACATTGATTCCATGTCTTAACCGATTGCCGTCATAGTGGCCATAGGTGATTAGATACATTGATTCCATGTCTTAACCGATTGCCGTCATAGTGGCCATAGGTGATTAGATACATTGATTCCATGTCTTAACCGATTGCCGTCATAGTGGCCATAGGTGATTAGATACATTGATTCGTTGAATGGTCTATTACAATCAAAGTTGATCTTCAGTATCGTTTGTTACTTTATTTGTATTGCAATTTCGTTTGTCAGTGGAGATTTCAGTAAACGTGGAGGAAAACAAGTTTTAAAAGTTTGAAGTTGGAGAGTGAACACCATTCAGGCATTGAACCATTAATGTAAGTAGATGCAGTTTAGTGTTTTGTAATGAACTAAGTAACGATTTACAGCAGGCTTGAAGTTATTTTAGGCGTCCAGTGGAGTTGCGAATATATAAGAACTGATTTGACACCTGGTGTTAGGTCGGTGGCGATTCATGAATGATTTGACACCTGGTGTTAGGTCGGTGGCGATTCATGACTGATTTGACACCTGGTGTTAGGTCGGTGGCGATTCATGAATGAGATTGTAATTGGTATTGCAGGGAGTTCAGTATAGCTTTGAATGTTCTATTCTATGTTGAAGGCCTGTTCGTAATATGAACTTGTTGAATTCAGCTGGCTGGACCTGTTTGTTATTCAAAGCAGAACATTACATAGTTGGGTTGATTCGTTGGTGTATTGATTTGGTATTTACATATTGTTTTGTGTGACAGAAAGCTATTTATATCCAATAAACGCAAAACACGTGAACATTACACGTTACAAGCTTAAACAGTTCCCGACTTTAGCATACTTTCTTTTGCAAGACGGACATGTTGTTCCGTGCCTCGGCAGTGGAGAGACGAATAAGTAGTGACACGTTCTTTGCATATTGGATGCATTAAACTATATTTAAGGAGTATCACACATCCAGAATGAAATGGGTTTCCGCTCACTATTTGAACAGATATAATGTAAACTATCGGCAGGATATTTGAAAATATTTCTAAATACGTTTATGGAGCATTTTATGGCGTGTGTTCTGATTTACTGATGTGCAAGTTGGTCACTAACACTGGTCAATGCGTTCTCTAGTTACAGATCAATATGTCACACAGGGTCACATCAATACACGGATTAAGAATTAAATTAATTTCACACTGTTGAACATGCATTTCACAGGTCTTCATATTGCAGTATACAATCATGTATATTTTGTTACACTATCGAAATAATGGTACAATGAATGCGAGTTTTCACTTATTTCTACAGTTTTTTGATTAAAGTTTGAGCAAAACAATGTGCTTTACATTATTCCTTCGAGACTATTTTGGAAGTTTCATACATTTTTTTCTGCTGAGATAAACACTGGACGGGATGTTAGACCCAACACACACACATTCATCAAAAGGTACGAGGTATGAATACAGAAGACGGTTTGACAAGCAGTTGATTCGTTAATTTTAGTCTCTGATGAAATTTTGACTGGTTCTCTTACTCACTCACCCCAAAATGGACAAGACGTTAGAATGTATTAAAGTGACCACCACAGAAACTTAATAAAAATACTATCAGTTCCAGCTTTATCTTTTCAAACCACTCCTTGATCCGCTTACGAAAGCTTAATTTTGATGGATGAAAAAGGTCGGTGGACGCTTGCAATTATAAACTATCGTCATGTTGTAACAACTGATTTATCTGGTCTCTAGGCTGACTTCCTGTTATTTGCATCATTGTAAATCTGAAACGTTTTATGTTGGTTTAAAGCAAATCCTGTTCTATCTCATCTATTGTTCGTTCGTTCGTTACGTAAATCTGATTTTATATATAATTGTTTTAATTTAATATTTTTGTAAGTTTTAAATTTTTATTTTTCATTACATCCTATTGTTTTGTAAATTTATTCACTAAATATGACGGCTTTTTCAGAAAATCGGTTGACCCGAATTTTCTTAGGTAAAACGGTTATGTTGACCTATATCCTGACTTCATTCAACACAACATGCTTTATTTAACTTTAAAATTATTGGTTGTTAAGGTTAAGATGGGACTACTGAAGAAATAAACAAATTTTTATTCTTAAAGTAAAATGATTGTTTCGTCAAGGTCGGGTTAGGAGTACGCGATATAAACGATCACGTGACTCCTTGTTCCCCCTTTCATGATTTCGCAATTGTTTCGAAACCGCTTATTAGAATACGATACCATCTTTGAATTAGCTAGTTCTGGGCTTTTACGTTAAGTCATTCTTCTTTTGTTGTAGCCAAATGTTTGAATCCATGTTAATATTCCTGTAGTTTAGTTGAAGTGTACAGGATTAATTCGTATAAATGGAAATATTGGATGTGCTAATACGTAATTCTTGAGCAAAGACAAGTTTATAAAAAATATTCGGATTTCCAGCACCAGACTGTTGAATATTGTTTTTCTACAAGGAAGCACAAAACCCGAGTTCATCATACGGCACTGTCTCCCATCTTGGATTTTCCAACAGGACTCGAACTTCAATCTATTAGAACATTTTATTACTAGGATCTTTGTAATTCTAATTCTTAGACTATGTTTGGATCTGAGTTTTAAAACTAATTTTTTTCCCCCATTTACCCCTCATTTTTCAAGTCTTTTTCCAGCAAAATAGATATTTATTAAAATTTACCATGCTTCCCCCCCCCCCCTTTTTTTTTTTCTAAGTTAGTTTATTAGTCTAAAAACTTTACATATAAGTGGAGTCTCTTTCAGGATATTTGAAATTTGGCTAAAATTTTTCAGAAAATTTTGTTTTCTTAAAATTTGAATTACCCTTGTTTTCATTTTTTTTCTCAAGATGAAATCGACAAACATTTTTCTGAAATGACATCGAAAGTGGAAATCTTTCTTTCAAATCCTACCCCAAGAACAATTTGAAAAAAGATGAATTAAACCTGCCAGAAAATACGTTTTTTTTGGACGCAAAAGTTTCCTGAACAAAACAATAAAAATATATTGGTTCAATATTCGATTGTTTTTTGTGTGGTATAAAAGTGCTTTGGCTTCGATCAATACGTTTGTATCAGACTGATCGAAAAGTAAAAGAATTAAAATTAAAATACAAAGATAAGGAAGCTCGAGCGTCAGGAAAGAAAGGAAGAAAAATAATGCAGTTACAAGAAAACCAAATACGAATGCAGTTAGATAAGAACGAAAAACAAATACTAATGCAGTTTTAAGAAAAACGTGCAAATGCAGTTAGATAAAGAATAAAAACAAATGCAATTAGAGAAGGAAGAGAGACGGATGCAAAGTGAGGAGAGGGAATATCAATGTTGAATGAATGAAATAGAGCTGGCATACGAAAAGCACATCCATACATCAAATAAAAAATTATATCTTGAACTTGCAAAGAACATTAGGTTAGTGCCCCTTTTCAGAGAAAGGGAAGTAGACCAATATTTTACTAGTTTTGAAAATGTTGCCGAAAATTTGAAATGGCCTAGGCAGCATTGCAAATGAATATTTCTCGTGACGAGCACAAGATCGAAACCTTCGAAAATGCCGCTGGTTCTGCTGATAAGTACTTTTTAACTCCTCAAGTTCCATTGGTAAATAAGACTTCTACTCAAGTCTTTTGGCAGAAAATTATTTCAGCGTAATACAAGCCCTTCGAAAACTCCTGACTGGCACAACTTTCTCATCCTTACGTGTACCTATTGCAAGAAAAAAAGACGGACCTATTCCACATGCTCTTATTTATAAGAGGTGAAGGTCATGATCATGTATTGAGAGCAGCACATTTGTTGAATTTAATAAACCCGTCTGATGTTATTATGGATAATTATGAATCATTCATATCTATGGATTCTATATCACTTGGGTGATTCGGGCAATCCTATCCATTAAAAAATTTTAATGGACACGATAACTTCTCGGTCCATTATAGCCAGACACTTGACTCGTTTTCTGAGAAGTCTTCAAATGAGATTGTTCATGGAGAAGATTGCGGCATTGTTGATGTTCCTCTCCATAGGGTAAATTTGTCATCAATCTTAGTCTCTGGTTCCGTGACAGTCAGACCAGTCTGTTTTACCCGTAGAGGGCATGCATTTATTACTAGGCAACAACCTTGTCTCCGTGGTTAATCCACTTGTAACTGATACACTTTGTTTTGATCCGAAAGTCGATCCAATTGAAAAATAATTCCCTTATTTACTTACACTGTTTACAGCTTGTACAGTTAAGAGCTACGACCCCTTTTACGAATGATGTTGATAATAAAATATTCCTTTAGCTGACACATGCATTGCTCAGGCTTTTGACGAGGTCACGTTCAATCCTTGTTTGGATCAATGGGAATTTATTGATCAGTGATCAATTTTTAATTACTCATTCTGTTTATTCTGATCAGGGTGATACACGACAATCACTTGTCGTCGAACAGTAAAAAGATCACAAAATATGTTTGTTTCAAAGGGCAATTACTTAAACTGAAGTATTTATTAAAAATGGAATTCTTGTGAGAAAAGGGAGACCTCTTGAGGTGCATGCTGGC
Organism: Unio delphinus; assembly: GCA_029339505.1. Classification (NCBI taxonomy): domain Eukaryota; kingdom Metazoa; phylum Mollusca; class Bivalvia; order Unionida; family Unionidae; genus Unio; species Unio delphinus. The sequence goes on from JAQISU010000047.1 coordinate 30,685,792, forward strand.
CATGAATTGACTTACCAAGTTGTAGTTCCAAAAATCGGCCAAAAATCAAAATGTTGCCAAATACTGTACAGCTTGCCATGTTTTTCAAATGGTAGGAAAAGTCAGTCAGAATATACTAAGCCTCATCAGCAACCTAATCCTGCATTTGACGAACCGTTTATAAGAATTATGGTAGGTTGTGTTGGTCCCTTACCTAAGACCAAGTCAGGTAACCAATACCTTTTGATCATTATGTGTGAGACAATAAGGTGTCCGTACTGAGAGGCAATTCCTTTGAGGAATGTAAAATCGAAAACAATAGTAAAAGCTTTGATAAAGTGTATTTTTAAATACACCATTTGGCCTTCCCAAATCTATCCAATCTGATCAAGGCTCAAACCTCATGGCTGGAATTTTCCAGCAAGCTATGTACGAATTAGACATTCAACAGATCAAATCGTCTGCCTATCACCCTGAGAGCCAATTGGCTTAGAAAGATTCCATCTGAGTTTGAAATATACGATTCGAACATGATATTTTGATACGGGTAAAGACTGGGATGAAGACATTCATTTGATGTTGTTTGCTGTTAGGGAATCGGTACATTAATCTTTAGTTTTCAGCCTGGTGATAAGAGTCCTGCTCTATTTTGCTATTGTTTTTTGTTAGGGAATCAGTACAATAGTCTCATACCCATTCCACAAAATCCTCTATAGGCCAAGTAGTATGGTCCCTACTCAGTCGACAGGAAATGAAAGCATTCAAAGTGTATCATAATACTCTAGAGAGTCAAAAACAAAATGTTGTCACGTAAGATGCTAAAGGAGTATACTGAAAGTGATAGGCAAGTGAAACATGCAATACACTTAGTTATACCTATCTCGCTTAGCGAAGAATATATGAAGGGCTATCATCGGATTCTCCTGACATTAGAGAAACAAATCTTCAGAATTCTGAAATTATCAAAGCTGTAGACTAGAAAAATCACATTTTGCAGGTGCAAGAAAGAAAAGACCTCAAACAGTTTTTAATTGAATAGAAGCACTTATTTCCAGATGTTCACACAAGGACAAACACAATTTTCCATGATGTTCAAATTGTAGATTCCATGAAACAACACCTGTACATGATGAACCCTCTCAAACAAGAATATTTGGAAAACAAAATTCAGTACTTACTGGAGAATGATTTCATAGAGCCCAATAAAAGTGACTGGAGTTCACCATGGTTGCGTGTTCCAAAACTAGATAGAAACGTTACTATGTGCAATGGTTATAGAACGGTGAATAGTGTGACAAGGACATTCATTTCCATTACCATGTATCGTTGACTATTGATAAGGTCCGAAATGCCAAGTATGTCACCAGATTCGACCTTCTGAAGGGATTATTTGCATATTCCACTAAGAGGAATAGCACCGGAAATTTTGGGATTCGTGACTCCAGATGGACTTTACCAATATAAAGTAATGCCGTTTTGAAAGAAAGGGTCGCCAAGTGCTTTTCAACGTCTTATGGATTTGCAAAAATATAAATAAATCATGCGAACAAATTAAGGCTGATAAAAAGAAAGTAGTCTGTTAAGAATGATTACATGAACGGATTACATCCAGCGGTATATAACTAGACAGAATGGCAAATTGCCGCCGCATCTGTTTTTTTCAAACGATTTGGATAACATCATGTGGCACCATTGAGGTAGCTTTATTGTAGCAAACCTGGGGCATGTCTTATTTGTGCTGGCATTTCCTTCTATAGCTTTGTTATATTTCAATGATTATTTGTTGATTAAGGGTTGTGGGAAGATATTTCTCAACTTGAGTGATTAGCCATTTTCTAGGTGCAGACATCATAAAGTACAGCATTCACTTGACTCTTGTAGTTGTGCGTTAAAATGACCGTTGTCTTGGTTTCCGTGGAGTAAGGGGATAACATGGCCAGATTTACAACACAAGTGTTTAATTCACACGGTAGTGAGACCGCTTGTGTGTAAAGATATTGCCAGTCTCCAACAACAAACTCGTTTTGTTATTTGGGGTCGAAATTTACGTTGATTATATATAACGAAAATATAAACTATTTTATCATTTGAACACGAGCATACAATTCTGTAATTGAAATAACCTGTGCATGTCCTTCCTTTAAAATAGCTACCAATTGCTCTATTTGTTTTGAGCCCATGCAACATTAGCATTATATCAAAACGACACTTGGAGACCTAACAGGAACTCCTATGTTCACAAAGAGAAAATTTAAGCTAAATGTTGGCATGACCATTCCCGTCGTATCTTGTAGTGTATTTATAAAACTATACTTTGGGTCATAAGTGATTAACATTAGCTTTTAGCGTTGTATGAGGGAACAACGGAAATTTAGGATGGAGATGGCAAATTAATAGTAATGTTAATTATTTTGATTATACTAAACATTATATTCAGCAACCACGTTTTGATGATAATCAAACACACTCCACGTGTATTATCCAGGACTTAAGTTTTGATTACTCTCGAAATACAGACCTCTACTATCGATTTCTCGCTTTGTGATTACAATTCAAGCACACACACACACACACATCCTATCCATATACGCCAAGGAATAGTTTTGGATATTTATAAATAAACTTTCACACTAAAATCCAAAGGGGCTGTAATTTTAAGTTTTCAGCAATATATATATATATATATATATATATATATATATATATATATATATATATATATATATATATATATATATATATATATATATATATATATCCAAACAGAAAAGAATTGCCAAATAGGGTTAATTTCTCTTTTATATATATCTACATAGACTTTAAATATGTCGTTTATCTTGCTACCACTCTCCTTAATGGCTGTAACTCAGGTTGGACGTCGTGTGTGTCATTTATGTGCTGTTTCTTTTCCCCACTCTTTATCAAGCTTGCTTGTGTAAACACCATGAGCCTAAAAGAAGGCTTGTTGGCTTTGATAGTTTAGTTGTCTTTCTCCTGTGGCATCCAAATTAGATGGCCAAACTCTTTCGGGGATCACCATCCATTTCATATTCAATCGCATGAATTCCCGTTCCCTTTTTTACTGTTTCTCCAGCCTCCTTTCGTCTACCCACTCCCAATTGTTTTTCTTTTCTGCATGCATCACCTCTCGGACGAATTGTTTAGCCGCTTCTCTCGCTGTCGCGGTTGCTATCTCCGTTTCTCCTCGGAGTTTTCTTTGTTCCTGAATATTTCTTCGGGCGAGAACGTTTATTCTCAGTCTTTTATTCTAAGTTATTCTCCATATGTCCAGTGATATCTTTTAAAGCATGCAATTATCGAATCACCGTCGGTTTCAAGATGGGTGTTATTTTACACGAATGATTTGAACATATATCCTGAATTAAATTTTCGGGGTCTCGAGTGGCCTAGTGGTCAAAACAACTTTACGTTACGGATCACTGCCATCTCACCTCAGCCTGCGTGGCTTCGAGCCTCAGGTTCGGTCAATGTGGATATGTGAAAACGCTTGCCAGTAGCGTCTCGTGGGTCTGTGGTTCTTTCCGGTTTTTTTTTCCAAGGGTTCTTCCTCCACCAATAATACTGGCCACCATGTAAAGCCAATTGTTTGCTGAAAAATGGCGTTAAACCATACAACAACAATGAAATAGTCTTTCCAAGCTACTCCTTGATACATGTTTAATATATATGATCTATCTTGTTTTACAGTTTACTGGAGAATCGTTTTCCTTTCAAGAACATAATACATTGCCAAAGGCCTATTTTTGCGCTCGTGTTGACATTGCCAAAATACGACTTAATGACAGGGCGATATAAAAATTCTTGTTGAACGTGTAAGTAGTCAACTGAAGGTTAACCGGTGATGTTATGTTTTTGGATTTGAAATGAAAGGATCGTTTTTGTTCAACTGTTCTTGAGCTTATTTGTTCAGGATATCGACGAGGAAACTGTTTTGATCTTCGTTTTTTTTTTCCCCAGGACTTGAGTTGGATGAATTAGTTCATCCTAAACAACCTTCCAATGAAATGCGTCATACAGTTCTATGGCTGGTGAAAAGCAGGCGTCGAAAGGACAAAAATAAGTGTTGGGAAACACATCTTTGGAATTGTTACTCAGTACAATTAAATAAAAGTGGTTACAATCGATGTCAAAGGAAAATGACTTAGCAAGTATTCCAAGAGAGGGTTGATGTTGTGACTGGCTCAGTTGTAGTGGCAGGCGGTGGCTGCAATGCTACCTTTGTTTTTGCTGTTAGTTTATTTTAAGGAAACGACTTAGGAGTCGATAATGAATACAACAACGTTGTCCACTATTGTTTTCCTTCTTGATGCAAACTCAAATTGGCAATCGATGCTTCACCTCAATACACCACACATAGAAATACAATTTGTGCTTAGGAACACGTATTCCACACCACACCAACAGAAGTTGTTTTTGTAATTCATGAAAAGAGAAACACTGAGACGTTCAGGTAGTTGATATTTCTTGTAGCATGATAGTGACGTATTCTTAATATGGTCAATCACTTTTGAAGAGACAGGCCTCTAAGATTATTATTATCAAAGATAAGATTATAATCTACGAATCAAACCTAGTTGGATATCCATTCAAGAGCACTTTTACTTCAAGCTGACGATTGCTCACTTTATGTGTACCTCGACCGAGAATATCGTACACGCCGTTTACTTTTTAGGTTGCTTGTTGTAGCTCAGGCAAGTAAAAAGTTCTTCTTAACACATCTCTATTCATGTCTTCGACTTTATAGACAAGCGGGTCACGTCTACATACTTGTCCAGTAACACGAAACAATTCGGTTATCCAATTAAATGGATAATGCTTGATAAAATTGCCTTTAGGTTTTCCAAGGCAAATCAAATATCCAGCCTTGAACACATCTTTCGTTTTGCTGGTCGGTGATGTTCCAAACGATCAAGCAGCATAACGTAGTTGTCCGGGCTTACATCTTCGCTTGCACATCTGATGGTACGATTGATGGTAAGATGGAGAGTATGTTCATATGTCAATACTAGTTATACATATGTCATTGAAAAAACGTTGAACAACTTCCTTAACAATGGCTTTCGCTTCATAATTTGCAGTGGTGGAAACAATGAATGTCGTTTTTCCGATTCCTTTTGTGAAATTTTGCTTCAGAACTTATGCAACGCTTTTCGGAATCCAGGCTGCACAAGTTGATTTTGAAGACAATTCAATGATACAAATCAAATATTCATAACCACGACTGTACGCTAGAGTGATATTAGTTAAATCTGCTTGCCTTTTGTGGTCGATAGTTTCAACTTTGGTTTGACTTCTGTATAATTTCGTCGAATTGGTTTGTGTAACGTACATATCGATTGTTCTTGTATCCATTGGCTGACGTACTCTATTAATTTTGGTTTTTAGCAGAATGATAGAGTTATTGAATTCCACCCGGAACTAACAGCATGTGCAAGATTGTTGTAAAAGCTGGTTAAACGTGTTTCCATGATGGGACGGACTGTGATTTTTGTTACGGCCGGTTGTTATCAAGTGACACACTGTTCGGTACTACTTTTAGATTTGTGTGGAAGCTTATGGATTGCAATGAGGCTTGACGTATCCGACTAGCAATTGGTGTAGGAACCTGTTTGTGGTGGCGACTTGTTCTGGATATTAATCTGCTCAAGAAGGTGTCGATAATCGTTTTGATCCAAGCTATTGTTGTCATCAAGTTGGAGAGTAAGGGAAACAAGGAAACTGCAATCCTACTAAATTTTGAAGTAGAATAGGGTTTGAAACATTTGTCGCGTATCTTCATCTTCCATCCCCATAACTTTGTCTGTTCCGATGTCTTTCTTCTCTCTTTTACGATCTCTTGAAATGATTCAGAGTATTTTTCTCTATTTTGTATATACGTGTCTGGCGAAACCCTTCAAAACGTTTCAATACTTGTCCATACCTTTGTGACGAAATGTTTCTGACATATTAAATCAGCCAATGATTGTAAATATTGCTGCATTTGTGACATCTCAGTGGGACTAGGGTTTGGAGACAAATGAGGTGTCCGTTCTTCAGAGTGTTTGCCTTTCCATAAACATAAAAAGGTACAAGTATGATAACTTTCCCGAGAAAGGTATCTATTTTATCTTCTTTTTCTTCCATATCACACGATTGCTTATACAAGTGGCCCAGCCAAAGGAGCAGCCACTGTTACAAAGATCCTATCAACATGGAAAAAACCGACCTCGTTGAATGAGCAATGCTTTTTATTTGGCGTATTTGTATTTTCTTTATCCCCATTTTGCAAAGACATTCTGATGTTATTCGGAACGTTTAGGGGCAGGAGACATCGCCACATAGCGGAATAGTTTTATGGAGTACGTACGTGTCCTTGCATCAGTATATCTCTTTCTGGCAGTATGTTTCTTTTATTTGTTCTCTCTTATTGTATCTTCTTGGGCCGTTTCTCTTTCATTGTGTGAACATGCTGTGCCTCTACTCGTATTTTGGGTGTGCTGTAGTCTCGGGAAGAGATTTTAACTGTGACATTATGTTCCCATATTAACAAGGAACCTCCTAAATCGGTACAAACACCAAGTTTAATTATTAATATTGTTTTAGCGGGCTTGGATTATCGATTCTTGGATCTGCCAGCTATGAAATACTAATATATGTGTTTCAAAAACTCGTTTGATTTGATGGGTTATGTGAATGATACCTTGTATTAACTGACGTGCTTTCAACGTAAGCCATCGAAACACTTCTTTGAGACTGACGTCTAACAAATGTAAACGGGCTTGTGTACTTTGTTTGATGTCTACTACATCGTACCTTCGCTAATACGTCTAAAATCCGAAACGGTTTCAAACGTCGATCACAATCATACTCCTACATTTCTGTCATTGACTTTCTATTCGCACGTGTCGTATGCATGTTTGATCGGACAACTCTTCCATAATAAAGTCTGAGAAGGAACTTTCTAGGTTTCGGTGAAAAAAGAAAACAAAAAGGGGGTTCGTGAAATAAAAATTCCTGCATTTCGTAGACGATCTCGGGGTTTTCTAAATCCCTAAGGTTCTTAGAGTTACAATTTTCTTGTCGACACTGTTTCTAGGCTGTATCAATTTGTCATAATTTCCACGCAAGTAATGGAGCCAGTTCAGAGTATTGGCTGAATATCGACGTCTGGCCGAAATGTATGAATGAGATGTAGTATGTCATCTTTCGATACAATAATGTGCTTTACATGGTTTGGCGATTGTAGTGGCTTCCTTAATAAACGATCGTCACCTCGGATGATAAATTAATAGTTGTCGAAATTTGCCATTGCAACGGCGTAAATTTTTTACATCAGATCTGCGATATTTCAACATTTGTTTCTGAAAGTCAACGTATTTGAGGAATGAGTTTGGTACCAAGCGTGTCATTCTTCATGTAGTTATGTGTGCATACCGTGCGGTTCCTAACAGCGAAAGTCAGGCAAATGGGGGACGTGTTGATTAGCTTTGTATTATGACTATGTTCTTACACTGAGCAATAGAAAAGAAAGAAAACCACCAAGTTTTGTTAAATTCAACACATAATTTATTGTCCTTGAAAACAAGGTGAAAATTTAAAAAGAACGTACAGTTCTGCGATTTGAATTCCAAATAGTTTGATACGTTTTACCACAAGTTCTAATGAAATTCCATTGGTGCTTGAAATAAGATTCGACGCTTAATGTGACGATATGCCCGTTGTGGCCTGTAACGAACACATGTTCGAACAGTCTTCTGAGGAATCTTATTGATATAATTCAAAGATGTGCTTGTTTAACTTCACTATAATTCCAAATTACCGTTTCCGTCCAAGACTATTAATGAAGAGCACTTTGTGTGTCCAGTGAATAATAATTTGAATAAATAATTCCACTTAAATAAAATACTGAACACAACAATAAAAATAATTCAGCTAACAATGTTAAAACAATAATGAGTAATGACTCTAGTAAGCCAAGATTATAAATACATGTAATTATCATTTTCTGAAAATATTCTGCCACTTATTGGGAGTTTTCGGTCTAGAACTGAGGCTGTACATTCTGACGCTGTCAATGGCGAGCTAAAAACGATCGTTTCTATGTCTCTAACTATGAATCAGGCAAATCAAAACTGAAACCACCTGCTACCTCTGGTGGCACTTTACAATTGAACCCATTAAATTGTGCCGTGTTTGTGTACTTGGTGGTTCTAAATATTATGGCAAGTCATTTTTGGGTCTCTCGGGTTCGAGAGCAATTGAAAGACTTTCTGTCTTGGTGGAACTTGACTCTCATGGTCTTGCGACTGTTGATTCAAGCTCACTCATGTTTTTAAAATCTCTGGCATGTATTTGTGGTAACGTTTCAGATAACATTTGAGGCGACACCATACGTTGTTGTAGTCCTTCCTTGTTTCTTACCCTGGTTTCTTTTCCGGAAAGTGTCAGGAAGAAGGACGTTGGTCTTCAGAGTGTCTAAAGAAAAGAGATGGAGCATTTAGAAACAGAAACAGACAAAGAACCCATTCCATTCAAGTAATTCATTATGGCAATTACCCGAGTGTCGATCTACTACTTCATTAAAATAGATTAGGCAATACTGTTCAAGATTTAAATATTTTCTAGCGGTTACAGACATCACTAGTTTAAAAACATATCTAATATGTCAAAGGTCGTCAGTCAAACACATACATTACAGGACTGGGAGAACTAATTGTTTCCTTTTTGTTTTGCTTAGAATCAACTACCTAGTGGCACTGTGACTTTTACTGCACAAAATTGTTAACACCTTGAAACGAAATGTCAAGGCAAATATATATTTCTAAATGCTTTACGTGAACTTTAATTCAAAGCTCCTGTTTGAGGTTATTTCCATGACTCTATTGTCATAAACTAAGAAACAGAAAGAAGCAAAATCAACATGTTTAGTAAAACTTGAAAATATGAGATGAACTTACCGTATTTCAAAGTGAATCCAAATGAATCTTGACAAAGGTCCATGAAAGTACAAAAGAATGAAAAGTCCCGCATACATTTCAAGCCGGAAATTACTGGTCCATCAAGAATTATGACGTTGTCATGATGGCACCTCCCAGAACTCTGTTGAACAGTTTACAAAAGTTCCATTATAATTTATAGTCCAAATAATGGGCACGTTCTGTTTCCACTGAAGAGTTCAAACAGATGTATTTCCTATCGAATAATATCTAAGAGTTCAAACAGATGTATTTCCTATCGAATATTATCTAAGAGTTCAAACAGATGTATTTCCTATCGAATATTATCTAAGAGTTCAAACAGATGTATTTCCTATCGAATAATATCTAAGTAGAACATGAAACACTTTATGCAGACTCACAACAGGAACAAAATAAATGAGGGTGACTCATTATATATCCCACGTGATGGATCTTACTACTCATTGTCCTCACAATTTCCTATTCAAGTGACCTAGAGCGACCATTAGGAAGTTACTGAATTCTTATTGAACAGTCGAAACCCCATCAGTCATAAATATTAATCCAAAGGCGCCATTGAGTCTTATTAATATTATTTTATTAGTAATTGTCAGCCGATAAATAAGCATACATTTGTATATCCTATATTATTATATGTTCTTACCAGACTCAGGTCAATTAGGTAAAATCTAACTTAAGATATTCTGTACAATTTACAACCATGAATAAAATTTACAAAAACTAAATAAAATCATGTACCATAAGTTACAAAACTATATATATAAGAATATGCATATATATACTAGATAACAAGATAGGGAGCAACATAAATAACAATATCAACACAAGATAACACGCAACATCATGCTCGGTTCATTCTGTTGCCTATATCATGAATGTGAAAACATTTTGAAAAATTAATATGGAAACAAACGAAACAAGAAAAAGATCTTTATGAAGTTTACAAAAGAATGAGTTTTCTTTAAAACAATGTTATCGTTTGGATATCTTGTTACTGCTAGCGACAACAAAGTCACAAGTCGTGTCTACGCTTGTTTGTTCTACATAAAATAAGACGATTAAGATTAGGATTTTTAACGTAGCTTTTAACAATTTGTCAGTCATATCGCTACGATGTCTGCAATGAGGCAGTTTATAGTGATGTCATGCACTACGGCATCATGCTGCAGACATGTAGCATAATGTCCCACCCAGTCACATTATCCTGACACCAGGCCGGCCAGTCCTAACACTAACCTCTTATTGCTGAGCGTTTAGCGACGCAGCTGTTAGTACCATTTCTGTAAGTCTTTGGTATGACTTGGCCGGAGATCGAATCCACGACCTCCCGCTTCCGCGGCTGACGTTCTAACCACGAGGCCACCGGAGCGGTAAAAAAAGGCGAAAACGTTTGCAAAGAAGAGGGCTAGGTAATATTGCACGGATTACATGAGAAATAAATAAATTTGAACAATCGAATTCATTTCTTGGTATTACGGTATTTCAGATGAATTCAAAATATTTATACAAGGCAAAGAAGGAACCTTTAATTCTTGAAGGTTACTGCAACGTTGGTATGTACATGAAGAAAGATACAAAATTAGGTCTGCAGTTGGCCACAAAGACGAAAGTATTTGTCTGAATGTGTGAAACGCCACTTAAAGGTTAAGATCACTCAGAGGAACTACTGCACGTAACATATTATTGATATTAATTGTTATGATTCCCTAGCAGACGAAAGTGACTTGTATATTAGCCTACTGAAATAGTAGGAAACCCCAAATGTATACAATTATTTTGATGGTGAGTATGTTAGAGAGTTTTCTTGTCAAAATGTATTTTCATGTAGGTCTTGCTTATGCAATGCTACTGGACACTGCAGACGGTTACATAATAAATATGATCGATAGATATAAGGTATGCATATAACACGTTTCCCAATGTAAAGTAAAACGAATAACTTGTGTACATCATGAGTGAGGTCTTAATAGTTCTTATCTTGAAACATACGTTCAAGAAGGGATGATAAGGCTGCACTAGGCGAAACACCAAACAGTGACGTAAACTGAAAATCTAATCCTATTAGCAGTCTAAAATATTACAGTACACACATTTCATGTGGCTAATATAAATTCGTTTGCAACAACAATTTGATTCATACGTACTACGTGTAAGGAACAAGCATAAGCATTAATAAACATAATGTAAATGAAGATCTAACAGAAAGATATCAATAAATGAAGATCTAACAGAAAGATATCAATAAATGAAGATCTAACAGAAAGATATCAATAAATGAAGATCTAACAGAAAGATATCAATAAATGAAGATCTAACAGAAAGATATCAATAAATGAAGATCTAACAGAAAGATATCAATAAATGAAGATCTAACAGAAAGATATCAATAAATGAAGATCTAACAGAAATATATCAATAAATGAAGATCTAACGGAAAGATATCAATAAATGAAGATCAAACAGAAAGATATCAATAAATGAAAATCTAACAGAAAAGATATCAATAAATGAAGATCTAACGGAAAGATATCAATAAATGAAGATCTAACAGAAGATATCAATAAATGAAGATCTAACAGAAAGATGTCAATAAATGAAGATCTAACAGAACCTCAGAGCTTTGAAAGGTATCAATATGTGGAGGGACCAGTTGATCGCTAAAATCTTAGAACTAATAAAAAAAAGTAGGTGATAGCGGGAAATGCGTGTTAGATGCACGGGTTTGTTTAGACAGAGATTCCTAGCAGCTCCTGAGGCTGATAACAGTACGAGAAAAATCACAAGATGTGCCTAGTGGTTTAGAACATATACAATCGATCGTGCAGGGAACAGACGCGGACAAGGATTCTTTGGGGTGTGATATATAGAAAAGCAAAACATCACTGGAAAACTATAGTACATTACAACCTCAATTAAAACAATTATATAATGCTAATAAAATGCAACGGAAAGGTGACTAAATAAGAGGACTAGATGTTGGCGCTGACGGAGACTGCACAGTGAATTAGAATGAATACCCAATTAGATCAACGAAAACACTTTACGATTTAAATGATTTACAGATAGAGTGGAAAGATCAAAACTATTTTCCATTGGCTGAGAAAGGTCAAAACTATTTTCCATTGGCTGAGAAAGATCAAAACTATTTTCCATTGGCTGAGAAAGATCAAAACTATTTTCCATTGGCTGAGAAAGATCAAAACTATTTTCCATTGGCTGAGTTTTATATCTAATTACACGCTGAGGTTAAATTATCTGAAACCAAAGGATATGCTGATGAAGAACTGATTAAAACATATAGATGTGGCGATGATAGCATTGAAAACATGTATATAGATGAAGCCAATGAGAAAGACAGGAATTCTAAGAGTGAAATAGCGATCCTTGCGTGAAGTGGTAGAATAGATGATTTTGAACCTTATAAACAAAACAAAAAAACAGATATTCAAAACTGAAATGGTTTTAACTGATAAAAATGTTGCTTCATAGAATTTTGCATCATACCGAGTCAGAAGCATTCGGATAACATTCATATATACATGTTGTACCTAAAGTACATCTTTACAAAGAAGTAAAAATCTTGTATTGGATCTCTTAGATGGTCAAATAGCTGACAACCACATTTTACGTCAGAAAGCAGACCTCAAAAATATGTCAATACGCATGAATTATGTATACTTAAATGCACATGAAACACAACAGGTGATTAACACCAATACGTCATCCAAATTAAAACATCAGATTACACACGTTTTTCTTGAATATACATTTGATTTTATTTATTTTCACGCGAAAACGGGGTTAGAGATATAATTTTTACAAAATACACTTCAAAGAGCGACACCGAAAGACACTACATACTACAACTTTGTGGACGTATTTTTCGTTTTTTATTATTGACATCAGATAGCAAAGATATATGGTACATGTTCTTTATATTGGTACCATAGTTCTAAAACAATTATTTATCGTCACTGTAAGATGACAGGGAAACGGAATGTGCAGATTGAAAATTATGTATTACAAACACATTTTACATGGTAGTCTACTTCATTTTATAAAACGACATTCGAACTATAACACTAATTAATATTATTTACTAGTTGAATAATGACTCCCACTGTTCCCATATCAACTTATGTTTCTCTCCTTTCAGACTAGTACACACATTTATTTACTTAAAATAGTGTTTGCATTAAAAATATAACAAACAATTTATATATATAAAATATAACATTATAATCAGTAATTATATATTTTATTCATGAACTTACAGTGGTTCTTGTTTGACATGAGGCATTATATCTTGCTGTCAGTTGCAAACCAGGGGCATGGCAATCATTTTGATCCTGCTCAGTATCAGATTCATGTGGTGTCTCCTTGCCTTCATTAATGTTACATGTATTGTCATTCTCATCACTATCAGATGAATCCTTCAATACTTGTGCAAGTGTCTGCAAAAAATTTTAACAAATAAAATAAAATAATTTAACATCTTTATTTAGCAGCAAAATAAATAAATTATAAAGGAATTTATTAAAAAAATCTTTGTATTACTGAAATTGTTAATTGTGTGGATAGCAATTATTCATGCTAATCATAACGAATGAGCAGTTGTTTACTGTATTAGTGATTATATATTTTGACATAGTCCAGACTCTCCTGCTGTGCTTATCTCATGCATACAAAACCATTGTTCTTGAGTGAAATTCGAGAGATCTAGTTTATTAATGTTGGAAATCAGTTTAATTTTTAAAAAAATAATGATTAGTAAAACAATTCAATTATAAATTTAAGAAAGGAAAAAAAAATTACTTACTTCAATTCTTTTTCTTTTTGCTACTGCACCTGATTGTCATTGTTTTCTTTTGAGTGAATCCGCGTTTTCACATCCTTGTTTTTCCGATTCAAAATCGAAAATTGATGGTATTGCATCTCGTTTTAGCTGTAGTTTTTTCAATTTGTAACCGATTATCATTTCTAATGAAGGATCAACAACAAACTGGTCGTTGGTAAAGTGCTTTGCACAAAGCCTCGAAGTTCTAGATGGACTAAAATCTTTCCTTTTTATTCGGGAAATCCAAACTTTTCTCCGCTTTTCGTCTTTCGGAAATTCAAATAATCCTACCCCTTGACCGGACCCAGTTTTACATTTAAAAGCGACGCAATACACCATTTCACTGCTTATCGATTCACACAGGTAAACTTGCTTGTAAACAAAGCTGGTTTGGCACAAGTGACGTCATCAGCTAAGGGAAGTAAGCGATGTAAATATTATGGCGGGAAATATGTACCCAATCATTTTGATCGATTTAAATGGGGTATGATCATATTTTTCAATCGGGAAACGTTAATAATGATTTTAAACACAAAACTGTACAACATTTTAAATAAATCGTATAACTCATAAAAAATCGTTTCATTTGACCTTTAATGTCAGTATCTTTTTCAGCTCTCTTAACGTTTGTTGGAAGATGCGGATAAACATTTTGGCATTGGGTATAAGAAATGGGATGTTTTAAAAAATATAAATGGAAAGTGTCAGAAATTACAGTTTCTGTAAGGCAGTTAGAAACTATAAACACTTTAAAATGTAATTATCTACGAGTTGGGGATGTTAATATAACACGTCAAATGGCTGATTTCACATTTGAACCTATTAAAAGAAATTCAGAGAAAATTGAATTACTTTGAGCGAAGGTAAAAGGTCAAGTTTGAAAGGTAAAAGGTCAGGTTTGAAACGATAAATAAGAGTCATCTACATAACCACGATATAAAAAAAAAACGAAGTGGACGTAGGAATTTCTGAACTAAAAGTTTGTAAACACACGTCCTTGTATACTGTGTCCTTACTTACAATGCTATTTAACGAATGTGTGGCACGTTTATGCTTTATGGACAGAGAGTAGTTATGTCCACTGGTTGTAAAGGGGCCAGAAGATAATCCATGGAAAGAGATTAGTAAAGGTTGTAAAGGGGTCAGAAGATAATCCAAACAGTGAGGAAGCGTATCTTTAATTAATGCAAGGTAGCCACCTTTGGAACAGTATTAAAAGAACGCATGCTGTCCATTAGGGACAAAAGCAACAGATCGATAAAACAATATTGGCATTCCATTTAGGATATTCTACCATTCATGATATATTCAATTCTCAAATATTAGTACATAAATCTATTTCAAGCACTATAGCTAAATTTTATTGTATATTTATTGACTTTTCCAAAGCATTTTATGCTAGTCCTCTAGTCCTCATGATAAATTATTCATTTCTTTTTTTATCGAAAAAGAATACGAGACTATTATAACATCTTGAAACATTACATAGAATCGTGTACAAGACCTAAAAGTGGTCTAATTGAATACCGCGGATCAACATTGTCTTTTTGCCAAGGCTTTGTTTTGGACCCTCTTCTTTTTCACATGAATAGCACGATTTACTGCGATCAAGATGCAAAAGTGAATATTTATATCAAATAGCGGATCATAACTCTATACTATTTTAGATACCGATGACAAAAGGTTTATATACCGATGGCAGAAATAAAAGCAGGTTCTAGGGAACAAATATATATTGTGGAAATTTATTGACATGAATGCGAATCTTGATGAAACAATCATTTTTTAATTCAAAGCTGGCGGTCATTGATGATTTATCAACAATGGTCTTATACAAATAGCCCGATTTCATTAGTATATTGGTGCATCGTTTAGTTTACCCGAATTCAATTTGATCTAAAGGGAACGAACAGCATTAACGTCACTGGCAGCGTCACGTTAATCTTAACTCATCAAACTAAATTTATGCACTTAATTCTCAGTAAAATAGAATTGTTTGCAAGTTGGGATGGGGATGACACAAAGTTGTTTCAGAGTTTACTAACATTTGTTGTTGCTCTTTCCTCGAAGATTAGCATGGCAAAGCTACCTGGTTGCTTGGAGTATGTGAATGACTAAATTTATACACGTGCGTATTTAGTTCACTAAGAACCAGGCCAGAAGAGATAGTTAAAACTGTCTCAGTTATACTTCCAAATAAAACCAGTCATTCCCCCTGAATCAGCAAGTTGTTAATGTTCTGAAGTCGCAGTATAAAAACAATATCTGCATACTTTTCAAGTTAGCTGAACGATTGACACGTAAGACAACAACTGAGTTCAAACCCAGTTAAGTTTTTTTTTTTCCTGAACAGTATTATATTTTTTGTTCTATCTCTGAACCAAGGTACCTTTGGTTTATTTTTCTTCCATATTTATGCTAAAACCAGAAAAATAGGAACATTGTATAAAACATGGAGACCAGACGTTCGGGGATTCTTTGAACCACGAGGAGTTAGTTAAGCAGCATACAGAGAAAGAACACGGATCATAATAGTTACGTGTATACCCTTAATACATTCAATTGTTCTTATCAAATAAAACCTGTACAAATTGGGCCGTCTAAAAGCTTTCTTGAAACTAATTAATGGATTGATCATTAACAATTGCACTAGATTTTATGTTCTCTCCTTAATCAGCATAGTTTTCGTTTCAACTCTCCTGCCATCCATTCATTTGGTTCCTATAATGTCTTATAATTGACATCCATTCATTTGGTTCCTATAATGTCTTATAACTCGTTCTTCTTACTCCAGGTTGCACTGATACTTTTGATCTCTGTTAAAATACTTGTATCTGTTGATTTTCTGCTGATCTTGATTTTATTTATTAAATGATTAAAATGAAACGATGATAATAGAACCATTTCACAGAGACGTTGATCGTGTATTGCACATACAGAGTTAGGTAATGGTATATTATCAAAAGTATCTAATCTGTCAGGACACATTTGTTATTGAGTCCCTTTTAAGATAACTTATGTTACTCTTCTAGTATAATTTGGGTCTTACAATATCGAGTTATTAACTTTTCATAATGTTTTCCTCTACTTTCTTTATCTAAAACTATATTCATCTTTACACGAGAATGATCGCATTATATTATATTATTTATCAACATTTACGTTTTCACTCATTATCAACAGGTGTTCTGAAACGAGAAAAAAGTTGACTTCTGTACTTGTTTATGGGTTCACGTTCCCTTCAAGTATATATACTTATCCCTGTAGTATGTTACCTCCATACATTACAAAATTATGTTCTTTACCTATATATCTACGAAAACATCTCTTTCTCTTTGATTATTTTCATTATTATCATAAATTATAAACATAATCTGACCATCAAAAGATTGAAATGTCCCCTAAATTTTACATAATCAATTTAAAAATACAATATATCAGTTTTTATCTCAAGGGAAAAGTCTAAACTCTCTCTATTTGGTCCATACATATTAATAAGTGTAAATAGGTGGTTTCCAATGGTCTAATGATTTTCAATGGCTATGTCCTTCCTACGTTTACTAACTGTCTTATCTGTATTTTATGAAAGCGAACTGGAAATTTATTTTTCAATAATATGACTGCGCATATTGAAATAGTAGAGTAGGACCTAAAAACATTAATATCCCCGAGTAGTCGAAATTAAATTTTCCCAATTCTCAATAAAGTGTCTATCTTGAAGAAAGTATATTGAATTCTTTTCCTTTGAAATTTGAATGCATCCCTTCCTTTCTTACGATCACCAAACCTTGACAATTAAGTGTTTCATTATGTATTGACTGAGGCGTACACATTAAGAATACTTGTGTGGTACTGTTGTTATTCCTTTTGTATAGCTGAGTTTGTAAATAGACCCTGATAAGGTTTAACAAATAATGTTGTGTATGGTAAAATAAAAAGAATGCTGCTATTGCAAGTACGAGGGATCTGGTTTATAGATCCAAAAGATGTCACAAAAGGGACAACAAAAAAGAGAGCTGCTGTTTTCTAATTTATGGAAAAACGATATAAGAAAAAAACAAACAACGCTCCAAAACAAAAACAAACAAACAAAACGCTAAAGTCAGATGTGTACTGTCTGCTTACATGACAGACAATAAGCGTATAAAATCAGTTTTATTTGTCAGGCATTAGTACAAGAAAATAAAACAAGGGTAAAATGTTATACTGCTAATGTATCTGCTGATCAATTCCTTTTTGCTTTGAATATTTAATTCTTACATGTATATGCTAGACATGTGTTTATATAAACTGTAGTCTACATTCATACAGAAAACTGATCAAATTGAAAAATGTGTCAAATCAAAATTAGCATTAGGAACAAATGCATAAAAGAAGCACCACAAAAATGAAAAGAAAGAGCAAGCCGTGGAGACAAAAGTGGCAAAATAAAACTTTATGTATCGATTATGTGACAAATGTTTGTAATAAAATGACAGCCAGTGGCAACTCGCAGTTTGTTATAATCTTTGATGATAAAACTAATTCATTTTTATGAATGAAATTTGTTAATAGCAATACTCGAATTCGGTTTGAAAAAGGAGATCTCAGAATGTGCTTCTTGAATTGTATTTCAATTTGTTAGTGTCGGTCGTAACATGCGAAATGGAATATTACCTTTGTTTGATGTTTTTTTTGTTGACATTCTACTATGTATTTGGTACAAGTGTGTGAAAATAAAGAAACAGCGATGTCCAAATAACCGCTCTGAGAGGAAATAGATGACTGGTGGGGTAGCATTTGTTTGGGTACGTGTGGGTATGTCATGATGTTGATTATTGAACCCTTTTGTGTGAACCCATTTTACCAAATATTTAAGGATTGTAAAGTGTAATAACGATATGGATATCTAGCAGAATGTACGAAATCTGATGAAGATCGGCATTTGTGTTAAATGATCAAAAATATCTGCTTTATTATTTACATACAGCTTTAGCTAGATTAGGTGCTATATCAAGGGTCTAAGATTGAGACCGGAAGACATATGCATTTACCATTAAACATGCGTTTTGAAGGACATTGGTTTGAGAAAGTGTATTTGTTGAATGAAATCGGAGTTCACTATTTAGTGATTTCTTAAAACTATTCTGATATGGGGAAGATATTGTTTTACTAATCCTGGTATCATCAGGCGAGTAGAAAGAAATGTTTATCATAATTTGTCAAGCAATAATTTTTAAGTTATTCTTAGCGTGGCGAAATTGATTCACAGTATGTTGATAAAAATTGACAAGATACAGGATCATAATATTGCAATTTATATTGTCCAGGGTGGCAGAATTAGAGGTATACAGAGAACTAAGTCGACTGACAACATCACAGAATGGACGAGGAAAAGTTTTGCGGTGACACAGGCATTGGCATATGATAGAGACAAGTGGAGGGAACTGGTCAGATGTTCAGCAGCAACGATCACACTAGGTCAAGAGACTGATGATGATGATGATGATGATGATGATGATGATGATGATGATGATGAATTTATATTGTATGGGATTGTACTATAATGCTTGCCATTTGAGTTATGTGTACTATAAAACTATGTGCCAGATACCTGAATTACGTTAATAAAAAATCTAATCTAAACTAAATCCAAAAAAGGAATATAATCTGTGCAGTGTAAAAGAATCACATACACAGTATATCCAAGAGATCAATACTTGTCTGTTATTGAAACATAATCAGAAAGTATGAGTGCGTAATGTAATATATGCAGAAAGTACGATTGCATAATGTAATAGATGCAGAAAGTATGAGTGCATAATGTAATATATGCAGAAAGTATGAGTGCATAATGTAATATATGCAGAAAGTATGAGTGCATAATGTAATAGATGCAGAAAGTATGAGTGCATAATGTAATAGATGCAGAAAGTACGATTGCATAATGTAATATATGCAGAAAGTACGATTGCATAATGTAATAGATGCAGAAAGTATGAGTGCATAATGTAATAGATGCAGAAAGTATGAGTACATAATGTAATAGATGCAGAAAGTATGAGTGCATAATGTAATATATGCAGAAAGTATGAGTGCATAATGTAATATATGCAGAAAGTAGGATTGCATAATGTAATATATGCAGAAAGTACGATTGCATAATGTAATATATGCAGAAAGTATGAGTGCATAATGTAATATATGCAGAAAGTATGAGTGCATAATGTAATAGATGCAGAAAGTATGAGTACATAATGTAATATATTGTTACAAGCACAGGGGTATTCACTTGACCGAGCGGTGTCAAAACCCTGGCGCGAGTCACGCTGGAAGTCATATGTTTTCCCCAAATTTCCAAAGACTTCCATACAACTTGAGTTGTACAATGGAAAGAAAGACGTGTCTGCTATAATTATTAATCTTTGTTGTAATCAATGGGCGACCCAGAGGAGACAACTTGCCCCAACGTCCATTAACTGCACCTTTACATGGTTTTTCTTCATTATCATCCGTTTTCCGTACCGATAGCTTGTCATGCCATAGAAATTACACCAGTATTCCCTTACTAACTGGGAAATATTTAACTGCGCGACCCTAGGCCAGTCCATCCACAGAATTTCCGGCGTATCACACTCATATACATACGCCAATTTTCCACTATGGCCACATAAACGGTACCTACCAAGTTCCAACTTATTGATTCCATTCTATAATTTACTGATTTCCAACCATAAATGCTGCCTTTTCAATCACACTACTTGTATACACCACTGAATTTTAATATGGACTATGTTATCGAAAGGGACAGTCATTCGGCTTGTACCCAAAATCACTACTAACGACCCAAGCATGGTTCAAATTCACTAACACTTACTCCAAATTTATTACAATATGCAGAAAGTACGATTGCATAATGTAATATATGCAGAAAGTAGATTGCATAATGTAATAGATGCAGAAAGTATGAGTGCATAATGTAATAGATGCAGAAAGTATGAGTGCATAATGTAATAGATGCAAAAAGTACGATTGCATAATGTAATATATGCAGAAAGTATGAGTGCATAATGTAATAGATGCAGAATGTATGAGTGCATAATGTAATATATGCAGAATGTATGAGTGCATAATGTAATATATGCAGAATGTATGAGTGCATAATGTAATAGATGCAGAATGTATGAGTGCATAATGTAATAGATGCAGAATGTATGAGTGCATAATGTAATATATGCAGAAAGCATGAGTGCATAATGTAATAGATGCAGAAAGTATGAGTACATAATGTAATATATGCAGAAAGTATGAGTGCATAATGTAATATATGCAGAAAGTACGATTGCATAATGTAATAGATGCAGAAAGTATGAGTGCATAATGTAATAGATGCAGAAAGTATGAGTGCATAATGTAATATATGCAGAAAGTACGATTGCATAATGTAATAGATGCAGAAAGTATGAGTGCATAATGTAATATATGCAGAAAGTATGAGTGTATAATGTAATATATGCAGAAAGTATGAGTTCATAATGTAATAGATGCAGAAAGTATTAGTACCATTGCATGATGTAATAGATGTAGAAAGTATTATTTCCGATCATAATAGATGCAGAAAGTACCATTGCTTGATGTAATAGATGTAGAAAGTATTATTTCCGATCATAATAGATGCAGAAAGTACCATTGCTTGATGTAATAGATTTAGAAAGTACCATTCCATAATGTAATAGATGCAGAATGTACCATTGTATAAAGTAATAGAGCAGCAGAGAGGGTGAATCAGACAACATTTTTAGACAAGTATTCACTGAAATCACGCTTAAAATCAATGAAACCAATGACATCAGACCCCCAAAGTCAATGACATCTGGTCCCAAATATGTGTGTGTTTCATGGATGAGGTCCAAAAAAAAATTATGAAAAAATCAATGAAATTAATGAAATCCTCCATCGATTTTTTGGGAAAAAGGGACTACAACGTCGTTGTCACTACCCTCTCTGCTGCTAGAACTTTCAGTTCAGGGTTAACCGAATATTTGATCCAGTCCGATACGATATCGTGTTCGAGGCTTTGTCTGGGGGACGAAAATCACTACGACGAAAATCCTCTTAGGATTTCACAAACAGACTAATCGCTAACACCTCCTCTTGTAAATCAATCAGATTATTGGACTGGTCAGTGAGTTTGAAATTAATTCTGGTTAATGAATTATTATGACATCGCATATAGACTGGATTAGTTGGATCCTCAATAATTAGAAACCCTGGAGGAGCTGTTGGTGCAAATGAATACAAAATATATCCTTGCTGAGCTTGATTTGATCGTTCTAAATTTATTTGATAGCTTCCTTCGATCACATCACACACTAAATTGATTGCTATCACCGATGAAATATTCACATTGAACGGAGCAATATGCCTGCCACCACCATCTGGGTCATTATTATGTTTGAGGATAGTTGTTTGTGGTTGTGATGGTGTTTTTTTCCACGTATCATGGATTTTTTTGAAACCTTCATTGATGGCATCATCGAGAGATTTTTGTAGTTCTAAGAGATTATATCCTGGAAGTTTGAATGTTGGAATATCTCCTATGCGGATCCTATATTCTATTGCAAATAAATCTCTTGTTTTAGGACTACTGTCACCTAATACTTCTTGAATAATTTGTGAATGAAATGTTTCCATGTCATTGATGATTTTGTTACCTGTTTCTACGACGCTGATAAATTCATCTCGGGTGAGAGTGCCGGATCTAAGAGATATAAACAACAACGAAATATCGTTATTGAAAGCTGTGAAATTTTCAGTGATTTTATCCCGGTTAGCAAGATGATGAATAAGTCGTACTCTTTCATCATATTCTACTCTAATGAAAAAATATGACTTATCATAATCTTTATAACTCCTTACTGGATTATCAGATTTTGTCCTGTCTGTGATATAATCAGTTTTTTGTGGTTCTGGTAATTTAACGGTTTTTCCTCCGGGTGGTAATTCAGGCCATCCTAGTACGGTTCTAATAGAACTCTGATAGATATCTACGACGTATCCTTCTGTGCTTATTTCAATGGCAGATGATAGTGTTGGTTCATGAACTGTTATAGCGATTTTTGATTCTTTTCCAGTAATCGATTTTATTCTACGCGCGAATTCATTATTGATTTGTTCGATTTGGTATGATCCGGTTGGTATGGAAACAACGGTCCAGTCTGGGGTACCGTCGGGTTTATTCTTATTTGCAAATACCAGTGAATTATTCGGTTGTTGACCACCAAATGGTTTTGACCTAATATTTGGCCAACTATGGTATACTCGTAATTTTGCTAGCGCGATTTCCTTCACTGGGACCGGAGAGGGGAAATTCACACTGAATTCTGGATTCGTTGAGGTTATTGAGATCATGCTTGTTTGTACTGGGTTTGTGTTCTCCACTATTTGTTGAAGTAATTCCATCTGTGTTGTCATTGTTATTATATTCATGATGTATTTCTAATTTTGACATCGCAGAATCATATATATCTACCATCGCTGAAAACTCACTCTCTGATATAATTGTATCATCGAGAGATGACGATATCAATGAGGATAATTGCGAGTATGCAGTGGACACAACATGAAATTGAATTATGTAGTCTTGTAGTTTCCGTTGGCTGCATGAGGATATTTTTTTTGTGATTATTGAAATTATTCCAGCGATTGTTGTTGCCGCAGAAATGCAAATTGGAACAGCTATCGGAGCTATCATTGTCACTGAAGACAGTATAATACCAGCTCCGGTGATTACACCACTCACAGCGTACACAGTAACATCAATTACGGTAATTCTCCTGCGATATTTTTTAATTTTCAATTCATACTCCTCAGACAAGGTTTTGAGTCTAGTTTGATACTCTCTGACCTGATCATAGCGATATTGCGATGATGAAATCATTTTTTATTTTAAATACGCTAGCGTTTTCAATTGAAACCGTTAGTGAAATTGCTTTGCAATTTTCAACTTAAATCCGCTACGAATTCCACATACCACGTTGTTGTAACCCTAACCAAATGAATATCAGTAGGTATTAACGTGAACTGTTCAGTTGTATTCTTGTCGATGATCGTTGAAATCGTATTATTGACCCCGGATGAACTGGACGATGAAATATTAAATTGAGTCGTTCTCACTATTGTTAATCGATAAATACCCTTGACGGTTGCAGTGATGTCTAATTTGTTGTTTTCAGGTGTCCACACAAATGATCCATGTTGGATTGTGTATACTACGTTGTTGGTTTTCTTATGAGGAATTTTTGTTTTTTCAATGGCTGTTATCATCCTCGAAAGATCACCTTTGATGTCTTCGATGGAAGTTTTCGTCTCATCAATGGATTTTTTAATATCAGGGAGTTTTAGTTCAATTTTATCTAACGGGTTTCCAATAAATGTATCAATGGCGTCGGTTGTTGTTTTTGTTGCTTCGTTGATAACCTTTTGATCATCAACAAACGTTTTAATTTCAGCGATAGATGGTGTAACTACAATAGGGGATCCAAAGAACTTATGAACGACATTTCTACGGAAACTATTGTAGTTTTTTAAATGATCTTCAAATTCTTTATCGTGGTTTGTAAATCGATCTGTAATCGTCGAAAAAAGTACACCCGGTTTGAGTTTACCCTGATCGGAAAATAACGCAACGGTGTTCTCGATTGCATTTTGTTGTTTAACTAAAATATCATCCAGAGAAATATTACTGGATTTCAATTTACCCTGTTTGTCTTGAAATACAACTATTTCATTCGGGTCAACACTTGTTAAGTTCAACGTCTCAGCGATTTCATCTTTAATTTTTTTTTGTATATCCTTGATAGAATCAGAGGTTGCAGTGTCATCGGGTTTGGGTTTCAGAGGTCTTCCCCAAATATCAATCATGATATTTTATATATCTCTCTCTAAAAAGCGATTACTAGTGTAGTCATTAACAACAATATGAGGTGGTTTTCCCCTTGGGTTACCCAAGGAGTTAGAAATAGCGTCAAGGACATTTAATACTTCACTGCCGCATATTGGTGGGTCATTGATTTGTTGTGTTGGTAGCGTAGAATACCAAGTCTTCATTGGAAGGGTTTTTATATACCACATAAACTCTTTTGGTGGGGCTAATCCATATGAATCAAAATAGACAATCCCACGTGGATCAATAGCGTATGCAACCCAGTGAGTTCCAGGTCCGGTGCTGTTATCGAGATTAATAATACCTGTTTCAGTTTTGTTTGGTTGATGTGGTAATTGATCTTTCATAAAAACACCTCTGAAATTTTTAATCACTAGTTGTTTAGCCGCATCCATTAAATCAAAATTGGACATGGGAACCATCGAAGATTTCTGAATTAATAAACCGTTCCTGGTAGTCTTAGACCTTTTCCGCTGTACCAAGAATACGGGGTTCCTGGTAGTCTTAGACCCAATCCTTGAACGGATCGTCTCTTTTTTTTATATCCTTGTCCAGTTGCCTTTTTTAGTGCCATTCCTGCTGCAGTACCAACGGCTCCTAACGCCGCTGCTTTAGCCACCGCTGGGGCTGCTGCTGCAATCAATGCTGGTAACGCAGCAAACAATGGAAATATACCACCCGTTTTCATCATATTTTTAATAGCAGCCGCAGAGAGAGTAATCTGAACTCCCTTTTTATCCTTGAAAGCATCATTGAAATGTTTCACTTGACGAGTTGTCAGCGATAATTTATTTTCACCACCAGTCATTTGATTAGGTTTCAACGTGATTGTGGTTCCACATTTTTTAGCTGATTCTGATTGCAATTTTTTGATTTGACCAGGAGTTAACGCAACAC
This sequence comes from Unio delphinus, assembly GCA_029339505.1. Classification (NCBI taxonomy): domain Eukaryota; kingdom Metazoa; phylum Mollusca; class Bivalvia; order Unionida; family Unionidae; genus Unio; species Unio delphinus. Next base: position 30,711,407 of record JAQISU010000047.1, read on the forward strand.
TAATAACACTATATGACATTATATATAATTGATTGATTCTAATTCAATGAAAAATCGTTCAAAGATTTTCTACTGGGGCATCTACCACTCTCATTCTTCCACCAACACCTTCGAGTAGCATTGATTTATCACTGAGAATGACAGCAACCGCTCTATAATCAGCAGCACCAACAGGACGATTCACATTAGCTCTAAAGTGTATATCAACGACGGACTGTCTTGTCAAATCGAGATGTTCCAGTGAGAAGTAGTAGATTGGATACAGATTTTTAAAATCAAATTGTGATATTTGCAAACCAGTATCCACATTTTGATCGCGTGCCATAAATGACAACAGACGATGATAAACTCGTGCAATATGATTTTCTGTGTAATTAAGTTGTATATCCTCAGATGGTTCCTGCTGGCCGTTTATTCTCAGTGAGACGTCTTTCACACCTAATTGATCAAATATCATATGGCTTCGTTCTTGACTGCCAACTCGTGTGCTATCTTGGAACGCAATAAATATATGACGTGGCGCAGAAACGCCTTGCTTTGATGCTAGGTTCCAAGTGAATAACCCGTTCAGATTTGATTGCTTCACATCTGTACTCACGGTTAGCCAACTCAACAACGACTTTCCTCCTTGGTCCATAAATGATAGTAGTCGTTGTTCTGCGGTGATTACTGGAGTCAACACTGGCATCCACAATGATATTTTTGTTAAAATGACTTTACCAGCATCAGCATTGGCGGCTGCAGCATTTGCTGGAATCCTCCAAATTGCGTCGTTATCATCACTTTTTCGTACAAGCGATACTGTATGCTTCGCCCCGTAGATAACTTTTCTGACGTTTCTACAGAATCCAAAAATATGATGCAGTGGAATCGCACATGAAAATTGTTTACGCCCTACTCCCAACATTGCGTTTCGTGTTGCGGCTCCTAGATTGAAATTAGGATCGTTGTTTATAATCATATCCTCGATACCAGGAGCAGCAGGAGCAGGAGGAACAGCACGATCATTTGGTCGTCTTATAATAAATGGATTTCCACCAGCGGTATTCTTACCATCTTTTGCAAACATCATAGAGGGTCCTGCTGATCTTGTATAATCATCAGAATATCTTGCTAACCCTATGATTGTTGTGGCCACATCAACATCACGATCTATGGACTCAATTTCTTTTCCATCAATGAGATATCTAGCACTCTCAAATAGCGCCACAATACCATTATTGACAAAACCGACTTGAGTACCAGCTGGATACGGTGCTGGTACAGCAGGAGTATCAGCAGCTGTTACAATTTCTCCTTCTACTTCAATAAATGCTTCAGCGGGTAGAAAGTATTTACTGGTATCATGGACTTGAAGATCAATTCTTGCTCGACTAGTTGGGTCTATGGCATGATAGGCGTAATATTGATAATCGCGTACAGAATCATCCTTGCCAACTGGGGCGTCTATATCAAACGCCGGATCATGTGATTTTTTGAACATTTTATTCTATTTATCAGAGTCTAAATAGTGAAATCGTAAACGATTTTTCCATTTTCATCGTGAAAAACGCTAGCGTGAAAATCCATAGGATTTCATCGACGTAGTTTTTTAAGGCCACTTCCCGCTATCATGTTTGCAATATTACTTTGGTCCCCTTGATTTACCATCGACGCTAGTTTTTCATCTACTGCGTTATTTATTATTTTACTAACACTTGCAGGCATTTCTTCTGTAGACGGTAACGGTTTCTTTTTTCGACTCACTAATGATGTTATTTTATCCTTCGCAGTTGAAAATGCTTTCCCGGCAAGATTTCCAACAGTACTAATACCCTTATCACGAATAACATCAATGGCTTTCATTGATAACTGTTTAGCTAACGGCATCACTTTGGGAGCCATTCTTGAAAAGAATCCTAAAATGGTATTGCCGAGGCCATCTCCGTAGTATGCTCTATAAACTGGAAACCGTGAATTAACTACATAGACTGGGGTTGGTTTATCATGATTGTAATGGATGATCATTATTATAAAAACAATAGTGTTTTCAATTGTTATTTAATCGCTATGATACCCATTTGCTAACTCGTCAATGAAATCTCGATAGGTTTTGATATCCATGATACCGCCGGCAAATAACCGTCTACAGATATCAGCTGCTTCATTAATTATTTCTGGAGAGTTATTTCCAGCTCGTTTTCCTCCGATGAGAACATCTAATCGTGATATATCATTGATAACACTATCAGGACAAATGTTTCCAATCCTTTGATTTCCTAATCCACTTCCGCTATAACCAGCTGCTTCATCTAGTTTTTCTAAACCCGTTTCTTGTAAATAATCAAGAGTATCATCATCATCATCATCATCATCAGGTGGTAGTTGTTGTTTTTTTGGTCTCCGTGTTGGTGTTTGACGTCGTTCTTCTAAATCATCATCATCATCATCAGGTGGTAGTTGTTGTTTTTTTTGTCTTCTTGTTTGTCTACGTGTTGGTGTTTGACGTTTTAGTTCTTGCCGTTCTTCTATTTCTCGTTGTCGCTCTTCTATTTGTTCTCTTTTATAATTACTAATCCCCCTTTGAAATTCCTTGTATCCTATCTCATCCTTATTCAAACGACCAATCCCTTTATTTAGTTTATACAAATTATCAAACCAATCATTACTTGATATTCTATCATTTTTATACTCGTCCTTTAAAAAATCTTTTTTTGAATTATAACTTTGAGCAGCAAAATTACCAAAGGCTTGATAATCCTTTGATTTCAATAAACTAGGTTTTTTTATTACTATTTTAGCATGATCAGTAAATTTATTCAACAGAGAAACAGTCGTTTTTTTCGGATCAGTTTGTTCAGTTTGTTCAGTTTTCGCTGCTATTTTTTCGAGTACAGAAATAAGACCCTCTTCCTTTCTCCTACCGTCAGGATCATCTCCCAGTATAGCACGCTCTACCCCGTACGTTGCTGTGGTTACTGGTTTAAACAATTCTTCAGACCCCAGAGCAAAATCAGTTTGTAAACTCTGTCGTTGTTGCAGTTTATTCCGTACAGAGTCACGAATTGGTATAAATTTCTTAATTGCATCTAGTCGCTCACGAGCCAGTCGGGTTGTTAATGCTTCATTGACCATTATTTGAAATCAGAAACCATTTTTCAATTGTAAAACACTTTTTCAATCCCGACCTAACACCATCGTGCAACTCCCCTTTTGACATCAGTGACATGTCGGATGATTTTTAACACGGTCATGGAAGTGTTATTTCATCGTGAGACATCTTCTATCATTGATGTTGAAAGTATCAAAATTGTATATAAATAAAATAATACTGATAGTTTCAACATTCTAGTTTTGACCAATCTGACACATCGTCCATCGATTTTTGACATCCCTCTGAGGGTCGGCTAAAAAAAATGATATGGTCGGAATGATAATGGTCGGGTAATCAAAAAATGATACGGGTCGGGGCAATCAATGGTCGGGCAATCAAAATTGTTCATTTTCTTGAATTAATGCTCGTAGGTTTCTAATTTTAGAGTTGACTTCTTTTTTCAATTCGTATTCGTTACCTAATTCTTTTCGTATTCCCTCTACGATAGTATACAACGGGACGAACACACTGATGTCACTGGAAAATGAAAGAGAGTCTTTAATAGAATTCTGAATTTTTTTGATGAGTGCATATTTCTTGGGTAGCATATACTTGTTAGTGTTAACCCCGTATTCAATATCCTGAAAATCAGACACAATTTGGTCAGGATTTAATCCATCTGATAGTTTGATATCCTGATTTTTCAATCTTGCTATTTCAACTATGATGCTATTCATGTTTTCAGAATTCATTATTCTATAAGTATGACATATCTCTAATTGGAAATTATGACGCATTAGACATAACTAAATTGAACTTTTTGTCCCGTCTTTTTTGAAATAGCCGATCGATAAATCCCCTCTGCAACGAATCGTACAGAAGTCGGACAGATATTGAAATATTTTCCGGCTTCATATAATGATTGAAATATTTTTTCTTCATTAGTTGTTGTATTCAAAGATGTCACAGGTCTTTTCCCAACCGTTTTGCAAGTGCCAGCTCTTCCTCGTTTAGAATTCTCACTCAGTGTGATAGCCTGCAGATTGGATACAGAATTATTCTTTGGATTAGAATCCTTGTGATAAATAACAAAACCATCTTTGATCAATCCATTAAAACATTCAAATACGAAACGATGATTGTGATAAGTTTTCTTTCCAGCGCCAAACCTCAAATACCCTTGATTACTCACAACACCGACCGGTTTCTTCAGTCTACGGTTTCTGACAGTACCATCACTGGATGCTTCATATTTTGTAATCACTGGATGTGGTCTGAATTCTTGGTCCATATATACTATTCTATTGTTTGTCTAATTCAGTGTTTGGTTCAATAATTACATCACTGGAAAATCTTTCGATATAGTCTTGCGGGGTTCTTATGATTTTATCCTTGATGTTATCAGGGTCAAGGGCCTTTTCAGGGTCATAATTTCTGATAGATTGTCCATTTTTTATTCTTTTATCATAATAACGCTTCAATTCCCTATATCGCTTACCACCACAATCACTACACAATTGTGATCTTCCCTTAACCCCAACCCCACATCGAATACAGGGTAACGGACCAAGACTTCCACGTCGAAAACTTTGCATATGATACCTACAGTATTCATTTTTTCTGCTTGATTTGTTACACGGGGTTACATTTCCCATCATGAGCCATTTGCAGTGATTCATTATACATAAAACTTTCATTTAAATGTTTGTTTTGTATATAGCATGAAGGAGATCAAGAGATTGACTTCGACAAATGCTAAATTCAATGCTGATAGAGAGTTCAAGAGATTATTGAAAATCAATCCTAGATTTAATCTCGATAGACCAAAAAAACGTCAAAAACGTCCAAGAGACGGAAACATGAAAGAGTTTAAGAGATTATTGAAAATCAATCCTAGATTTAATCTCGATAAACCCAAAAAACGTCCAATAGACGGAAACAAACGTAACAAACGTCCAAGAGACGGAAACATGAAAGAGTTTAAGAGATTATTAAAAATCAATCCTAAATTTAATCTCGATAGACCCAAAAGGCGTCAAAAACGCACAATAGACGGAAACATGAAAGAGTTTAAGAGATTATTAAAAATCAATCCTAGATTTAATCGCGATAGACTCAAAAAGCGTAACAAACGTCCAAGAGACGGAAACATGAGATCATCATGGAAGGATGCTCAATTCAATCTTGATATAGTTTCTAATACACCCAAGAATAAACTTCTTGATAAACCCATCAGAGACTGTTTTAATGAATTCAAGCGTGATGGAGCATCCTATTGCTGGTCCACATTTCGAATTGATGGTGTTGTTGACGCTACCATGAATGATGAAAAGGCAGCAGCGATCATTTCACATGTTGGGGAAAAAAGTCATTTTTTCCGAATCAAATTCATTATCCGTGAAAATGGCAAATGGATTATTAAGGATAAATTTGAACCCATTCTCAAGGGCAAAAAAACTATCACCGTGAATCAGGATTCCAAACCGGGAATTTTGACCGGAATTGATAAACCCTACTACGAAAGATCTTATCCTGTCACAGCAGTTGTTTACGGGATCTATCCGCTCAATGAAAAACCTGATATTTCAAAACTAGCACCCATGAAATATTCGACAGGGCTCAATTGTGTAGCAGAACGAATAATAGAACACTTCACAAATGCATCCCGGGGGAATAAACTCACTGATCTAAGACGAAAAAAAATAACCGAGTGGGAGTTCACGGTAAAAGAGCATGGGGCAACAATTCAGGATATAACTAAATTAGAAAAATCATTAAGATTTCCAATATCGGTAAGAACAATCACCGGTGAAGTATTATACGAATCGAAATATCAATCACAGGGGGTTCCCATTGAAATTATTGATCATAACGCGCACGCGTGGTCATCTGCAGTAACAATATTTCCACGGGATAGAACCGTAAAATATCTATCCCCAGCAGGGTTGGGACCTGAAGAATGTTTTACCGAGCAGAAATTATTTGATGCTATTTACCATTTGAGTAAAAACGATCCTGTGTCAGCGTGGCTATTTCATAGTAATTCAGACGAAGAATGCAGATTTGATCAGTTTGTAAGACCCAACGGAGAATTATACCGTACTGAAGAACTGCAGAATCAAATGAAACAACTAGCTAGTGAGTTTTCTGAGGACGGAGAAGAAGACGATCAATTATTAGCAAACTGTTTCACAGTACCATCCATTGCAGCACATTTTGCTAGAAAGAAAAACGCGTGGAAACCAACACGAAGTGAGTTTTTATCAGATGTCAAATTGTCCTGTCTTGAATACGGCCACGGCGGATTATGGAACAGAAAATACACCTCTGATTCCGTTATTTCAGTTGATATGATTGCGTGTTATCCAGGAAGTTTTCTTGGGTATGGAGAATGCGAGAAATATTTCAAACGATTTGGTCACCCTACACACGAAATGACCCGTGTTGCTATTAATGGACCACTTCCTGATTTTGATTTAACCGGATTCGCTTGTGTGGTATCATTTGAAATGGCTGCAGGACTTCATCCGTGTAGTTATCTTTGGATTGGTAAACATATGTCTGAAAAACACTGGATGCCAATAGTGCTATTGAGATATATGCTTGATTGTAAAATGTTAAAATCATTAATTGTCAGTGAAGCAATTATATCCTATCGGGCACAGAAATCAGTCTGGTTACCACAACCTGATCTAGAAAAAATAATTAGCGAAGAGCGAAAACTGTTTCCTGATTTTAATGAACAACAAATCATGGATTGGTCCAGACAGTTATTTGAAATCAGAAACAATGAAGCAAAAAATCTTGGACGAAGAATAATCGGTAAATTTACCCAAGGTGGCAAAGATGATAATACGAAATATTCTTCACGATTGATTATAGACAACGCTGAATACGATTTTGTAATGGCGGATTTAACGAATAAGGGCCTATATGTCAATCGTAAGGACGCATTTATGTCCGATGGAACCAAATTGGGTACAATTGTTACCTACAATGATGGATACCATCCGCAGTACACACATTTGAGAGCTTCTATGCTCGGTTATGCTTCTATTAATCTGTTTTCGATGATCAATAAATTTCCTACCACCGCAGTTAGAGTTGCCACTGATTCATTTTACATAAATAGCAAAATGGCTGATTTTAAGGCTACTGGCAACGAGAAATGGGGATCATGGAGAATTAAAAAAGAAATGATTCATGATTATATTCAATCAGCAGATGTTACCATTGAAAATAATTACTTAGAAAGCAATCAGTGTTCAGAATTTTCTAGTGCACCACCGATTTCTGATCCAATCTGTAGATATAAAACAGTTTATTTAAACGGCTGTGGTGGGTCAGGAAAAACAACCCGGGTAATTGAGTTATTCTTCCGTCGTGAAAACGCTAGCATTTCTAACATGATTGTGCTAACACCGACTCACAGACTCGCCAGAGAGATGAAACAACGAGGGGTAAATGCTTGCACTTATCACAGCTTTTTCCGATGGAAGGGAGATAAATGGACTCCTGAGCGCATGGGAGAGAAATTTATTCCTGAATTCATCATGTGGGATGAAATAGACACAGTGTCCGAAGATGTCTTAAAAATATTTCTTGAGTGGTTGTTATTGAAGAATACAAAAATCATCATGTGCGGTGATCACGGCCAACCACCACCATTTGTCGGTGCATCTCCCCATGAATGGCTAAAGGGTTTTGTAGACTATTATGAAGAAATTGATACTGATCATAGATCACTTGATCATGAATTAAAAGAATTGAAGAAACTAATTAGATTACAACCGGATAGAATCCAATGTGAAATAACCCGTGAAATAATTTCGGAAACTCCCATGAATGATTTCTGGGAAGCGTGGAGACCAAATGATTTAATCATTGCAAGTAGAAAAATAGTCAGAGACACACTTCAGATGAAGTTATTTGAATTGCATAAACAAAAATTTGCAACACTTCCAGTGCCTCTTTGTTATAGGCCATCGGATACACGAAAACAGAACATCGAAGTTGATATTCCAGGGCAAAGTGAAAAACAGAATTTAGTATTAAATGATATTGTGCTGGTTGATATCAATGTTGTAGAAGATGCATTGCGTGCCAATAAATCCCCGTGGACGCTAGGTTATGCAGCAACAATACACTCTTCACAGGGATTGACTATATCGGATACAACTCTTTGGATGGTAGATAATCGCATAGAATGGTCGAATTTAGTCTATCTCGCAGTGTCTAGAGTACGAAAAATAAATCAACTTCGAAGAATTGTCTTCGATGATGAAATCATTGGTGGAGATGATGAAATCATTGGCGATGATGAAATCATTGGTGACGATAATGATATTATTGATAAAAAACTCTCCGGTTACAAACAACAGGACAAAAAAAAACAACGAGAATTTGATATTGATGCTGAATTAATAATCACTTTGAAGAAACAACAGAATAATCACTGCGCAAGTTGCAATTGTATAATGCGTTGGCAGTATTCGGATAAGGATCCTCGCCAATTCACCGTAGACAGAAAAAATAACAATCTCGGTCATGTCAGAAATAATGTGATGTTGACTTGTCTTGAGTGCAATAGACGCAAGGGTGCTAGTTAAGACCATGGGGTGGCAATTGAGTATCCTCGGGTATCACTTGTAATTGTTGTGTAGTAAAACCCCGTTGAGGGGCAGTTGAATCCAGTTTATAGATTGGAGGTCTACCCGTAGATCGTGTTATACTAGATATCTTATGCGTAGTGACGCTCCAAATAGGATCAGTAGCCCTTTTTCTATCTCCTTCAAGCTCTCCTGGTTCGTATAAGTACCTCACAATGACATTACTACCAAGAATTGGTTGGGAAACGCTAAAATCTTTTTGTGGTTTTTCAGGTATCGACTTCTTTTTAATCGCGTTGATAGGTTTCATGTTGATGGTTCTAGTAATCTCGTTATTCAGTGCAGTAATCACAGCTGGTAATCTCTTCACCCATTCACGAGATCTTTTTTCTTGGATGAATTCTTTTGCATATTGATATCCAAATAACCGCTCAGCAAGGGTTTTATTAAATCGTTCTACAATGGCCTGATCACGATGCAGTGCAGTATGCCCTCGTCTGATAGCGACATTGTGATATTTCATTGTAGATAACACTGCACCCTGAAATTCCTTGCCCGGGTCAACTTGTAACAGATTTGGCCAGTGCAGAGGACCTCGTCGATAAATCCTTTCAAATGCAGAAGCGACTTCAGTGGCCGATTTTGTTTTTAACGGTTCTGCTTCTTTGTATCGACTTGCAATATCAACTACAGTTAATGCGTATTTGTAACCATGGTCATGTGGCAGAAATAATAGATCAGCCTGATGAACTTCATTGGGTCCGGTCACATCAAAATGCGAGAAATTGATTTGTTTAGGCGGTGGTAGATAAATTTGCCATAGTGCCTGTTTGGATAACCAATGAGCCGCAGTGGTTTTTTTCACTTTTGCGGCGCTAGCGAGTTTACTGATTGCAGCGTTACCCTTCCAGTATCCTCTTGGGGAATAGTAAATAGATTCCATGTTGCTATTAATTACCAGCACCTAACATCAATTTACTTTTCATAGCCGATTTTATCAAAAAGGAAGCCAATTTTTCTTTGAAGGATTTATCAGTGATAGAATTCAACGCATGAATTAATTTCACATCTGCTAGATGCCTGTGTTGCAAATTGCTGCTTTTATAAGCAACATCATGAAGGTGACAGGCCTTATCAATAGCGTTTATTGGTTCCTCACCGGGTCGGGGCTGATTTTGATCATTGAGTCTGATATCAAGTCTTGTTCCCGGTCCACAGTAGCTATATCCTGGAAGGTGCTTTTCTCCAGGGTATTTTGCCCATGGAGTTCCAGGGAGTTTTGCTAATTTGGCTGCGATATCACCTCCTCGTTTTTTTTTAAAGGTTCCTTGAGTTCCTTGGGTTTAGAAACAAATCTAAATTTCTTTGTACTACACTGTACGCATTTACCAGAAAGCGCTGATCGGTTATTTTTAGTTGTAATCGTCGTCAAGTCATCTGTGCCAGTACGCGCCTTACACTTCACGCAATATAGATCCATAATTTATGTATAGAGATATGAATATAATTGATTTTTCAGCGACTAAAACAAGAGAACCAGTGAAGCATCATGCAGCGCTACCAAACTCTATCCGCGCAATTATAATCGGGCCATCTGGATCCGGTAAAACGCAATTGTTACTCAATTTAATAATGAGATGGATGAAGTGGGATAAGTTGTATTTAATTGCCCCTAGCGTAGATGATCAACGATGCTATGAAGTGCTAAAAGATTTTAATGAAAACGCTTCAGAGATTGCCGGCGAGGATGTTATTGAATTTATAACCGATATTGACGAGGCGCCATCCGTGAATGACCTCGATGGAAGTATCAACAATTTAGTGGTATACGACGATGTCATGTTAGATAATCAAAAAAATCCTGCTAGAATATTTTCCCGAGGCAGGCATAAAAACACGGATGTGATTTATGTCACTCAACGCTACACTCAGATTCCAAAAGTGATTAGAGATAACTGTAATATGCTTGCTGTATTCAACGGCGTTGATACACATACGCTACGAAATATTTGGCAGACATGGTGTTCTGATATGGATTTCAATCAATTTAGAAATTTCTTTAGTCATGCTCAGTCTACCCCACACGGATTTGTAACAATAAATTTACATGACCCTCGAACACGATATCGTATCGGACTGGATCAAATATTCGGTTAACCCTGAACTGAAAGTTCTAGCAGCAGAGAGGGTAGTGACAACGACGTTGTAGTCCCTTTTTCCCAAAAAATCGATGGAGGATTTCATTAATTTCATTGATTTTTTCATAATTTTTTTTTGGACCTCATCCATGAAACACACACATATTTGGGACCAGATGTCATTGACTTTGGGGGTCTGATGTCATTGGTTTCATTGATTTTAAGCGTGATTTCAGTGAATACTTGTCTAAAAATGTTGTCTGATTCACCCTCTCTGCTGCTAATAGATACAGAAAGTACCATTGTATAATGTAATAGATACAGAAAGTACCATTGCATAATGTAATAGATGCAGAGAGTACCCTTGCATAATGTTAGAGATCTAGAACTTTTACACGACAAGGTAAAATCTTGCAACAATATTAAACTGTTTTATTCATGAGTACGTAACAATAAAGGTATTCCGGATGCAGAACTTGTAGATTGCTATAATTTAACAAAGTCATCACAGCAACAGTTATTATCGAAGGATCATTAGCTAACAACCTTGCATATACATAAAATGATCCAGATAAATATGGCACTGATTGACTTAAACACGAAACAATCGGAAAATTACCATATAATACAATTAAGAGTTCAGTTTACGCTAATAAAAGACATACGCTGGCTTCAAGGAACAGACAGTTGATATTAATCTCTCTCTCTCTCTCTCTCTCTCTCTCTCTCTCTCTCTCTCTCTCTCTCTATATATATATATATATATATATATATATATATATATATATATATATATATATATATATATATATATATATATCAGATAATATTGCTGACAATGCTCGCATTGCAAATTTGCAAATGGAAAATCCAAACTCGACGATTCCTATCAAGCTCATGATGATCAAGTAACACACAATTGAGGCAAGAGTTTGCAGAAGCCGCTAAGTATTTGTTCGATAAACACTAAAAGCGCACAGAAATTAGAATCATAAATCTTAATAATGGTACACTGAAAATAATCGCATGTATCTTCATTTGCAAAGTATAGACAATGTTATATATCTCTTGAATTGGCCAACCTTCAACACGATATCTCCATTCAAATCAATATTATATTAAATGGTGATACACACAAATTAATATGTATTGTTTTGTCTGGTTCTGCAGAGACTATCAAAAACAATAAACCAGGTCAGTTACTTATCCTTCAAGGATAAGTAACTGTTTTTTGAAGTCAAGTCATAAAGTGATAATTTGTGGAGTGACTAATTGTGGCAATAGGATTGTTTATACATTAAAAATAAAGAATATTTCCATCACATCGCTATCATCTGAGAAAGTGTTCTGTGCAATAAGACAAACGGTAGAGTAAATGAATGGATGGTAGTGATGGACCCTGAGAAAAATTGAGTCGCGGTTTGATGACAACTGAGGTCAAACTACTTTGTTTCAAAATCTGAGAGAATGTATTTTATGAAAATAAAGAGATACTGGATTAACGACATTAGCTTTCGATATTTGACATTCGGAAACAAACGTGTGGTCTTATTACAACTCTGTGATTAAAGTATTTATGGGATATATGTGTTTCTTGGTCGTCTTTTTTAGCAAGGACAAACCAGACATATAAAAAAAAATTAAAAGGAGATACGTCTTATTTTGAACGAAATGAATAGAGGAATGGAGGGATTATGTATACTTTACACAGAAGGAAGAGAAGATCCAGTAAATTTAGAGTTTTTAATTATAGAAAATGACTTGTCCGTATAGTAATATATCTACGGTTTCCACAAAATAACTGTAAACACTGTAAGAACTCATTACTACTTAACTCGTATCGTAACAACTCAGTACTACTTAACTCGTAACGTAAGAACTAAATACTACTTAACTCGTAACGTAAGAACTCGGTAGTACTTAACTTGTAACGTAATAACTCTGTACTACTTAACTCGTAACGTAACAACTCAGTACCACTTACCTCGTAACGTAGGAACTCAGTACTACTTAACTCGTAACGTAAGATCTCAGTACTACTTACCTCGTAACGTAACAACTCAGTACTACTTAACTCGTAACGTAATAACTCAGTACTACTTAACTCGTAACGTAAGAACACAGCACTACTTAACTCTAACGTAACAACTCAGTACTACTTAACTCGAACGTAATATGAGTTATTACGTTACCTCGTAACGTAGGAACTCAGTACTACTTAACCGGTAACGTAACAACTCAGTACTAGTTACCTCGTAGCGTAAAAACTCAGTACTACTTACCTCGTCACGTAAGAACTCAGTACTATTTAACTCGAACGTAAACACTCAGTACTACTTAACTTATTTTGATGATGTTAATATTATGTTTTTACGACTGTGGTCAGTTCATCTCCTGTTAATTTACTTCCTTTAAATTACTTAGGTACGTACGTACGCAAACAACTTAACTCGTAACATAAGAACTCAGTACTACTTAACTCGTAACGTAAGAGCTCAGTTCTACTAAACTCGTAACGTAATAACTCAGTACTACTTAACTCTGCTACTGAACTTATTTTGATGCTGTTAATATGTTTTTACGACGGTGGTCAGGTCATTTCCTGTTAATTTACTTCCTTTAATTATTTAGGTACGTACGTACGCACACAACCATATACATACCTACATACATACATACCTACATACATACCTACATACATACATACATACATACATACATACATACATACATACATACATACCTACCTACCTACCTACCTACCTACCTACCTACCTACCTACATACATACATACATACATACATACATACATACATACATACATACATACACACACACACACACACACACGCACGCACGCACGCACGCCTACCTACCTACCTACATATTATTATTATTATTATTATTATTATTATTATTATTATTATTATTATTATTATTATTATTATCTATTAATGACCCTCCGCTCCAAAACCACGCTGACAAAATTATAGTTTTTCACACAAATATGGATATTTCATTCTGCTACAGTCTTCCAGTTCAGGGTGACATACAAAGTAGTTTGCTTTCAACAGAGGTCATAGAGAATGACAAAATCTGTAAAACTAAGCACGTCACGGTACATGCCATAAATAATTTTCAAAAATATTCAGGTATCGCAAGTGTCGCGGAACCTTGGCTCTTGTCCAGAGTAAAACAGCTACTCGGAGTGGGTGGGATATTTGTCACGGTTCTTGTCTAGAGTAAAACAGCTACTCGAATTGTGTGGAATATTTTTCAAAGCTCTTGTCCAGAGTAAAACCGCTACCAGATGTGGGTGGGATATTTTTCATTGTTTTTGTCTGGAGTAGAACAACTACTCGAAATGGGTGGGATATGACTCATGATTCTTGTTTTGAGTAAAACAGCTACTCGGAGTTGGTGGGATATTTGTCATGGTTCTTCTTTAGTGTAAAACAACTACTCGGAGTGGGTGGGATATTGTCATGGTTCTTGTCTAGATAAAACAGCTACTCAAAGTGGGAGTGATATTTTTCATGCTCCATGTTGCACTCAGATTATTATTCTTCCGATCCATTCATGAATTAGGAGACATCGCCTTTCAGTAATTTTTTTTTTTATCATAGACGATCACTGTGATTTTGAAAAAAAAAATTGGAATTTTTGTCAGGTGAAAGAATTTCTCATGAGCGTCCTTCAATATTCATGAATCTTTTATTCATAGGTGTTTCTAAGGAAGCGAATAGAATACACGTTTGATCAACATTTTTGTAGATGAAACTGGAGAAATTGGAGAAAATTACATTTAAAAACAACCTCGTCTCAAAATGACGGTCAGATGTCATTCGATGCATTGTTTTACAACATCTCGACGTAAATTCTCTGCACATATACTACATAAACGTGCATTCAGTGGATGTACGTAGGCACCATGTTTCAGTTCAATCAAAACTTACCTTTTTGTTGTAAAGGTGATCGTCAAATCGCAATAGTGACCTTTCAAAAGCAAGTATACACTACTGACCGAAACGTTAAAGTTTCAGTCCAGATCAGTCATTAGCCATGTTTCTTGACAGACACCATATGAACAATAACATTCACAATAATGACGGAGATACAAGGTTATAAGATCTCTTTCGTAAACTTAGTTCCGAACATTGCATACTAACTTGTTCGCAGTCATGTAACTATAAACTGAATGTGTTAAGGACGTTAGTATGATAAACAACTCAACAAGGGCAAGCAATCATTACGCCATACACGTGTCAGAACAGTTTTGTTTGTTTTGTTGGTTTTAACGCCATTTTCCAGCACATTGTGGGCTATACAAAGCGACTAGTATATCTAATGGAAGAAAAACACTGGTAAACCTCGGATGCAGCCATTGACACAAAGTAACCTACTGGTAAACGTTTCCAAAGAGCAACCCACGCGGACAGAGGTAAGATGGTTGTGATATGTAAAAGGGAACACCTTAGACTACCCGGGATACCCTGTGTCAGAACAGACTAGAGTAATAGGGAATATCGGGGATTCCTTGTATGACGTCACAACTCGGCTTCCGCATAGCTCTGGTTGGCAGAACCACTATGGCGGCGAAGGAAGACGGTCTATTAGCTTATGCAAATGGCTTACCAAACGAAGCGCGTGCTCGTTATATGCAAAAAAGCACTGTCTGTTACAGACCATTAATACTGGCCACCACGTATAGCCTATATTGTGCTGAAAAATAACGTTAAACCATAAAAAAAATTCCAAAAAATATACTAAATTCATTATCTATTAGAAGCGCATAAATGTTCATGATATCTCTTCTTAAATACCCAAATATTTTCAGCATATTTTACATGTATTGGAAGCCTGTTACTCAGAACTGTACCAGAGTATTGGAAGCTCTTATTTTGAAATAAATATGCTCTTGAAATACAAAATATCTTCTTTGTTTATGTTAATATTAATAATATAATAATAATGAGGACTTTGTATAGCGCCTAATCTTTCGAAGCTCTAAGCGCTTTACACCATCTATAATGATATGACTACACTACAGAAAAACAAATGACAAAAACAATGAAATTGGAAAACATAAAAACATGCTGAAAACATAAAAGATACAAAACATTATTAGGTCTCTATTATTCATGAAATCATGGCTTTAAAATGCTGGACACTTAATTAACCAGCTTCGGGTGTAGATTACTTAATGCTGCACAGATGGTCATGATATTATTTGAATGAGGTACCATCCTCAAGTTCATTGTAGAACTTATTATTTTAAAGTTTTTTTTATTCTCTCAATAGCACGTTCAACATGAATGCGCACCCGTGCAATCCTACTTTTTTTCAACCTCCCTAGCACTTAGTTGGCTCTTTCCCTTTGTAAATGCAGGCATGATCAAGTGAGCATTTCGTGATGCAACTTCTTCTGCTATTAAAAAACCTCTATCAGCCAGAACCTGATCATCATACTCAAGTAGATCCAAGAATCCAGACCGCAGAGTTTTCACTTTGTCAGAGGTCCTACCACCAAAGGCTTTTGAAATAAAGCTAACAGAACCTGTTGGAGAAATGGCAATGAGAAACTGTATTGTGTTGTTGTGCTTGTAATTTGACCATGAAGTTGCACGTGCTGTCAAGTTCCCTGGCCTCTTTATGAAAATTTTGCAGCAGTCAATGATAACGCGACACTTTTTGTATGTTTCTCTGAATACATCAGGCAGATTCCTGTTCACTGTCTCTCTGTTTGGCCATTGCACCAGAAAACATAATTTCCTGGCAAGCTGTGGCAGCCCCTGATTGAGAATATCGGACACAACTGTTTGTGACACACTGAATCTGTATACAAGATCCTGGTGTTGAATATTGAGTCTCAACTTCATCAAAATCAGAAGAAGAACTGAACCAGGGGACAAAGCTTTACACATAGGAAGAATCTCTGACAAGTAGTTTAGCATCCAAACAAAGGAAGAGTGGTGGGGCAGTCCAGTAAAGAATCTTGTCCTGGCATCTTTATCCTCGTGCTCAAGGAAAGAGTCCGTAAACTTGACAGTATTAAGCTGCAGGGAAAGATTTTCCTCTTGCAGTCTTTCAAGCTCATCCATGGCTTTTTCATTTTTAATCCGAAGATTGGCAATCATTCGCAGGCAAGTGTCATGAAGTTCACCTGTAAAACAAGAAAAATGGCAGTTAATGGATGCAAATAAAGGTTGCATATTATAAAGTAATTGAGGCATACAATATTAATAGAAGCAAATGCTCATGTAAATATAATCAAACTATGGTCATTTATAAAAATATTACCATTACTTTTTTATTTACTGTTCAAACTATAATCAATACAACAAGAGTATTACTCTAAATTTCTAAAAGCTAAATATGTATTTCCTTATATTACAATAAGTTGTTTTTGTTATGTTATTCTGAAATATTACTTGCATGATTGCCACAGTTTGGTAACATGTTCTCACTGGGTAGAATTAATTTCTCGTTGTTTCTATTACTTAAGTCAAGAAGTGCTTTTGCAGCAGACATATAAACTTTTTTATGTGCCTCCAATTCCACTTGACCCTGTTTTGTAGCTGACCGATTCTGGGTTCGCTCAAATCTCTTCTTGGATGACAATGAATCGGCAGTGCTTACTGTATATCCCATGTTGACATTAGGTACATAATCTGGGTCATTAGGACTGTTACTCTTCATGCCTAAAATTATTTCCAAGTGTTATCGTTTAATGTTATATTAACTTGGTTTATAAAAGATTACCAACATAAACAGCTGGAGACATAATTCTTTAATGTTGTTTTATCAATGACAAAACTTGTGGTTTAATCTTGGGATGAAAAAATAAACGTGGGGTGGGTGTATTGATTTTAAAGAGCTTTAATTGCACGTTTAAAGATTTATCGTGATAGTTTCAGAAAAAATAGTGACGAGAATCAATGGTTATTGCAATAAATGTCACTGTTAAACAGCAGTATATTTATATAACTTCGATGTTTACTGTACCTGAAATAAAGTGGTTCCCGCACACGCGATCGTACTCCGTTGGAATCCAGCTTTTTCGGTTAATCGCAACCAACCATTTCTGCTGGATGGATCCTTTGGTAGGCGATAAAATGGTATGTCCTTTGGTTTAAAACGTCTAGCACAATTAACGACACAGCAAGACACGACCATTGTTAACAATGGTAACAAGAGTAAGCCTACATTCTTTCTGCCAACCAGACTAGGGAACCCCCCCCCCCCCCCACGTGATCATGCCCGTGACGTCACGGCGATGTTCCCTATACAAAACGAGCGTTGGAATATCGGCTGACCAAGTGGTCTAAGGGCCTGGCCTTTACAGTAATACGGATTATATATATATATATATATATATATATATATATATATATATATGTGTGTGTGTGTGTGTGTGTGTGTGTGTGTGTGTTTAAAATGAATAGTAATAAAAGAATATGTGTATTAGAAGAAGAAAAAAAATAAGAATATGTGTATAAGAATGCATGGTAATACGAACAGATGTATTAGGATAAATAATAATAATAATAATAATAATAATAATAATAATAATAATAATAATAATAATAATGTATGCATTAGAAAGGATTGTAATTGTCATTACTAAGCATTTGTAATGATAAATCCCGATTTTATGTTTGATAAGGAAACATACATTTACAATTTTAAGGCATGCTTGAAAGACAATAAGAAATGTTAAAACTTAGCTATGCTGTTGTCAAACGTCGGCAAATCAATCCATTTTCAATTACATTCGCTATAAAAATAAACTATGTTAACCATTTGGATGACTATCAATACAGTTTTCCAATACAAATTACAGCAATGGGCTCATATATCACGAGCCAGAAAGGCTTGCACCTCCTTGTTGGCTGGAGGCTGGCTGAGGTATGCTGCAATCCAATCAAAAGTTTGTTAACAGGGATGAAAGAATTTCACGGTATGTCTGTGAACAGAATCAGAGCATCGTTTTCAATCAGAAGAAACAACTCAATTGAGCGTCCTTGTCGTGGTTGCAGAGGGTTTTGTCATTACGCTAATTGTTTCATGGCAAGTATTTCGCCATCTGGACGGTCTCGTCTAATTGTGCCTTTCGACGAGCATCGTCTGAAGCCGTTCCAATTATCCAACGACAAGAGAACAAAACCGGAACGAAAAGTGTAAATTGAGGCATCAAGTTGGCACAGAGGCCTCGTAATTTGGTAGTTCGTATATGTAAACGGGATCAGCGTCCAGTAAATCATATAGTAAGCCATTGGTAAAATGCTTTTTTCACATGTTGGGGGAAACTATGGGTAATTGTGAGGACTTCAATCCATTTTATTGGCCATGCCAGACGTCATTTAAAAGAATCTAATTTAATAGAGAAAATTATATTGCTTAAAGTAGAGGCTATTTACACCCGAAATCTCATATAGCTTAGAAAATGTATATTCATCTCTCTCTCTCTCTCTCTCTCTCTCTCTCTCTCTCTCTCTCTCTCTCTCTCTCTCTCTCTCTCTCTCTCTCTCTGACATTCGACCAGAAACCTATGGTTTATTAAGAAGACGGATGTGCTTTTATTACAGTATGTGACGTTATGGTAACATAACACCACTGGTGAAATTAATGTTCTACGAGGTTTTACATATAGTTAGCAAGAAAACTAGCCATTTCGATGAAATTATTATGAGTATGTTTTCTGAATAATTATCAGCAAACAGATCATACGTAAAAAGAGATTTTGCTCACTTAATTAAGGTAAAAAAATGTTTTGGAAGTAGCCCTTCTTATGTTTACTTTAGCGTTAGTGGTTAATATTTTTGTGGTACGTCACTGCATCACGGTCTAGTGATTTTTACGTACAAAATATAGTCACCATCATTGTGCAAACAATTATAATTCATATTATAACTAGTTACTGTAAACAATCAGAAGAAAGAAAACCAGATGTGATCTCAGTGGAAATAATTCAATCGCTTTTGTCAAACATTTACTTTCCAAGTTTGTTTCCCCATAAATTGTGTTGTGACCTCAGTGGGAATATATACATTTTTCCAAACTTCAACTTTCAAAGTCTGTTCTATTTGCAATATCTCGGTTAGTTTTTGTTGTATTCATTATATTTTCTCTGTCACATTGTTATATATTGCCTATCGCAGCTTTGTCTCTGGTCTGTCACATCGCTATACATTGCCCATGCTAAAAGGTACCAGCCAATAATGTGAGTTGAAGGACTAAACTTTTTCTGTAGAAATAACTGTATTATGTGTTTTACTTGTTACGTATATTTGATATAAGTCATTTATATTTATTTTAAATGTTTGTTTGTTAGATTCAAATTTGGCATTTTAAGTTTTAAGATTCCTTCATTGAAGGAGGGGGGGGGGTGACCTATACTTTACAGAGTAAACACCACGTGTAAACAAGCTTTTAAAATGATTGGTCGGTTCCAAGGACAAAATGAAGTTTTGTATAAACATCTTTCTATTTTAGTTGGGTCATACGCTGTTTACGTGATTTCTTGAACGTAAAATTGTTCTGAGAGATTCTAGAAGATCTTGACCCCTTCCTTGTTTACGTAAAAACAGCTATATAAATTATGTTTTGGAGCGAGCTATTCAGTAGAAGTTGAGCTTTTAGAATATTAAGTTGTGTATTTTTGAGTTATTATAAATTACCTTGTACTGGAAATTATGTCAATTCGTTTGGATCAAGAAGAATTATTTTGTTATTTATCTGGAAAAGAACTCATATAAATTTTATGAACAAGAACTGACTTCATCAAGTGGCATCGTCTTCCATATTGGATGCTTCGCTGGAATTCGAACTTAGAATTATTTGGACATTTTATTAACAGGACGTTTGCAATATTCTCTAGTGGATAATATTTTGAATTATCTTTGGATTAATTTTGGAATTGATTCTTAAAACCGTAAGTTTATTTTTCTTTTCTGAAAAATATTTGTACTCAATAAATTGCTTATCAAGCTTGTTATTTTCACTCTTTCTATGTTACTGTTTATTCGCGCCTAAGCACGTAACAGTCATACTCTTGATAAACATATGTTAACATAGTATTCCCTGTCCCCTGATTAGAACTCATAACTCATAATAAACCTATGTTAACATAGTATTCCCTGTCATCTAGCTAGGCGGGGTAATATGTTTCCTAAGTTTGATTGGATAGTTTCGTATTTTGATAGCTCCTTAATTTTTATGGTAGAAGGCATGAACCTAATTATTATGAGCCTAGCATTTATAAATTCACACATAATCTAAATATGTAATGTGGCTTAGATTTACTTTGAGTTAGGCTTAGAAATGGGTTGACTTGCTTGGTGACTGCATGTAAGACTACTATTATAGATCAAATCCGTAACTTGGGTTGTAAATGAACAGCCGACTAGGCTTATGTATTTATGTATGTCTGCTACAGAGTTTAAACTCTAAAAATCGAGATGGTTGAGGGGTGGTGAAAAGTATTCTAATTTGTTACAGTACTTGTAAACTTTATTCATCCATAAGTCACACACTGATTTTTTTTAGCTGTCTTGTCACTGGAAAATATTCAAAAGAGCTCTTTCCTGTTAAACATGAATGGCAAAAAGAGGGGTTGGTGGCAGTACTGGTTCAATATAAAAGCCACCAGTTGTATAAGGAAATAACCTGACTGTTTCAGTCAAAATCTCACATGCATGCTTTCTATAAAAATCATTGGTTTGTTTTAATTTGTATCTTCAGTGTAAAATTATTCTCATTTGTCTACAATAGGTCATTGTCGGACGAAATACACCAGATAACCTGTCCAGTGATACCTTAATTGATAATCTTCCTATTATAAACATTATTAATTGAATAAGTAATTGCCGTATGTTTACTGTTCTAATAGATTTCAAACCTTCTATTGTATAACATGTTACTGTATTTTCCTTAATCCGATACCAAAGAGTTGGTAGTTTGGACAAGGAAAAAATATTGGGTAATATAAGTGTATAAAGGGCTTATTAAAAAAGTTAATAAGTAAAATTATGGGTCTTTGCCTTAGGTCTCTGCAGAAAAGTGTTCAGCTGGGAGTGTCTGTACAATTATTGGTAAAGAAAAAAAGTAGCAATCCGAGCGTTGTTTTGGTGAGGCGTCGCGGATCTGTATTCGCTCGCGAAATTTGATACGGGACAGCTGTCTTGTTTATGGCAATTCGATTAAAAAATGTAAATATCTTTTCTTCTTTGTTAATAGAAACTGGTTTCTTTTCTGATGATGTCGTTTGCGGGGCAGTTAATGTTAATGCATTATAAAGTGAAAGAAGATTCAACATCACTGAGATTGCAAGGCTAATAATTATCAACAGATATTAAGAGGTGGAGAGACTCGAAGATCGGCATTCATCCTGATTATACTACAAATAACATAGTATGCGGAAAATAGCACAAGAAACAACAACATAAAAAAATTACCCCAAACCCCAAATAACCCCCCCCCCCCCCCTTTCACTAAGTATTAATGGTCAGACATAAATGTGTTACCACACAGTTTGTACACGTGTACATGTGTAAAATATAACCTCATCAGTGCCAGATTACCAATTAGGCAGACTAGACACCTATACAACAGATCAAAATAACATTGCTATAAGATAATATGGGGGTGGGGGGATGTAATGAAAACGATATCGTATTTAAAATATATAATATTTCGGACATTTTAAATTAATCTGTCCAAGGTGTACTTTATATGTTCATGTGTCAGTATGTATGTGTGTGTGTCTGTGTGTGTGTGTGTGTGTGTGTGTGTGTGAGAGAGAGAGAGAGAGAGAGAGAGAGAGAGAGAGAGAGAGAGAGAGAGAGAGAGAGAGAGAGAGAGAGAGAGAGAGAGAGAGAGAGAGAGAGAGAGAGAGAGAGAGAGAGAGAGAAAACTTGTTTGAGTTTGGGACTAATGGAGCAGAGAGCAAAACCTATCATTTAGATTAGATACTGGTCCACTCTGAAAGTAGCTTATGTTCAAGTATAGCAGGCAACACTTTTTAATGTGGAACAGGATCCGGCTAAACTCCCGTCCACTCCAATTAGATGAATACACACCAAATGTATGCTAGCTATCAACATTTGATTTAGGTATTTGTAAACACATACATTAATTCATAATTTGTGGCAGGTGTTTCTTGAATTTGTTTTTATTTTGTTAATAAATATTTTATAAGATTGAATTTATTTGTGACAATACAGCAGTCACACTTAGTTTCTAACCTGCAAATGGTTAATGATGGAGAATGGAGGTTATTGTAGCATTAGAAAAGGCTTCGCTGAAGAGAAAAGAAAGAAAAGAGTAAAATGTTTGTGTGGTAAATAAAACCATGTTCATCGGCGTGGAAGCCAGATGCTCTTTCATTCTTTCATGTGAGTTAGCAGTAGTAGATAGTAGGCACACACACACACACACACACACACACACACACACACACACACACACACACACACACACACACATACATACATACATACATACATACATACATACATACATACATACATACATACATAATACATACATACATATAATTGTTTTTGTTTGTTGTGGTAAATGAATTATCTATATTTTCCTGTTTGCATAATCAGTGAATATTTTGTAGTACTATCGTTTGGGTGTTAACTCCACGGCATTACAATGTAGAACGGGCTCAAATATTTTGTATTCGTTATAAAGCGGAGCATATTTTATCATGACGTCTGTCTGTCATTTTATCCGTCTTTATTACTTTTGTTTCAGGAGAGTAATTTTAAATGTCCACAATGTACAATTACCAAACTTTGTGAATAGTTTGTATTTGAGGTAAGGAAGAACCCTATTTGACACTAGCCTCAAGAGTTAAGAAGTTAAGGTCACTGGAGTTAGAATAATCAAAACGATTTCCACAGAGTTTTCCACAATCTACTGTTACCAAAAGTCGGTAGATAGCTTGCATTTGTGAAAGAAAGAGCTATAGTAGAGATTTCAGGGTCAAAAGGTCAAAGGTAAGGATCATTGGCTGAAATCAGGATATTAAAACAATGGTTCTGAATGACAGACCTGGTTCAAACTGTGTAGACTGCTTCCATTACGAGTAAAGAATAAGTCTATATATTTCAGGGTTAAAGGGACAAAGATCAATATTACGCACGCTGATAAATTTGTTACCTATAAATATGGCTATTAAATATATGTATCTGTGTGTGTGTGTGTGTGTGTGTGTGTGTGTGTGTGTGTGTGTGTGTGTGTTAAAGCTCAGAAATTGAATGGAATAAAACACGTCAACTACTTTTATTTTGTTTTCAATAAAACGCATCAATTACTTTTGTTATGTTTTCAATAAAACACGTCAACTACTTTTGTTTTGTTTTCAATAAAACATGTCAACTACTTTTGTTATGTTTTCAAAAAACACGTCAATTACTTTTGTTATGTTTTCAATACGTCGGAATATCTATTTATCTTTCGTTTAGTTATATTATCCTTTCTGTGGTAAAATTCAATATTCAGAAACGTTAAGCATTTTTCTTATTTAAGAAACTGCTCATTATCTCTTTACTTTGTTGGGAATGCCTGCTGGCATGCTGTCACTGAGATAAAATTTAGAAAGGACAAATCAAGATTGTTTGCAAACTATTTCGTTTGAATTTGATAATGTAGGCCTTTAGAGTACTGTATGAAAGATCATCCCCAAGACAAACGATAACATTGAAATGTTCCGAACGACTCGTTTTCATATATATACATCAATAATATCCTCTTCGCTGGTGTCATTTATTCTCATTTAATAGGTGTTTGTGACCATGGTTTTTAACGTAGTTTTAACTATTTCTCATTTATATCGCTACGATGTCTGCAGTGAGGCAGTTTATAGTGATGTCTACCGCTGGGGTATGATGCTGCAAACATGTAGCATGATGTCCCACCCAGTCACATTATCTTGAAAAATCCTAACACTAACCTCATAATGCTGAGCGCCAAGCGAGGCAGCTGTTAGTACCATTTTTGTAAGTCTTTGGTATGACTCGGCCGGGGATCAAACCCACGACCTCCCGCTTCCGCGGCGGACGCTCTAACCACATGACAGCCGGAGCGGTCTTATGTAATAGGAACCAACCGTTTAATTCAGGCAAATGGAGCTGTGATGCTTTTTGGTCCAATGAGGATATTTTTTATTTCTTTAATCTCAAGATATATTTTGTCCAGCAGATAAATATAAACGTATTAAAGATGTCAACCTGGTTTTCATTTTCTAAATGTTATGGTTTGTGCTTATGTATCAATGCCTCCCAGAGGTGGATTCTGTATTAATTGTTTTTAATTTAAATTATTATGGTATTTTGGTCAGGATTATTCTTCGAGTTGTCCCCGCATGCTGGTCCTAAGATGTACAACTTCCCTTCCCGGTACGTAGGAACATACTACGTTTTCCCTCTCCATACATCCAGGGTTTCAGTTTGCGCTCCCATCCCCAGTCATGTATCATTTGTTTTGGATTGACTTGCCATAGTCATTATTGTCCTGACGTGCCTGATATTTGTGACTGATAACTTCCGCGACTCTCATGAATACTGTTGTCAGAAATATTTTGGTCTTCAACAGATCTGCTTGTTTATTACGAACTCAATGATACACTTCTACAATACCTGAGACCGGTGTTCGATTGTAATTCATGACAAACGAATATAGTGCTTATCATTTCCTTAATGTCGATGGATCAGACGCGGAAAAGCGGGTTCTTGCTAGGTTAGAACACGTTTCCCATTTATTCTCGATGCAAAAGTAATTTGTAATTACAAGTGTGCATGGAAACAACTAGCAGATTGAATTTGTTGTTAGTTAGAGTTTACATACATAAACCAGTGTTATCAGGAAAATTAGACGCATTTGCCATTAGAATTAACAAAACAGATGCAAGCAATCCTTTGATAGCTAAACTTTGTTTTATAACTTAATATATTTTATGCCGTAGATTTACCTCAGAACACTCTTAGAGAAGTAACGACTTAACTCTAATCGACAGGGGAAACGTATTTTGAATATTGCATCTGAAGACAGTACCTAGGGCAGGTTGTTGGTCAAGGCATCTGAAGACAGTACCTAGGGCAGGGTGTTAGTCAAGGCATCTGAAGACAGTACCTAGGGCAGGGTGTTGGTCAAGGCATCTGAAGACAGTACCTAGGGCAGGTCTTTTGGTCAAGGCATCTGAAGACAGTACCTAGGGCAGGTTGTTGGTCAAGTCATCTGAAGACAGTACACACTACAGGGTGTTGATCAAGGCATCTGAAGACAGTACCTAGGGCAGGGTGTTGGTCAGGAATGTTAATCACTTCAACGTTAAAGTTTACATTTAAAACAATTACTTCAAATCAGTCTTGTGAAAAAAATATTAGATCCATTTATCACCATTTCGTCTTAGATGATTTTCATGGGACCTTATGCGCTAGGATCCAACGAGAGAATATACTACTTTAAAGTAATCGAAGAAGCTACAATATAACGTATAATTCAAATACGGCAACGAAATAGTCTCTCTCTCTCTCTCTCTCTCTCTCTCTCTCTCTCTCTCTCTCTCTCTCTCTCTCTCTCTCTCTCTCTCTCTCTCTCTCTCTCTCAAAGCCCACACACATCTTCTTAATACTTTCTTAAAGTCCACACACATTTAAAAACTCTGTTAAATTCAACACACTTGTTAATACCGGTACTCTCTTAAAGTCCATCTTAATACTCTACTAAAGCCCACACACATCTTAATACTTTCTTAAAGTCCACACACATTTAAAAACTCTGTTAAATTCAACACACTTGTTAATACCGGTACTCTCTTAAAGTCCATCTTAATACTCTACTAAAGCCCACACACATCTTAATACTTTCTTAAAGTCCACACACATTTAAAAACTCTGTTAAATTCAACACACTTGTTAATACCGGTACTCTCTTAAAGTCCATCTTAATACTCTACTAAAGCCCACACACATCTTAATACTTTCTTAAAGTCCACACACATTTAAAAACTCTGTTAAATTCAACACACTTGTTAATACCGGTACTCTCTTAAAGTCCATCTTAATACTCTACTAAAGCCCACACACATCTTAATACTTTCTTAAAGTCCACACACATTTAAAAACTCTGTTAAATTCAACACACTTGTTAATACCGGTACTCTCTTAAAGTCCATCTTAATACTCTACTAAAGCCCACATACATGTTATATAATTAGTTCTTATTGTATGAATGCAAATATTATGCAAATGATAAATGAGATTCTTTTATGCATTCTACTTCTTTATCTAAGTCGTATATTAAATTTCTAATCAGGTATGCAAAGGATGTATTTCTAACATGGCTCACGATATATGTAGGCATCTAGCTTAAAAAAGCAATATTAAAAAGACGATGTTTTGAAATATTCATTTAGACTCTTTCAATTCGGCATCAAACTTTGCTTGATTAAAGTCACATCAAATTTAGAATAATAAAATGCTACTCCATTTCCACCGCTGACACGAGTGTTTATGGAAGAAATCTGATGTATGCAAATGTGTGTGCGCGAATGTCTAAAATGAAAAAAATATACTTATACTCTATAAAAAAATATCTACATACATTAAAACTTTTCTAGACGATTATTGTTCATATATGCCAATGAGTCCCAGTATAGTCACACATATTCATTCATGTTTATGAATGAGTATGCGACGATACCTAAGTATGTGGATATTTTTTTTGTTTGAACATAACCAATTACAAAAATTTCAGGTTCATACTGCAGATGTGTTATTCTCATTATTATTATTATTATTATTATTATTATTATTATTATTATTATTATTATTATTATTATTATGATTATTATTATTATTATTAAATTGCATGAACCGTATTGTGATCCAATTTGCAAAAACAATGCCAAGTTTAAAAAAAATAAATGGGAAATCTCCATTATAATTCTAGTTAGGAGTGGTATAATAAAATAAATTGCTGCAGTCAGGAATGAATTACAGAAATTACCATTATGGTTATGGCCAGGAATGAATAACAGAAATTACCATTATGGTTATGGCCAGGAATGAATCACAGAAATTACCATTATGGTTATGGTCAGGAATGAATCACAGAAATTACCATTATGGTTATGGCCAGGAATGAATAACATAAATTACCATTATGGTTATGGCCAGGAATGAATCACAGAAATTACCATTATAGTTATGGTCAGGAATGAATCACAGAAATTACCATTATGGTTATGGCCAGGAATGAATCACAGAAATTACCATTATGGTTATGGTCAGGAATGAATCACAGAAATTACCATTATAGTTATGGTCAGGAATGAATAACAGAAATTACCATTATGGTTATGGCCAGGAATGAATCACAGAAATTACCATTATAGTTATGGTCAGGAATGAATCACAGAAATTACCATTATGGTTATGGCCAGGAATGAATCACAGAAATTACCATTATGGTTATGGCCAGGAATGAGTCACAGAAATTACCATTATGGTTATGGTCAGGAATGAATCACAGAAATTACCATTATAGTTATGGTCAGGAATGAATCACAGAAATTACCATTATGGTTATGGTCAGGAATGAATCACAGAAATTGCCATTATAGTTATGGTCAGGAATGGATCACAGAAATTACCATTATAGTTATTTTCAGGAATGGATCACATAAATTACCATTAATGGCTGTAGTCAGGAATGAATGACAGAAATTACCATTATAGTTATGGTCAGGAATGAATCACAGAAATTACCATTATGGTTATGGTCAGGAATGGATTTACGGAAAATGATCATGATGGAGGAAGTCTCGAGTGGTATTCTGGAAATTACCAGTATGGCTGTAGTAAAGTATAGTGTTAAGGAAAATTACCATTATGACTGTAGTAAGGTATGGTGTTGAAGACAATTGCCATTATGGCTGTAGTAAGGTATGGTGTTCAGGACAATTGCCATTATGACTGTTGTAAGGTATGGTGTATGAAAAATACCATTAGGACTGTAGTAAGGTATGGTGTATGAAAAATACCATTAGGACTGTAGTAGGGTATAGTGTTATGAAAATTACCATGATGGCTGTACTAAGGTATGGTGTATGAAAAATACCATTATGGCTGTAGTAAGATATGGTGTTGAGGAAAATTACCATTATGGCTGTAGTAAGGTATGGTGTATGAAAAATACCATTATGGCTGTAGTAAGGTATGGTGTTGAGGAAAATTACCATTATGGCTGTAGTAAGGTATGGTGTATGAAAAATACCATTATGGCTGTAGTAAGGTATGGTGTTGAGGAAAATTACCATTATGGCTGTAGTAAGGTATAGTATTATGAAAGTTACCATTATGGCTGTATTAAGGTATGGTTTTGAGGAAAATTACCATTATGGCTGTAGTAGGGTTTAGTGTTATAAAAGTTACCATTATGGCTGTAGTAAGGTATGGTTTTGAGGAAAATTACCATTATGGCTGTAGTAAGGTATGGTGTATGAAAAATACCATTAGGACTGTAATAAGGTATGGTGTTGAGGAAAATTACCATTATGGCTGTAGTAAGGTATAGTGTCATGAAAGTTACCATTATGGCTGTAGTAAGGTATGGTGTTGAGGAAAATTACCATTATGGCTGTAGTAAGGTATAGTGTTATGAAAGTTACTATTATGGCTGTAATAAGGTATGGTGCAGGAAAAATACCATTATGACTGTAGTAAGGTATGGTGTTCAGGAAAAATAGCATTATGGCTGTAGTAAGGTATAGTGTTGAGGAAAATTACCATTATGGCTCTAGTAAGGTATGGTGTATGAAAAATACCATTATGGATGTAATAAGGTATGGTGTATGAAAAATACCATTATGACTGTAGCAAGGTATGGTGTTCAGGAAAAATAGCATTATGGCTGTAGTAAGGTATAGTGTTATGAAAATTACCATTATGGCTATGGTAAGGTATAGTGTTATGAAAATTACCATTAGGGCTGTAATAAGGTATAGTGTTACGTATAATTGATTTAAGTCATTTATTTTTAAATTTGTTTGTTTGTTAGATTCAAATTTGGCATTTTAAGTTTAAGATTCGTTCATGGGGGTGGGGTGACATGTACTTTACAAAATAAACACCAGGTGTTGACCTCATTTCTGACCTTGCTTTAGAGTTGTAAACAAGATTTTAAAATGATTGGTTGGTTCCAAGGACATTATGGAGCTTTGTATAAACATCTTTCTATTTTTAGTTCGGTCATACGGTATGTACGTGTTTTTTTGAACGTAACTTTTTTCTAAAATATTTTAGAAGATCATGTGACCTCTTTCTTGTTTACGTAAAAACAGGTATATAAATTATGTTTTGAGAGCGAAATATTGAGTAGAATTTGGGCTGTTAGAATACTAATTTGTGCGTTCTTTTGATTTTTTTAAAATTACCTTGTATTGGAAAATATTTCAATTCGTTTTTATCAAGAGGAAATAGTTTGTTATTTATCTGGGAAAGAATTGTACTCATAGAATTTTATTACCAAGAACTGACTTCATCAAGTGACATCGTCTTCCATCTTGGATACTTCGCTGGGATTCGAACTTGGAATTATTTTGACATTTTATTACCAGGACTTTTGCAATTTCTCTAGTGGATAATATTTTGAATTCTTTTTGGATTAATTTTGGAATTGAATCTTGAAACCGTAAGTTTATTTTTCTTTTCTGGAAAATATTTGTGCTCAGTAAATGTTTATTAAGTTTTTACAAGCTTGTTATTCTCACTCTTTCTATGTTACTGTATATTCGAGCCTAAGCACGTAACAATAGTGTTATGAAAGTTACCATTATGGCTGTTGTAAGGTATGGTGCTATGAAAATGACCATTATAACCATGGTCACAAATGGTGTTATGGAAAATTCTAATATGGCTGTTGCCAGGAATTAACGTATTGTAACGTGTAACAGGACTTGAATATTTGCAAAATTGGTAGGGAACCGTCTTTTCTTGTTCGTACTGTTTTTACTCAGAAATTCATATCGATGCTTGATAAATCCTATTGAGCCTTTGGCACTTGCTTATGGGAATACTCTCTTTAAGTCCATCGAATAGCGAATTACAATATTAATTCTGACCACGAGCAAGCAATCTACATGATTCTTTACATAATCACATATCATTTCTCAAATACTCATGTATATTAAACACTACGAAGGAAATTCTACGTATTAATGATTCTAGTAATGAAGTATACATACTGCACCTAATTCCAATTGCAATGCCGTGATATTTTGCAACAATCGAGCAAATAACTTACTAACCTTTACGAATCAATGTCTTTCTAGGAATTGTCTAAGTTTTCCCGCCAAATTAGGAATGGCCTCCATGGATTATTGCTTTATAACCTTTTCAGCACGGGCAATTACTGAGTTTCCAGCTTCTAAAGACTAGGTTAAATTCGGATTGAAAATGGTGATCACACCCTCTTTCAATTCCGATTGAATGTTGATTCTACCCTGTTCCATTCAACGTATCAGACAATGCCCATGGACTGTCAGTCAACGTGAAGAGATTTACGACGCCAATAAGGGTCCATTGTTCTTGAACACATCTTTTAACGTCCACGTGCGACGTTTCACACCAAACAAAGCTGGTTTCTAGTACATTTCAAAAATATTCGCGGGGTCGAACATATATACATGGCTTCTAACCATTCTTTTCTTCCACTGTCTTGCACAATCGCGGACATGGCAACGCGACAATATTTTTAAAGTACTGGAAAGCCTTCATCTGACACTTCATCTGTAGCCTGTTTATTACAATAATTACCTAACGATTATCTTCTTCATTTACCGGTTTACTCTTTCTTTGTTTTTTCTTCTATTTTAAAGAATCAGGTAAGGAACACGAAAAGTTATTTGCGTTTTTCCACAACTCTGTGGGGTTTTAATCAAATGCGATCAATACTCACCGTCATCAATTTATCTACGGACATTTAGGCCACATGTAAGACTTACTCTATCTGTTCTAGTATTCTTTCTCTGAGGACGATATATATCAGAATCACGAACAGGTTTGCCATCGGCCTTTTTATAAACCGGTACCATGTGACCTATCATAAGACTAAGACGAGTCGATTCCAAACTGGACCATCCCATTCTCTATTATTGATACTACATTAACGTTATCTTTGTAATGTGTTTGAAAGGACATTACTCACAAAATGTGTTAATCGATTTGTAAGAATGAATGACCCATAAAATCGCTTCTTTAATAAGTTAAAAAGAAAATTATAATTGATTAACAGCGGAGATGAAGTCAGTGACAAAACCAATGAATATAATATTAAGTCCACAGAACTTCACTCTGTCACTAATATATCCAACGCAATGTAGGCCAGGCATGTGGAACTTCCTAAAGCGCGAAAAAGATGCAGTCGTAGACCAGATACATTTAGGATTACTGCTAAAGGTTTAGGGGAATATTACCTGAGGAAGGTGGGAGTTTGTATTATGCGGTAAAAACAGTGAGGATTTATTTTAAGACGTATGGAAAATATTTGCAATTATTTTAGTTTATAATTTGAACAAATCTGGTCATACAAAATCAATACATTTTAAAAAAGAATAAATCGATTTTGGTAATCTGAAAGTCTATTCATTTTATATAACAACAGCAATAGAATCAGTTTGTATTATGGCTGACTATACATTTTGTAAATAAAACAATAAAATCAATTGTCTGCATTGATGTACATCGTTTACGAGTCATAATCGCAATATATTCTTCTAGATTTTGTCGATTTACTATAACACCAGTGATTTTAAAACATTATTATGGAGGATGTCAGAAAGCGAGAAATGTTTGATCCACACTCCTTCTTGTATTTGGTTATCGTTAGTTAGGAGGTGACTAACCACAATGTTTTCTCCCAGATCGAGTATGTAAGAAAATAAAAAATGAAATTAATGGATGAAATATCATAGATCTGAGCGAGTATTCAGAATAGAACAAAATGATCTCCAGTATGTAAAATTTTCATCAATTACATATAAAATGAAAGTGAAAATGACATTTGATTGATTTACTTTCTCTTAGAAGCTGAGTTACAAAATTTATGCGAAATTAAGTTAGTTGTATTTTTACACGAGTATAAATATTTGGTATCATGCTAGCATCACCTGGCTGCTTCCACATTCAAAGTCAGTTAAAGTGCGCCATTTGCACACGAAAAACGGCTGAAGATTTTCGGCTTTGAAAACAAGACAAATGTATTTATTTTGAAAGAACTATATTTGAACAATTAGAAAACACAAAAGGTAGCTCTTGAATAACAAATTCACACCAAGAAAAACATGAATATACATGTGGGGGTATTTTGGATGGTGAATTACGTTACTTCTTACTACTGTAATCATATCAAATCTATTTTATCGTAAAAAGAACCACAATTGCGTATAAAACACATTTATATGATAGATATATGATTGATTTACCAAATAAAACATTTAAGAAACAATACACTAACCAACTCTAAAACATATCGGTCAACTCATTTATAATTAAACAATAAAAAGGAAAATAGACGCTTTTAAGAAAAAGTGGCTATTTTTCAATGTTGATACCCTTTTATATTAAAGTCTAAAGATCATTTAATTAAATCTGTACATTTGTTAACCATTTAAGATAATACTTAACAATTAATATGACTTGAAACTTTACCAAACAGATATTTATTAGACTTTACAGAAGTAGTACTATTTGTAACGTAGTTCACAAAAGTCCATAAAATATATATCCTTGTTATTTATGTTTAAACTGGAACCATTGTAGAAAAAAAGAACTTTTGGGTTATGATTATTTTTTGTTACAATGATTTGCAATATCTTTGCAACTATATTAACACATAAAACATAAAATCTTTTAAAATGTTACATTAAATTCCCAACGCGAAGAAATATTCAAAAATCCCAAGTTTCACAAATGAAATTGTGCTGTTCACAACGGTTTGAACAAAGATAAACAATGGGCTATGATCATTTTACACCATTAAATGTTTTGGAACAAATGATTGTGTACTCAATACTGTTATATTGCTTGTATAAAACACAAATGATGCTGTAACGTAATTCACTAACGTTTTACTGCACATGGTCGCTTCAGTATATATCCTGTTGCATGTTCATGATGTACAGTCAAAGTCTGTCAAATAGATTTCTGACCTTCTCAAGGTCTCGTCCTGAGAATTTAAACATATTGCGGGTCTTTCCTTGCTTTATCGGCTCATCCAATGAGCACAATACGTCGGAACTTGGTATCCAAATCTGATCTGGTTTCGCAGGCCATTTGAAAGAGATTTTTCCAGCCACCATGAAATTAATATTATATTCCTGGTCGTCTTCGTCGTATTCTAAAACTTGTCCAACGTACCACCTGCTTTCATAAATCGCTGCTACGTATGTGTTGACTTGATAAAGTTCATCTGTGTTTATTTTATTGCATTCCATTAGTTCTGTAGCCTGCTGTTCACTTTCATCATGTCCTGTTGTTTGTTCAGTTTCTGAATTTTGGACTATGTTGGTTTCGCTCATCTGATGTACTGTCCATCCATCACATACTGGTACTGGTTGACCGTCGACGAAACACTTATCACAAAAGCATGACGTATTCCTCACAGCAATGCTGCCTTCTCCAAGTGGAATAACTGCATGTACCTATATAGTACCCTTCACTTGCTTTCCGACAAGATTCGAGAGTTCTTCATGGGCTTCTGTACATTGAGACTTTGGGACAAATATGTACTTAAGTGCGCTATTTTCCTGTGTTTTCTCCCATTGGAAAAAAATCATCTGCTGACTGAATTATTGCCGAGTGTCTTTTGACGGCCATATCAGCTAGTCGTTTGGCAGTACCACCGACCCCGTCACAGGGGCCTTTCCCGTGTCCAGCTTCAAAGTATAACCAGGAAGCTTTAATACCGGGAAAGATCGTATCATGATGTGCTACTATAGAAAAAAATCTGCTTGTTTCTATACTGTGACGTAGGCGAGTCCGTCATATAGTGAACCATTTCAACATTCTGTAATACAGCTTTCACTTCTTTTACAACATGCTTCATGATTGCAAAGACTGTCGATGAAGTGTGAGACAACTCATCAGATACTACTACTAGTGATTTATGCTTTACCTTTACCTCATCTTCTTTATCCTTGGTATAAATTACAACTGGATGCAACGTGACAGCATTCTTATCAAAATATGCTGACTGGATTTCTTCCGCAAACCCGCAAGTATAATTTTCTGCGAAATCCATGTGACATATGGCATGTGTTGTCGGCAGTATGTCTTTCAAACGTCTTGACTGACCGTACTGTTCTTTGACTCTGTAAATATGTTTCCTAAATTCTGTCAGTTCTGATCTCAAAAGTGGAAAAAATCTGTCTTACTTTTCTCCACTGATACTATTTGCATTCTTTTAAAGAACTTTCCGTTTTTCTCAACGTCTACCCTCTTCCATTCTGAAAACTTGATCTTTTCTTCGCTGATACTTTCTATTCCTTCGACGATTTCTTCGTCTGACCTTTGCTCAACGTAAACATCTGGATTTTCGGAGGTCGGAATGCCCAAACTTTAAAGTGCCTTTAACTTTAAAACCATGTTTTGGTGTCGTTGACATAAACATGTCTTTCTGTTGCTAAATTTGACAACGCTAATATGTTTAGGTCTCATTCTTCTAAATGTTGTCAAGCTTATCTTTATGTCGCTGTTTTCCGCTAAAAAATTCTGTGCAAGTTATAAATATAATCATTCAATGTTCTTTTCTGTTGGTGTTCGTCTCCTCTATTGGCATCTTTCTTCCCTGGCAGACATGTGCTGTTATCATCCCTCTCCATAAACAGCCTAACTCTTGTCCTCATTGATTGTCGTTCAGTATTAAGTCGCTGTTTTTTAATGCTCTTTCCTACCCTTGCTTTAAGCAACTGTTTTCTATGTACTCCAAGACTTCGGCTAATCTGCCTGCCCATTCTGTATCGGTGAATAAGTTTACCACATATAACTCCCAATGTTGTTCTTATTTTAGCTTTTCCTTTCAATCTCTGTGCTGCCTCTTCAGTGTCTCCAACTAAACAATTTTGAAAAAAGAGTTTTTGTCGTACTTTCTTTCTTGATCTTGGAGTCATATTGAGTTGATTTACTTCCGTAATATCTCGACTTTTCGGTGTGGTAGTACTAGGAACACCTGTTTCAGTGTCAGTACTTGGTTGTGGAGTTCTAATTGTATCTACACGTGATGAAGATTTATTGAGTTTTCTATTCAATCGTTGTACTTTCTTTCTAAGCGTAGCATTTAGTGTGTTTAGTGTCTTAACTTTCATGTCTAAAGTCTTTATCTTCTTGTTTGCTCTTGATAGATATTTATTTGTTCTTCTTTTACGCTTCTTTTCGTTGAAATTCATTTTGACAAAAAAAAGGCTGTCCAGGGGTTGATGTGCTTGGTACTTCCCTATCTGTTGTTGAGTCACATGGTCCAGGTTCTTCGTTAGATCTCATTTCTGTTTCGTTCTGATCTTGCTGGCGGTGCTGTGTGCTTTTTTCCCTTGACGATGTTTTCGCATGCATTGTCGTATCTTCTTCCGTCTTTTAGACAATGATCGATCAGAAAGTTCTGTTGTTGGTACATAATATTGTTTCACTCTTTGTACCTCCCTTTTTAGGTATTCTTCACCTTCTTTTTCCTTTTTCCTCTCTCTGTATCTTTTTTGCCGTTCAGCATTGCTCATTCTAGTCATCTCCTGAAAGCAGTTAACGAAATATGCAAATCATTAGATGTTGCTGAATTACGTTACACAATAGTGAATTACGTTACACTAAACTGTGTACCTTCACGTGACGTAAATACAAATGGAATCAATATTCCATGTTAGTAGTAATATGGGGCACTCTAGCGTCAAGGGAAAATCCAGTCAAAAACAGCTTGGGCTAATCTAGCGTCAAGGGGAATTTAACATGGTGGGCCTATCTAGCGTCAAGGGGAATTTAACATGGGAACTATTTGGGCCTATCTAGCGTCAAGGGAAATTGAACATGGTGGGCCTATCTAGCGTCAAGGGAAATTGAACATGGTGGGCCTATCTAGCGTCAAGGGGAATTGAACATGGGAACTATTTGGGCCTATTTAGCCTCAAGGGACATGGAACATGGGGAATATGATTTGTATGGGTATAGGGAAACTGTCTAGGGACAAGGGAAAAAAAGGGTGGCAATGAAAGCTACTATCTTTTCGAGACTTATGAGTGGCCCTGAAAAGAGCCTTTGGATATTTCTTCTTCTTTTATTTTCTGCCATTGTTCCACCACCTTTTGATTTTACCAATGATTCCCGTTTTCTTCTTCTTTTCTTCTTCGGGAATCCAGTCAGGATGTCCCATAGCTCTAAACTTTTCCTGAACTCTCATCCATCTTAGATTGAGTAGATCAAAGTCCTCTTTTGTCTTTTTGTTCTTTTTTTCCTTTCTCTCCTTAGACCAGTTTTCTTTAATCTGGATCACCTGTTCTTCCATCACCATTCTCATCATTGCTTCTGCTTTCTTTAGCCTGTCTAGACCCCACTTCACATATTCCCACTCTATCAGATGTAATGTTTCTTCTAGAAAACACCTGACTTTGATGACATGATCAAGTGCTTGCTTCAAGTCCCCTATTCTTATATATTTTCTTTTAATACGTCTTCTTAATTTCTGGTCTTCCTCCTCTATCATACCTTCTAATAAATCTCTTGCTAATTTCAGTTGGCTTACAAAGCCATGGTTACTCTGAAATTCTTCCTCAAGTCTTTCCACTTGATATTCTGCATCAAGGATCCCAAACCAGCTGTCTCGGAGTTGGATAAACAATTCAAAATTCATCTTGATGTGTTCAAAATTGAATGGCTCCAAGGACCGACGATTGCGTATATATATCTTAAGCACGGACGTGAAAGTAAACACCCCTACATTCACTTGTCATATTAGATACTTCTTACAAATCCTATTATATACTATCCAAAATCACACCCTCTACTAACCAAACACACGGGGAAGCAGCCAAAACAAACCCTACTATATACTATCCAAAATCACACCCTATACTAACCACACACACACGGGGAAGCAGCCAAAACACACCCTATCATATACTATCCAAAATCACACCCTATACTAACCACACACACGGGGAAGCAGCCAAAACACACCCTATCATATACTATCCAAAATCACACCCTATACTAACCACACACACGGGGAAGCAGCCAAAACACACCCTATCATATACTATCCAAAATCACACCCTATACTAACCACACACACGGGGAAGCAGCCAAAACACACCCTATCATATACTATCCAAAATCACACCCTATACTAACCACACACACGGGGAAGCAGCCAAAACACACCCTATCATATACTATCCAAAATTACACCCTATAGTAACCACACACACGGGGAAGCAGCCAAAACAAACCATACTATATACTATCCAAAATCACAACATATACCATCTAAACAGAGTCAGTGTTTATAATCACACTACTCCTCTCTCATACTCATTGGCAATTGACATAGTATTCTTTTCTAGTTATTTGGGTAGCCCTGAGAAGGGCTGTTTTTAAAACTTCAAATTGCACCTGGTTAATGCTGGCATCTCCCAGGTCTAGCCCCACACACACATCTCCTACTCCAATCATTCTCCCAATTCACTCTTGTGATTGGGAGTGCAGAGGGAGAATGAGTGGCTTCACTATCCCAGTCTTCTGTTTGAGGGATAGTGAAAGCCTCTTCATATCTTCGCCTATTCCGCAACTGTCGTTGTTGCGGCTGAGGCTGTGGTTGTTGCGGTTGAGGTTGTGTTTGTTGCGGTGGGGCTTGTGTCTGTAGTGGACGAACTGGTTCTGGTGGTGAAGGCGTCCTCACCATAGGAGTAACTTGACTTGTTTGTCTCATCATACGGTGAGGCAAGATAGGTCTTCTCTTCTCCTCCTCTTCTTTCCTTTTTCTTTCCTCCTCTTCTTTTTCAATCCTAGTCTGTTCTTCTAAGGCCTCCATTGCCAGTTCGTCCAGGAGACGCCTCGCATTCTCCAAGTGCATCTGAAGCTCTCTTAGCTTTTGAACTCTACTCATCTTTTGTGTTGATGCGTCAACGATAGGTAGCCAGACTGACGAGTGCTTTTTTATATATAGTTCAAGCGCGGACGTGATGGAAAACACCCCTTTACGTTCCAAAATCTTACAGTATCCTTATCATTACCAAAACACGCGGACGTGATGGAAAACACCCCCTAGATCCAAGAAACTTACATTATCCCTATCATTACCAAAAAAAAACAAAACAAGCTGACTTTTAAAATAAAACACTCACTCACTTTTATACTTGACTCCTATTAATTATACATTGAACAAGTTATTTTGAAAAAATACGTTGTGCTTATAGACGCACTTCAAAACAAAAGTTAAAAGAGACAGTGATTATAGACTCACTTCTATTTTTTTCTAACTTCCTCACATACCATAAGCAAATTGAATAATTAATTCTTTTCGAGAATATTTGGGTAGCCCTGAAAAGGGCTGTTTTTTTGTGTTTGTGTGTACGAGGAAGGATGACAATCTTTTATCGTCTAAGATTGCGTCCTCGTTTGGCTACACGATAGGGTCTGCTTCTTCGGAAAGAGAAAGAGAACTCTTTTGTGTCCACACGACAGTCGACAAAACTTCTGTCTGGTTCCTGCTGATGTTGTTGCTGTTGCTGCTGCTGCTGATGCTGTTCTCTCTGCTCTCTCTGCTGCTTTTGAAGTCGATACTTCTCAGTCCATTCTTCTTTCTCTTTTTGAATTTCCTCTCTGAAGAGTTCTTCTATGAGGTCTTCCGTTACTTGTAGCATTCTTACATTCTCAATCTCTTCAGGCTTTGGCATCAGATTGTGTCTGATACGATGCAGAGTGACATAAGCTTCGTTCAGCTTAGCTAGTCTTGAGCACATCTTCGTAGGAGGATGAGTCAAACAATGGATGGCCAGACTGGAGACTACCCCTGCTTTATATGGTTCAAGCGCGGACGTGATAGAAAACACCCCTCTGCGGTTTAGGGTTTTGAAACGTTTAGATAGTTTGATGTGAGGGATAGAAAGAAAAGTCAAAGAGCATTTATATGAATACAAATGTAAAACAAACGACAGACGCATTGGTTTTCAAAACACAACATTTTTATTCAAATAACAAACATTATTTCAAAGAACAAACATTATTTCAAAGAACAAACATTATTTCAAAGAACAAACATTTTTTTTCTTCCATAACACCAATACATTATCTTTGACATGGTTGACAACGTTGTGAATTAAATTGAGATTTCCACTGTTGGAAATCATTGGGCGATTGATGTACACTACGTTTCCTAGCTAAAGACAACAGATAACCATAATGGTCACAAAACCATCGATCTACTTTGTCATCGTTTCGAGACGAATGACGATCAAAATAAGTCACTAAATGTTCTAAAGAATATCCAAGACTGCGATGATGCAGATAATAGATACAATATTGTCCACACACCATAGAATCTGTGCTTTGTAATTTCACATTATTGAATCGTGTCGTCTGAGCATTTCTTCTCATAAAGTCAATGATATCATCTTCGAAAGGAGGCAATCCATACGAATCAAAATACTCCGCACAACCCTCTTGAGGAAAGTAGACAGCTACCCAGTGAGTTCCTGGAAGATGACTGTCATCTGTGTTGATGACATAAGCTTGATTCTCTTGAGGTTTGCGATGAGGTAGTTCATCTTTAGCACACACGACAGGATTCCAAGAAGCAGTGTACGAACTACGGTTCAAAAGATAATAAAGTTCCCAGGTATCCATTTTTTGTTGTGTAGCCTTGTGTTTTTCTCTCCTTTCTTCACAGGTGATGATAAGTCATCAATTCAATCCAGACTTTTTGTTTGAAACGGTCTGACAAGTAACTGATGGTTTGCTTCGTCTCCTTACTTTTGGCCAAGAGAGCTTCGATGCGATCGATTTCTCGAGCAAACAATGGAGGAGAGGAATGATCACGTAAGCCTTTATACCACTGAAGTAACACGGCTTCTTCGGAGATGAGACTCCAAGCTTCGTTCAGATAATCATCCAATTTTTCTTCTTGACTCATCATCATACATTTATCGTGTTGAATTTGACTGGGATGATCGATTTGACATCCATAACAATCTTTTTTAATCAGGTCTCTCATTTTATCTTCCAAGTGTTGTGCAAAACAAGCCACTAACTGTTGTTCCTGTTCTGGCCATCTGGATTGCATGATCACTACTTCTTCTTTTTGGTCTTGGGGATCTGCTTTTTCTGTAACCTCCCATTCCATGGATTCTCCACTATTCAAAGAAGGACAAGGGTCTTCCATAGTGTCTAATAATCTAGAATGACTTCTCTCAAACTGTTGATTTCTATGGTATTATCGAATTCGGCATACAGAATGACATTTACCGTTTCGGTAAGAGCCTTTTCAAACTGAAGTTCCACACGCAGTTGTCCAGATTTTATAGGGTGGAAATGTCCCTCGTCACTGCCTTGGTCTGGAGTGAAATCAAAAGCCCACAAAGCGTAACCTCCTGCATAATCTTCGTAGGAAATACCGTGACTGGTGTTGGTTCCTAACTGTCCTGTGGCTTCGTACAGTGACAAGTACGACCTCAAGTAATTCTTCAGGGCAAAGTTGGGTTCGAAGGGTCTGGTACACAAAGTTTTGCCATCGCGACTCACTTCGATTTTGGATACATTGTAGTGATGAAACTGGAATGGATTTTGAGTGTAG
This sequence comes from Unio delphinus, assembly GCA_029339505.1. Classification (NCBI taxonomy): domain Eukaryota; kingdom Metazoa; phylum Mollusca; class Bivalvia; order Unionida; family Unionidae; genus Unio; species Unio delphinus. Next base: position 30,753,074 of record JAQISU010000047.1, read on the forward strand.
GCCCCGTTGAAGGCTGCATTGCTGACGATACCAATGAATAAACGTTTGGGTAACTGTCCTTGGAACAGATGATCTTCGATCTTAGATCGGAGTCCAGTGGCAATGGTGAAAGTTTTGACTTCCACGCGTCGTATCGGATACTTGGCTGTCGTTCTGCTCAAAGTGTGACTGATATCATTTCCCACTTTAGGTAACACTTCCACACGACGCACGTATAACTTGGCTTCTTGGATACTGGTTTTACAGTGATGAGTGTGCTGATTAGGATCAGCAGGTTCAGTAGCCATGAAATGGAAAGCAGCACTGCTACGATTTAGTCTCAAGCGAATATCCACCCCGTTCAGCAAATACTTTTCTTGAAACCACATGTCCAAATGCAAACGATCGAACAGTTCTAAACTACGCCCTCGGTCAATTTTCTTTCGACGGTCGTTAAAACCCACATTGTCATCTGCCGCCAACGTTGTGATGTTAAACTTTTCTGCGGTGTCAGGTTTCCATACCACGCAAGCATCTAAATGAGTGTTCTTGGCTTCTTTTCCGTACGTCAAGAGATTTTCGAGGTACGCTCGGTAAGGGTAAGTATCCATGCTACTGCTGACCAGTTTGTTATTCATGTACAAATCCACTTCGCTGAACAAGGAATGCATGAAATTGTTGACGGGAGCTGCTTGGGTATCGGCTGCTAGAGCGGAGCCGTCCGTTTTGGTGACTTTCAGTTTCAAATACAAGTAACTGTTGTTCAGATCGATGTAATCTTCGGGTTGTCCTTTGATTTCAAACTCGATGGGAGCTGAATCCGTCAAAGAGGAGACGGGATGAAATTCAACCCATTGAGCTTCTTGCATGGTCATCATCGTGGGTGGCATGGCAAAGAGATCCAGTTCCGACTTGGAACAGGCACAAGATTCTTGGTGCATCATTTTTTCTTTAGGTTTTTTTTCTTCACTTTCAATAATCAAAAATGTCTGTCTCGAGCGGTTCTTTTTTTCTTTGTCTTTCTCACTTTAGAGGTACGGAGACTTTTGAAAGGGTGTCTTCGTCGACGCTTTCTACCTTGTCCTTGCTGTGTCGTCAGGGAAGCAGGAATGTTAGACTCGGTGCCGTTCAGAGCATTTATAGGACTTTCTCGTCGACCCAAAATCTCTTTACCCGTTTGAAGCAAGGCATTTTTGCCTGCTCTCAAAAAAGCTTCTTTAGGGTTTTGTTTGTCAATGAGAACATTGTAAAGAAAATCTTTGCCGTGAGTCAATGCGGCATCTTTTAAGGTGTGCAATCCTCGTGTCACCATTGGTTTTAAAACAGGGACCACGGAACGAAAGGCTGATTTAAACATATCTCCTAAACCATGTCCTCGTTGTCGAGTGACTCCTTGGTACACAGGATACATCACTTTTTCAGTTGTTGGAGAATCGTTTTTGAAAATGGAGTTTCACTGTGACTTTCCCTTTGGTAAATGGAATATTTTGACCTAGTTCTCCTTTTATAGTAATGTTGACACTGTCGAAATACGACTTACTGACGGGTAAATAATGAGGATGTACAAATTCGCGGTGAACGTGATAGGTATTTCCACCTTCCTCGTCAGCGGTGACAGAATCCACTTTGAAAGGAATGACACGCAGTAACGGTACAGAGGTGTGTCCTACTACGTTGTACTCCACCACATCGGAGTACACAAACATCAAGTTGAGGCCTTGGTTCAATTCTACAGGGAATTTAAAATATTTCGCAACATCCGAGTTATCGTCTATGAGTTGTGTTTTTTCATTTCTCTTCTTGAGCAACTCGGTGTCTCCACCTAAGGTAGCAAACAATTCAGGACAAAAAGTAATGCCTATCATTTTATCCTCTGAAAATTTGATCATGAGACGACGAGCCACTTGATAGTACTCAAAGGTAACACTTTCTTTGATTTTGTCCAGGGGTTTACCAAACACAACATTGAACCTGGTAGCAAGTGTAGTCACTAAATGTTGGCCGCTAAAATAATAGCCTGGAGGAATACTGATCACATGAGTGGACAGGGTTTTAGTTGTGGAACTATCTGATTTCTTGGTGTCAATGCCAGTGATGCTTCGTTCATCTAAGACTTTCTGCAATTGATCGTCAAACACTTCTACTGTGAAAAAGTTTTGATTTTCGACGATGTTTTTGATTTGTGTCGGGTGTATCATTTCCACTAAAGCTACTTCCCAGTGATCATCTTGATCCAAATGCATGGCTTGAGGTAATTTAGACGTGTAACAACACAACGTGTTCTTAGGAAACACCTCCATGGAACTGTCACTGGGTAACGTTAAGTAAAATTGGTTAATAGTGTTGTTCATAATTCCAATGTTCTTCTGTCCGAGGAGTCACTCGAGGTTAAAGGAGTGTCTAAAAGAGGATTGTGATTGGAAGGGTGACTGTCAGGAGAAGGACTAACGTTGGACGCAAGGCTCCCAATATTGTTACTGTTGTTCCCGTTGTAAGAGTATTTCAGGGAAGGATTGGGAAGAAGATACCCGATGCAACTGCTGAGTAAAATGGTCCACAATTGTTTGTCTCCTTGTTGCAAACTCAAATTAGCAATGGCTGCACCAATGACACAATATACCACAAAGATTTGACAGAAAAAGACGATTTGGGTTTTAGGGACACGTTCTCCACACCACACCCACAAGGGTTGCTTTTGTAAATCTTGCAGAGATGACGTGGGTGAAGGAGTAGTCACTGTGGTTGCTGAAGCTGTATTGAAGGGCATGATGGTTACTTCTTTTTATAGTCGATGACTTGGGCAGCGTCAATCCAAGAATCAAAACTAGGAGGATATCCTTTCCAACGTACTTTGACTTCTTTGACACGACGTTTTCCTACTTTACGGGTTCTTCGTTCGAGAATGCTTTCAATGTCGTACACGTCGTCTTCTTTTTTGGTAACACGTTGTAACTCAGGCAAGTAAAATGTTCCTTTTAATACTTCTCCGTTCATGTCTTCCAATTTATAGACGGTAGGATGACGATCGCGCACTCGTCCAGTAACACGAAACAATTCGGTGGTCCAGTTGGGTAAGTAACCTTTGTCGAAAGTGCGTTTGGTTTTGCCAATGCGTACCCAATCTCCCGGGGTTAACACTTCTCGACCTTTCTTGGGGGCAGCCCTCGTCCGGGACGTGCCAAACAGACGCTCAAAAACAGTCACTTCGTTGTCGGGTGTCACCTCTTGTGGGGCACGTCCAATGCTTCTATGGTAAGATTGATTGTAGGCTTGGACTAAGTGTGGTAAGACGTCGATGTACTTGAGAGTGTGTTGATGCGTAAAATATTTCCACATGCGTTCTTTCAAGGTACGTTGAAAACGTTCCACGATACTGGCTTTGGTTTCAGGATTTTCGGTGGTGAAAAAATGAATGTCACTTTTTTTTAATTCTCGTTGGAAAGCTTGGTTCAGAAATTCGGTGCCTTTGTCGGTTTGCCATCGAAGAGGGTGACGACCACTTTGTTTCAACACCAGTTGCAAAGCTCGTACTAACTCTCCGCTCGATTTGGATGTCAATGGTACGACCCAGGCAAATTTAGAAAAGACGTCGATGACACAAAACAAATATTTGTAGCCACGATTGTAGGTGGCTAAATGAGAGACATCAGCTAAATCGGCTTGCCATTGATGATCGATGCCTTCCACTTGAGTGCGACTTCTGTGAAATTTTCGTCGAATGGGTTTGTGTAAAGTGTACGTTGCTTGTTCTTGTAACCATCGTTGTACTGCTGGTAAACGGAGCTTTTTCAGGCGAGTTTTGGCAGCACGATACAATTTCTGAATACCTCCGTAACCTGCAGGGTGAGCTGGATCGTAGTAAATGCTGGCTAAGACCTTCTCCATGGTTTTTGTTAATAAGGGACCCACTCTTCGAGGATATTGCTTTGGGTGGGACGAAATGCGGGTTGTTTGGAAACGGTTTTAAGTGTCCGATGTGCCACAGGAGTTGACGTCGAGGGTAATGGTGGTGGTGGTGGTGGAGGTAATGGGATAGCTTCTTTGGTCTTCTTTTCTTTTCTCACTTCTGGTTTCCTTTCTTTCTTTTTCACATCTGTCGAAGAAGGAGTAGCCATCATCTTTTTAACCCAAGTTTTGAGTTCTTCTCGTGGGGGAGTGGGAGAAGGAGTTAACAAGGAAGCGGCAATCTTACTCGGAATGGGAGTGGTAGTAGGTGTTTGAAAGAGATCATGGGGTTCTTCTTCCTTGGGTAATGGTGAGGTAACGTCTGTTTTAACCGCTGTAGAGGGTAAGGGTGAGGGTGACGGGTTATTCATTAGAGCCTTAAAATCGGACAAAGTGGGTTGAGCTGTTTGTTCCACAGCTTTCTGATGAAAGAGTTGTAGCCGTTTCAAGAGTTGACCGTACTTTTGTGATTTTTTGGTTTCGGATAAATCGTGGCGATGGATCAAGGATTGCAATTCGTGTTGTAATTGCGACATCTCAGCCAAATTGGGATTGGGTGGTAAATGGGGGGATCGTTGTTCTTGCCAATGATGGTATTCCATCCATCGTTTGTAAGGAACCAAAGTTAGTTTTCGTCCTTCCATGAGCTTTCAAAGGTTATGTCTGAGATTGTGGTGTTCCATAGTGTCCTTTTATCTTCTACCCATCCCTTGAGTTATCCCTTGGGTTAATCCTTGTAGCAAACCTGGTATTAAGCTTGTCAACATAGGAGCAAGAATGGGTAAAAATCCTCCGCGTTGCACCAACATCTTTTTCTTTTGACGGACGGATATTTTCTTTTGGACCATTTGACGAAGAACGTGTCGATGTTTGGCAAAGCATTTTTTCTGGTGTGGAGACAAAGGTATCGTACCTTTCAAGACATTCAAACAACATTCGCACACGGTATCGATGACATCTTTGGAGGCTGTTTTAATGATTTGTTTTCGCATGGGTGGAGAGGCTTTGGACAGGACGGACAACACGTCTCCGTGTTTGGCTAAACGTGGAGGTAGTCCTTTCCTTTTCTTTCCTTTGTGGGGTGAATAAGAATGTTTTCTGCGAGGTGCCATCTTTGCTTGTTCGTTCCAGAAATACACTGTCGTCAAAGACTTGGTACACACCCTCTTTTATCTTCTTTTTTCTATTGGTTTCTCCAAAAGGTAACGGCATGCTTCGCTAAATCCTCAAAAGCAGGGCTAAAGATACCAGTTCGGTTATTAGCTGCTTTGTCTAGTTTCTGCATACCTTTAATAAGACCAATAAATATGCCTCCCCTTTGATGACTTCTCTTTTTCTTTGGATGACTGTGTCTTTTTACGGGAGGACGTCGTTGTTTGGTTTTTGAGCGTTTGGTAGGATGACGAGATTGTCTTTTTCCTTTTCCTTTTTGGACGGTAGAACGTCGAGGGTGGTGGTGTGCACGTTTTTGAGGAGGCATCCTTGAGTGTTCATCAGTGGTACAGAAAAAATACTGATTGACGTCGTGGTTTTCAAGTCATATTTTTATACTGGAATGCGTCGCCACTGATTATCTTTGCGTCGTATCAACTTCATGGCAGGTAACACACGTCGTGAAGGAGTTCGCAATGGACTCAATCGGGACAGTTCTTGTTTGGACAAATCTAGTAAACTCTTTAACATGCCAGATCTTTCTTGGACTTTGACTTTGGGGGCAGGTACTTTATGAGCAGCTGCTACTGACGCTAAGGTGTACGAGGGTGTCTCCGGTGGAGGAGACGTTTTGGGAGACGCAGATTTCCAATGTTTCATCAAATTAGGAAAAACGGGTGTCAAATTGGGTTTGGCTGGCATCACCCGCAACGGAGAAGTGGCAGCCCCTGAGGCTACTGGCAACGTAGTCCCTGCCAAACGTCCTTGTAGATCTTTTCTTACAGGTCGTGGTTGACGAAGGTAAGGTTGTGTCCTGGCCGAAGTGCCTCTTTTGCGGGTGACCGCTTTTTTCTGTGGACTTTTCTTTTTCTGTGCTTTGGTCTTGGTACCCTTGTTCTTTTTCTTAGGGGCTTGTTTGGCTTTCTTTGTTTTCTTCTTGGGGTGAACTTTGGGAGTATTGGGATCCCATTTTAAAAGGGAACGAATGATGACACCTCCTAGAGAACCACTGCCTCCAGGTTTCAATATGATTTGCTTTTTGGTGTGAGTGTCAATGCGAGGATTGGCCAGTTGCGTCAAGGCTACTTTGTTTCTGTCAAAAAAGCGTTTGGTTTGATGTGGAATGTGAATGATGCCTTGCAGTATTTGACGTGCTGTCACCGTAAACCATCGTAAGACTTCTTTGAGACTGGCTTCTAAGACGTGAGCACGTCTTTGTGGATTTTTTTCGCGACTGATGCCGTACAAGGCACGAATCAATTTGATCGGAAGATGAGACTGAAGGGACGTCATGTTGACGATGTATGAGACCAGGTCAAAGTAACCCAAGGTTTTTATAGATTTTTTTAGTGCTTCATAGTGTTATGTCAACGAGGAGGACGTGTACACGACAGGTCCTCCGTCTTGACACCAGTCGTGAAACAAATCGGTACGAAATCGCAAATAATCAGGGGTGGTGGGTTTTAAATCCACGAGTAAATAGGCGTGTGGCGTTTGAGTGGCATCATCGTACGCATGAGTTAGCCAAGGTGTTCCTAACTGTTTGGCTAAAACTTGCACTTGTGATTTATCTCGAGGACTTTTAAACAAGACCACGTAATGAGCATTGAGACTAATGGTACGATGGGCTTTACTTTGTTGAAATAAATTTTGTGTAATGTAAATGACACTGGCATTACGATGATGCCCTTTACGTGTAAACCACAGTTTAATTTCTTCTTCGTCTTCTCCTAACATGTCGTCAAAAATAACCCAATGAGTTTGACTAGGGTCAGACACGATCCCCTCGTCTTCTTTAGGAATGCCTGCTACAAACACAATGGAATCACCTTGACTTTCTTGCAAGAGGCTGTATGCCGATTGCCACTCTTTGTAACACCACACGATGCGTTGAGGTGGACGATCGATCAAATGATGTTTATGTTCGATCAAACGTTTGACAAATTCGGTTTTGCCTGAACCGCTCGGTCCAGCAATTAACATGTTAAAAGGATGACGAAGATACAAGGCTTTCCAACTAGCCTGATCTAAGTGTTCGTCAATGACTTTGAATGTGGAGGAGGAAGGAGTAGTAGAAAGAGTAGAGTGAGCCATAGTCGTGTAGTGGTATGACAGTATTGACACAAAAACAGACAAGACAAGAGGTTTTTATACTTTTTTCAAGACACGTTTATTTGAATGCATGTTTAAACTTGAACAACACGAAAACATAAAAGCCAAATGGATAAATACAGGAATAAAATACCTAGGCAAACGATCAAAGTGGAATATAAACAAGTCACTGTACAACGTGGTTTGGGTAACGAAGGTGTCCTAGAGGTAGTATGTAATGTTCTTATAGTCTCCTCTACAGGGGGTACAGTCACATAGGTGTCTTCTCGAAAGGGTCTTTGTGGGGGAATGTCCATGACAGTTCTGTCTTGAACAGAAGGATTGTCTTGGGCCATAGATTCTTTTTCTTTTTCTTCTTCTGGTACTGTTACTAACACAGGATTAAAAGTGACTTTTTTCACACGACGATGCATTTTAGGAACACAACGCTTGGGCATAATGGGATACTTCGTTTGTCCAAGCCTCAAAATCCCAACTTTTCCAGTCACGTACATCTGTCCAATGAGGGTGTAAATCACAAGCTACACACACATCTTCGTACACTGCTTCCGTACGTAAAAGTTGACGAATCTTTTTTTCTTGGAAAGGTCGAGACGTATCCAGATGAAAGCGTAAGGCTTTGAACAGAATAAGTCTCTCGTGGACATTTAAAGGAACCACCATACTGTCTTATTTTTTTGATAGGTAGTGTTCGTAAAGTGTCCACAAGGAATCGGCAGGTAAACGAAATCCCAGAAAGCAAGTCACTAAAACACACACGACACGTCGACCCCAATTCATAGGGTATAGTTCTTGTAATAAGTGTTCGTAATCTTTCACCGTGTGAATCTTCTCATTGATATCCTTCCACGGAATCTGTTGGATCACCAATGATAAAGGTTGTGGCATGGTCGTTCTCTTTTATACTTCTTTAGGTCAAAGATTACAAGTGTAGATTCAACCCAGAATTAAACACAGAATTAAATTTGCTCAAAAAGCGAAAGTGATTAATATAACGTGTAATTTCGTCCCACTGCCATTCAGGGTAACGGTTAAGAAGGATCAAAGCATCTTCAGAGGTGAACGTAGTAAATTGGTAACAGAGCAAAAAAATACCCTTGATCCAGAGAAATCTAACACGTTGGTTAATTTTTGTCACTTGCCTCTTGTGAATTTCACGACACAAAAGTTCTACAGTCACCCATTGAGATTTTTCTTTAGCAAGGCCTTGCCAAACGTCCTTGTAGATCTTCTCTTGCAATTCGTAGGGTAATCCTTGAATATTATGTTTTATATTATATACTGGTCTAGGCGTGTTACACGACATGGAGTAGTAGTGTCACTTCCAATCACTAGGTCCCACTAAAGGTAGGTATTGACAATTCGGAGACCATCGAGCATGTTCCAGGTAAGCGGAATCTTTCTGTTCCCACTCGTAAATGGATACACCACAACTGAAACACTTGACTTTATCCCATTCGCCCAAGTAGAAAAATCCGGCTCTGGCTAATTCTTCAGGAGTTGGTCCAGGCAGATATTTTGGTCATTTATCTTTGAAGGTTTGAAATCGACTTTTAAAGTGGCAGTATTCAGGCAAACTCGTCGGGAACGAATATTCGACTCTCCTCACTTCTGTTCGATGCAGGTACGGTGAAATTCCTAGGAGTCCACGATAACGTGTCGCACCGCTTTCGCATCCCTCAGGTTTGACACGCACAGCATCACTTTCCAGGGTAGATATAGGGGTAGTAGTCATAGCAAAGTTCCTACGATATCCTGCTGAATCGCTAACGTCACAGAGCCTGGCATCACTACAATCGCAAGGTTTAGCATCGCACTCCACTTGAGAATTCCCAAATTTGAATGATGTCTGTTTAAATGGATTCATCTTCTTTTCGCTGGGTCGTTGGAGTGATAAATGAACTATTGATCGTGGACGATGTTCCTTTTTATATGCTGCCCAATTTTGACGTGACCGTACGGTAGAGTGAAGTGATTGGGAAGTCGTACTCTCTTTTGGTACACGATTTGATAGACTTTTTCCAAAGGTCGGCTAACAATTTGGTGTGTGGGTAAACGGACAATCTTGTGCGGTTCGTGGGTAGTCACTTGAAACGTTTCATCCTGTCCCGACTGCAAGGCATCTTGTAGTACGTCAAAGTTCACCACTTGACTGGTGCGATAATTAAGAGTCAATCCTTTCACTTTACATTCGGTGTGCATTTTTCCTTGGGGGTCTCGGTATTCGTAGCCGTAATTTTTAGGACCGCCACTTGCAAAACTTAGAATCTTGTCGTCGGGATGTTCATCGGTCCAGGCTCCTAAACGGTCTCCTTCGATGACAGGGTTACACTGGTTCGGTCGGTGAATGTAGATGCAACTGTCTGTGTCAAAATACAACACGCGATCTCCTAACAGTTCTAACACTTCGTACAATTTTAAGCGAGCGTGGGCTGTCACGTAAGCCGCAATGATGACATTTCCAAATTTGTCGGCTTCTACAAAGTCTAGTTCTTCTTCGTAATTGACTAAGATCAAGTCCTCACGAATGACGTCCACGTGTTTGATGACTTTGGTTGGGTCGTGAATCATCTGGAAGTAGCGAGACGGTTCGGACAAATACTCCGTCTTGGGTAAAGACGGACGTTGTGCCATTTTACCCCACAAACAATTGAGCATCACTTTGGCAAACGACCGCCTTCCTTCGTTTTTCTCGATGTGGTCTAAAGTGATACCTTCCTGCTCCCGATATTTTTCTTTGAATATCTTTTGGTCTTCGGGAGTGTGACACCAGGAAGGATAGCCACTAGCTTCTTGTTTTAGTTTTAAAAAGGTATTCACGTAGTCTGCAAAAATACCTTTCTGTCTCTCGTCGCCCTTGCAGTATTGTTGTGTTTTGGGAAAGTGGTAAATTTCGTACACTTCTAACAGTTGATATCCCAGGTCCAGAGCTTTAAACAATTCCACGCTCACCCACGTTCCTGTCAAGGCACGTTCTTCCTGAGTGTGATGACAAGGTTGGTCTTGGTTGCACGTTTCGGCACATGTGCGACACAAAGGAAACATCAGTTTTCCTTGGCAATGGTGAGGTAAAACGGGATGGTACAAGTGTGTGGGTGGTAAGACTTTACACTTGATCAATCCTTCGTACTGTCGAATGTGGTCCAAATCAATGTGTTCTGTCATCAATTCTGGATGCCCTACGGGAAAGTGACAATATTTGCAGACGTACGGATACAACGAACACACGTCCAAGTATTTGATTTCTTCTCCCTTCTCCTCGTCTGCTTGGTACAGTAAACAGGTAGCATTCGTTCGTCCTCCGTACAAACTATCCCGAGGGTTCAGGGGGTCCACCCACTTGTAACTTTCTACGATGCGTTTAAACTCGGGATCGGTTTTCAAACGCTGATCGTACTCGTGTTCCCACATTTCCACCACCTGGTATCCTTGCTGTTCTAACTTCAAACGTCGCTGACACGTAGTCTGGTACAAGTCTTCCATGGTTCGTTGTAAAAACTGATTTTTGGTGTCTCGTTGAGGGTAGCATAGGGGACATCCGTGAAATAAACATCCGTTAAACTCGTACACAATCTGAGGGTTTTCTAAGTCCCAACCATCTACCGAATACGTTCCGATGGTCTTTTCGCCTCCTCCGTTGCGAGCGTGTTGGATCCATTTGTCTTCCTTGTCGCACAAGTAATGGAGCCAGCGTAGGGCTTTGACCGAGTATTGACGTTTGACAAAATTTGTCGTTTGAGGACTGATGACCGCTAGAGTATTTTCAGGCATAAAGCGTTTTCGGTACACTAAAGAACATGCTTTGGCAATGGTACAAGCTTCTTTCAAAGGATCGATCCCTCCGTATTCCATGAACAATTCTCGAAATTTTCCACAACAGCGTCGTAAAATGTCCACGTCAGATCGACAGTACTTTAACATTTCTTCTTGAAAGTCAAAGGGGTCCGAGGCGTGAGTCTGGTACCAAGCATAGAAAGCTTCTCGTTGTTCGGTGCGCATGTTGTCGGGGTCGTAGTCGTCAGCCTCAGGCAAATGGGGTAGAACGGTATGTTGATTGGCTTCGGTATTAAAAAAGTGTGGAAAATAACCTTTAGCCATTTCTGTCATTCCAAACGTTTTAGGCATGCGACTTAATGGCATGGCCAAGTAACACATCGAATCTTTAAACTGTACTTGTCCTACTTGCATAGAAATGATTTTGACTCCGTTCAAAGTCACTTGAGGCCGTTCGGTACTTTGTTCCGCATAGTATCTAAGCAGAAATTGCCCATCGTATCCCGAGAAATTGTGAGCCATGACCGTGGCATGGCAATGACAATTGCCGTAACGTTCGATGTCTTCTGGACTCCACGTTTCGTCGATGGGGTTTAGGATCCATTGGGCAAAATCGGCTAGCGTGTTTGACCCTCGAAAGATTTTTTCACGTCCTCCAGGAATCTTGCTGCAGTAAGGGCAATGACTAAAGATAGGTTCTTGGATGCACTGCTCACACGCACGGTGAGCTACGCAGAAATTAGGAATGTGAATACCAGTTTCTTGCATGCATTCGAAATCAAAAAAGATAAAATTCCCTTTCTTCTGGGTATCTTTTGGTTGGGGTTGATATTTTTGAATGAAGCATTCGTGCTCCAAGTCCACGATTTGGCGACAAATGTGACATCGTTTCTTCCCTCGACAAACGTGAAACTTGGCATTACTAGTACGTATGCCTTGTCCACAAGTAGGGCACAATCTCAGCAGTTGACAAGCACTTTTCTGCTGTGAACCTTGCATCTTCAAATGTTGTTGGTAACAGTTAGGACTGACAAAAGTGCGCTGACACACAGGACAATGAACTCTTTCTTGTCCTTGGTCCAGACAAGGTTGTGAGGCCAAACATCCCTCACATTTTGATCCACAATGCTTGTGTTGTTCTCGATTGTTATAACCATAGTCACATTTTTCACAGTAGTAACTGTATCCCAGGAATCCAGTGATACTGGTAATGGTATCAAAATGACCATCGTGATGATAGACGTGAATGTATTTTCGGTCTTTGAAATCGTGGCCTCGAAACAAAAGAGGTCCACGCACTTCTTGAGGGTGTACTTTCAAGGTGTAACGTGGAGCCAAGACGTCTTGCAACTTTTGCATTTCTGGAATGCCACAAGGAGTGTCTTTGGATATCCCCGCTTGCTGAAACAGGAGTTCTGCTTCACTTCTTTGTTTGGCTCGGTCCGATTGTTGAATAGTTTTCCAGGCTCTTTTCCATTCTGCCGTGTCGTTCTTGTTGGCATACGTTCGTCCCACGACGACAGCACGGGCTAAACACATCTGGTCTTGAGGATTGTTAATTCGGACGAGGCTTAGTTTGGTGTTGCGAAGGTTGTCGAGCAATAATACTTTTTTGCGTCCTGTCCCCTGGGGAAGAGACACGTGGGTCATAAACAGTGTGGCTTTTCCATCGTCAATGTGAAACTTGTCGTTGGATTGTTGCACATGTTGAATTTTGTCGATGACTTTGGAAGGTGTTAATTCTGATGGGCTAGTAAACTCGATCCAAACGGGAGACTTCAAATTATCGTGATGAATAGAAAGTCTCAAGCGATCGTCTTCTTTGGCTTGACATTGCTGTTTCAGTGCAGTTAACACAGAATCCCACACCTCAGTAATGAACCCTTCTGTATTCTCCAAAGGTACATTGGCCTTGAAATCTTTAAACTTTACGGCATACGTGTAAGCCGTTGTTCTAAATTTTCGAGAGGAACGCTTTTCTGTCTCTCGAATGTGATAGTAATTTTCAGGGTTTACTAAGGGTGGTGCACTTTGCTTGGACGTGGATTGTCTGGGTGTGGATTCGGGCTCACTCATGTCATCTTCAAAATCACTGGCATGAATTTGAGCCAAGACTTCAGCTACTGTGCTAGGCGATACATTACGTTTCTGTCTCTTTCTATCTTTTCCTTTCTCCACAGCATGATGTGGCCTTTTCATCTTGTCTGCAAAAAGTCAAATGACTACCTTTTAAAGACCATAACCCCTATATATTCATGTTCGATCCGTGCATATATATAAAGGGTTAGTGTCTAACGGTTCAGTATTCCTTTCACTCTCACATTGACCAGAACGATGGAAGGACCTACACAAGTGGAACTTCTCATTAGAGCTTTACGTGGGGTCATACGAAAGTTTTCGTCAGACCAGCCGACAGCCTACTCTCCCTCCTATCGAGATAAAAGTCAAGATACTTGCTATATCTGTAAGAAGAAAGGACATTGGGCTACAGAATGTTCAGATCGTAACAAAAATAAAAAAGGCTACAATAGAGACAAAAGTCAAGATACCTGTTATTATTGTAAAGAGAAAGGACATTGGTCTCCAAACTGCCCTAAGAAACAACAGGAGCAGGAGGAGGAGGAGGCGGAGGAAGAGGAGGAGGAGGAGGAAAGAAATTCTGAACAGGAGGAGAAAGAGGTACTCTCCTCCAAGGAAGAACCCCGTCACGTTCACAAAAACAAGAAAAGAAGACGAAACGAAAGTGAAGAGGAAGAAAAAAAAGCTGTGACAGTAAAGAAAATGAAAAAACAGAAAGAGTGAAACAGAAGAAAACCTATGAACTTTTTTAAAGTGGTCTTGTGTTATGTTATGTTGTGATATTGAATTGTGACGTTTGTACTAGAATAAACTAAAGAGAAAAAACGTAAGTGTCTCTTGGTTTTGATTTGATAGTATAATTACCTACACTCACACATTCATTCACTCACACGTACATCATGGGTTTTTAAAAACATAAAGGACTTTTGAGTTTTCATTGAAATAGGCAATTGACATAGTATTTCTTTTCGAAATAATTGGAGTGGTCCTGAAAAGGACCGTTGGTGTTTTGTGTATTTAAAACAAAACAAACTCAGAAACGGGATGAAATCCTCTTGAGCTGTCTTAAGCCTTTGCCACGGCCAAGGCCTACTTCGGGACTGGTGGTTCCTGTCAATGATTTGGTAGAAATCACTAACGGTGGTAAGGTAGACGTAGTCACAGAGAGATCGGGTTGTTTCGCTCGAGAAGGTCTTTTTCTCTTCGGTCGTGATAAAGAAGTCTGATACATTTGTTTCAGACTCTTTAACTCAGCTAAAATATCTAAAAGTACCGTCGTAACCGTTTGATTTTCACTATTTTCTTTCTGTCCTTGGTCTTCATTCTTCTCCGTTGCTGCTACTGTTTCTTCCTGGTGTTTTCTTCTTGCTTCTTCTTCTTCCTGCTGTTGCATAAGAAAAGCTTGTTCTTCTACTTTCTGTTGTTGTAAAAATCGCTCCAATGCTTCTTTTTGTCTTTGTTTAAAATCATCGACGTGTCCATAAGAAGATACAGAAGGCAACGAAGGTTCCGGAATAAATTCTTGCGATGTTAAAAATCCACAATATCCCAGTTAAAATCCACTTCTTCTGGATGTAGATTTGTCATGACTTTAGTAGTCACTGTTGGTCCATGACTTGCTGTCTCTACTCCTGTCTCACTCCAATTCATTGTCTTCTTACTGTCCGCCATGATTGACAACTCTCTTGAATCGATTGACTGCGCACAGGCGCTAGTACCTCTATATAGAAAAGGTGACGTCACAGACTGCTCTCTTCCGATTGGATGGCTGTGTCTGACTTTTGTAGCGCACGTTTGGATTGGTGGATACACTCAATCCGTTTCAATCCGCTCTTCCCCTATAAATAACCGCAGTACACGGCATTCGATTCACCTGTTCTCATCAGAAGATGTGGACTAATGTTGAATCGTCAACCCTTGTGTCAAGTATGCTGTTTAGGACTGACATACCCATGTATGTCAGATCATCATGGAGTGTCATTCATAGGACGGAGACAGCCTATTGGAAGAGAAGAGTCTATGTGGAAAGACAAGGTTGCTTGAAGAGAGTTCTCTTCTATGGACCCACAGTAAGGAGAAGTTTAAGGAAGAGAAGAAGATCTGTGAGATGTCCTCTGTGTTAACAAGACAACGTTAACATTACACCTAACGGTCCTTTTCAGGGCCACTCATAAGTCTCGAAAAGATAGTAGCTTTCATTGCCACCCTTTTTTTCCCTTGTCCCTAGACAGTTTCCCTATACCCATACAAATCATATTCCCCATGTTCCATGTCCCTTGAGGCTAAATAGGCCCAAATAGTTCCCATGTTCAATTCCCCTTGACGCTAGATAGGCCCACCATGTTCAATTTCCCTTGACGCTAGATAGGCCCACCATGTTCAATTTCCCTTGACGCTAGATAGGCCCAAATAGTTCCCATGTTAAATTCCCCTTGACGCTAGATAGGCCCACCATGTTAAATTCCCCTTGACGCTAGATTAGCCCAAGCTGTTTTTGACTGGATTTTCCCTTGACGCTAGAGTGCCCCATATTACTACTCATGTTCACAGTTCTTCGGTATATTATATATTTTGTCGTTTTATAATGATTTTCGCTGACAATTGATGTTATATACTAAGTATTCTTCTTGTTAAATAAATGTGTACTTACGAGTGATGGTAATGTTGACACCAGAAAATGTTTTAAATGTCTCCCGCTTGGCAACTTCCGTTTTTCAATAAACGCCCGTATGTTAGGTGGTGTCAGAAAATAATGTTTCCAGGTAATTTGTTCCTAGGAAATAGTTTTAAACCATGTTTACTGAATATACCGTAACGTAATTCACCGCAACGTAATTCACGGACATAAGCATTTTCAAATATATGAGAAATGTTACAACAGCTAAAAGCAATGTTCATATGGCAATTATGGTTAACATAAGTGTGTTTATAACTCACAGTGTTTGACGCATATACCATATACTTATTATGAGGTAGGTACCGTAACGTAATTCACAATTAAATGCAAAAAATTAAAAATGAAAATCAAAGACTGGTTTTTAGGACAAAATTATTCATACACCTTTAAATCATGATGTATAAATATTTTGAAGCATTAATGTACATATTTGTTCTGGTACCATTACTGTATTAATCAAATATGTTTGCAATACGGCTATCATAAAATTGTAACGTAATTCACAGCATTTTATGGGACACAAATAATTTTTTTTAAAATTCCAAATATACTGACATAAAAACAGAGTGTTTTTATCAAAATTCAGATAATTCTCTATCATAGAAGACTTATTTCACTTATTTATTTCGCTACAAATTTTCTTGCCATGTAAATAAATTTAGTACCCCAAATTTGTGACACAATGGTTTTTACTGTGTAGGCTTCAAAATGAGTCCGTGTTGACCAATAAATGAGTCAAACAGAATGTTATTGTTATTTTTTCAACTCGTTATTGCCTAGGGGTTAACTTAAAAGTCAAATTCCAATCAAAAATATACTGTTGGTCATCAAAAAAAGTCTGTGACCCCGATATTTGTAATTGCGCACTTTAACTGACTTTGAATGTCCAATGTTATTCCCAAACACTGCTAGTGATAATTGCCCCACCCCCATCTTTCTCTCCCTCCCTCCATCCCTCTCTCTCTCTCTCTCTCTCTCTCTCTCTCTCTCTCTCTCTCTCTCTCTCTCTCTCTCTCTCTCTCTGTTCGCAACATAATACTGATACACAATCATATTACCGTGAATTTACTTTTTTATATAGGTTACTCGTAATCCTACTGGAACTATGACAATCATAGCCCTCAGCAGCAGAGGGGGCGAATCGGACTTCTCTAATTGGGGTAGATTTTAAGCAAAACATTTTAAGTCTCCTTTAGCCCAATGGAGCCTTAACGATTTTAAAGCTCTATTTGTCAAATTAGGGGTTTCTGAAAACCTCTTGGGTTTAAGTACCTTGCCAATGGAGCGTAAAAAAAGCGTCGACGAGGCAAATTCCTCGAAGACGCCATTGTCGCGGCCGTCTGCTGCTATGGTGTTAACCAAATATTTTATCAAGTCCGACACGATATCGCATCCGAGGGTCTGAACAATTTATCGTCACAAATCCGTGTGGGATTGACTGAGCGTGACTAAAGAAATTTCTAAATTGATTATGATCCATATCACCGCCACACCAAGTTTGTCAAATATTTCGTAGCTTATGAGTATCAACTCCGTTAAATGCACACAATAAATTGCAGTTATCTCTGACCACTTTTGGTATTTGAGTGTATCGTTGAGTAACATATATCACATCAGGGTTTTTATGCCTGCCTCTGGAAAATATCCTAGCGGGATTCTTTTGATTGTCTAACATCACATCGTCATATACGACCAAATTGTTAATACCTCCATCAATATCATCAATGCTCGGTGCTTCTTCGATATCGGTTATAAACTCAATAATACCCTCGCCGGATTCTTCTACCGCTTTGTCATTAAAATCTTTTAACACATTGTAACATCGCTGATCATCTACACTCGGAGCTATCAAATACAACTTGTCCCATTTCATCCATCTCGTTATCAAATTAAGTAACAATTGTGTCTCACCACTTCCAGATGGTCCGATTATAATCATTCTAATTGAATTCGGCAACATCGCGTGGTGTTTAATAGGTTCCCGTCGTCGGGTAGCTGAATAATCAATTACATTCATGTTATTATAAATAAATTATGGATCCATATTGTGTGAAGTGTAAGGCGCGTACTGGCACAGATGACTTGACGACGATTAAAACTAAAAAAAACCGATCGGCATTTTCTGGTAGGTGTGTACAATGTAGTACAAAGAAATTTAGATTTGTTTCTATGAGATCTGCAGGAAATGCTAGCATTTCTGATGATTTAAAAAAACGAGGAGGTGATATTGCAGCCAAGCTAACTAAACTCCCGGGAACACCATGGGCAAAGTATCCAGGAGAAAAACATCTTCCAGGGTATAGTTATTGTGGACCCGGAACCAGACTCGATATCAGACTCGATGATCAAAACCAACCCAAACCCGGTGAAGAACCAATAAACGCCATCGATAAGGCATGTCATGTTTATGATGTTGCTTATAAAAGCAGTAATCTGCAACACAGACATCTCGCAGATGTGAAATTAATTCATGCGTTGAATTCTATCACTGATAAATCTTTCAAAGAAAAATTGGCTTCATGGTTAATATAATCAGCGATGAAAGGCAAATTGATGTTAGGTGCCGGTAATTAATAACAACATGGAATCTATTTACTATTCTCCAAAAGGATACTGGAGGGGTAAAGGAGCAATTGGTATACTCGCTAGTGCAGCATCGGTGAAATATACCACTGCAGCGGATTGGTTATCCAAACAGGCGATATGGCAAATTTATCTGCTGCGGCCTAAACAAATTAACTACTCGGTTTTTAATGTGACCGTTCCTAATGAAGTTCATCAAGCTGATATATTATTTCTGCCGCATGATGGTGGTTACAAATACGCGTTAACTGTAGTTGAAGTTGCGAGTCGATACAAACAAGCAGAACCGCTAGCGACAAAACCATCAACTGAAGTAGCTTCTGCATTTGAAAGGATTTATAGAAGGGGTCCTCTGCGCTGGCCAAATCAATTAAAAGTAGATCCTGGCAAGGAATTTCAGTGTGCGGTTCTATCAACAATGAAACATCATAATGTCACCATCAGACGAGGGCATACTGCACTACATCGCGATCAGGCAATTGTTGAACGGTTTAATCGGACACTTGCTGAGCGGTTATTTGGATATCAATACGCAAAGGAATTCATTCAGGATAAACGATCCCGTGAATGGGTCAAGAGATTACCAGCTGTGATTACCGCGCTTAATAATGATATTACTCGAACAATCAACATGAAACCTAACAACGCGATTAAAAAGAAGTATATACCACAACCACAAAAAGATTTTATCAAAACAACCAATACTCGGTAATGTCACTGTTAGGTATTTATATGAACCAGGAGAGCTTGAAGGTGGCACAAAAAGGGCTACTGATCCTATTTGGAGTGCTACTGCGCATAAAATATCCGGCATAACACGATCTACCGGTAGACCAGCAATTTATAAACTGGATTCAACTGCCCCTCAGCGAGGATTTACTCGTGAACAACTGCAAGTGATACCCGAGGATACTCAATTACCACCGCGTGGTCTTAACTAGCATCTCTGCGTCTTCTCCTGACTCTGTCAGGACAACTCTTCGAAGTTGGTTTATTCGCCATACTCTGGATACTGCAAGATAGACTAAATTTGACCACTCGATGTGATTATCCACCATCCAAACAATTGTATCGGATATAGTCAATCCCTGTGAAGAATGTATCGTCGCTGCGTATCCTAGCGTCCAAGGGGATTTATTAGCGCGTAATGCATCTTCGACGACGCTGATATCAACCAGCACAATATCATTTAGCACTAAATTCTGCTTTTCACTCTGTCCTGGAATATGAACTTCAATATTCTGTTTTCGTGTATCCGAAGGCCTATAAAATAACGGTACTGGAAGTGTTGTAAATTTTTCTTTATGCAATTCAAATAACTTCATCTGAAGTGTGTCTCTGACTATTTTTCTACTTGTGATTATCAAATCGTTTGGTCTCCATGTTTCCCAAAATGCCTCCATGGGAGGTTCTGAAATTATTTCACGCGCTATTTCACATTGGATTCTATCCGGTTGTAATATGATTAGTTTCTTGAACTCGCGTAATTGTTCATCAAATGCTCTATGATCGGTGTTAATTTCTTCATAATAGTCTACAAAATTATTTAGCCAATCATGTGGGGATAAACCGACAAATGGTGGTGGTTGGCCATGATCGCCGCACATTATCACCGCTGTGTCCGCGTGAAATAACCAATCGAGAAATTTTTCTAATACATCTAACGACACCGTGCATATTTCATCCGAAATTATGACTTTAGGAATAAATTTCTCACCCATTCGTTCAGGAGTCCATTCGTCGCCTTTCCATCCAAAGAAACTGTGATAAGTACATGCATTTACCAATCGTTGTTTCATCTCTCTGGCGAGTCTGTGTGTCGGTGTTAGCACAATCATGTTTGTAGGATTTTTCCCATGAAATAATTCAATCGCACGAGTCGTCTTTCCTGACCCACCACAGCCGTTTAAATAAACTGTTTTATATCTACATATTGGATCAGATATCTGCGGTGCATCAGATAATTCTGATATCTGATTATTTTTCAAGTAATTGTTTTCAATCGTAACATTTGCTGATTCGGAATAATCACACGGTATTTCTTTTTTAATTCTCCATTAACTCCAACTCTCGTCACCAGCAGCTTTGCTACCGCTAATAAATTTAGCCACTGCTTCGCTGTGTTTCGCGTTGATATAAAATGAATCAGTAGCTACTCTAACTGCGGTGTCAGGAAATCTATTTATCATCGAAAATAAATTGATAGAAGCATAAGCCAGCATAGATGCCCTCAAATGTGTATACTGAAGATTTTCACCGTCTGCGTAAGTAACAATCGTACCAAATTTTGTTCCATCGGACAAGAAAGCGTCTTTACGATCTACATATATACCCTTAGATGCAATATCCGCGATTATAAAATCGTATTCGACGTTATCTATAATCAATCGTGAAGAATATCTGTTATTGTATTTTCCACCTTGAGTAAAGTTACCAATTATTCTTCTACCAAGATCCTTTGCGTCTTAATTCCTAACTTCAAATAGCTGTTTGGACCATTTCACGATATATTCTTCGTCGAGATCGGGAAACTGTTTTCGTTGTTTGCTGATTATACTATCTAGACGTTCAGGTTGTGATAACCAGACTTCAGTCTGAGCTCGATATGATATAATCTCTTCACTGACAATCAGCGATATCAGCATGCTACAATCAATCATATACCGTAATAGCACTATTGGCATTAAATATTTTTCAGACATGTGTTCACCAATCCAAACGTAACAGCACGGATGAAGTCCTGTAGCCAATTCAAATGATGCCACACGAGCGAATCCAGTAAAATCAAATTCAGGCAGTGGTCCATTAATAGCAACACGGGTCATCTCGTGTTTGGGATGTCCAAATCGTTTAATAAATCTAGACTATATCAACTGTAATAATACTTTCACGGTCGTATTTTGTATTCTATAATCCACCGTGGTTATATTCTATACAACTTGATTTGATGTCTGTGAGAAATTCAGTTCTTGCTGGTTTCCACGAGTTTCTCTTTCTCGCAAAATGAGCTGCAACCGATGGAATTGTAAAACAATTTGTTAGTAATTGTTCGTCGTCGAAACTCCTTGAGAAACTACTGGCTAGTTTTATCATTGCCTGTTGGAAGGCTTCAGTGCGGTATAATTCTCCATTGGGTCCTACAAACTGATCGAATCCGCTCTGGGGGTTTTCCGCGCTGTGAAGTAACCACACTGATACAGGGTCGTTTTTACTCAACTGGTAAATAGCATCGAACAATTTTTTCTCAGAGAATTCTGGAGTGGAAAATTCCTCGGGTATATATTTTATGGTTCTATTCCGCGGGAATATTGTTACCGCAGGTGTCCATGCGTGTTCGTTATGATCAATAATTTTGATTGGGGTTCCTTTTGATTTATATTTCGGTTCGTATAATATTTCGCCGGTTATCGTCGTTACTGATATTGGGAATCTTAATGATGTTTCTAATTCAGCTATATCCTGAATCGATGCTCCGTTTTTCCTAACTGTTAATTCCCACTCGGTTATTTTTTGGCGTCTTAGATCAGTCAATTTGTTTCCCCGGGATGCATTTGTGAAGTGCTCTATTATTCGTTTTGCTACACAATTAGCCCTTGACGAAGTCATCAACGACAGTTTCATCGGTGCTAGTTTTTTAATACTCGGTTTATCATTTAACGGATATATCCCGTAAACAACTGCTGTTACAGGATAAGATCTCTCGTAATACGGTTTGTCAATTCCAGTCAAAATTCCTGGTTTGGAATCTTGACTCACAGTGACAGTTTTTTTATCCTTCAAGATGGGTTTAAATTTATCACGAATAATCCAATCTCCTGTGTCTGAACGGATAATGAATTTTATTCTAAAAAAATACCTTTTTCGAAGATGTGAAATTATCACTGCTGCTTTTTCGTCATTCATGGTACCGTCAACGATACCATCAATTCGAAATGTTGAAAACAATGAGATGCTCCATCACGCTTGAATTCATTAAAACAATCACGAATTTTAGTTATCATGGTTCTATCACGAATTTTACTCTTTGGTGTATCAGAGACTCTATCGAGATTGAATTTAGCATTTTTTCAAGGCGTAATTTTAGATAATCTCTCAAACTCCTTCATGCTATAATTAAAACAAGTATTTAAATAGAAGAATTATGTATAATGAATCATTGCAAATGGCCTATGATTGGATCAACAACCCAGTGTAACAAATCATGCAGAAAGGAGTTCTGTGGATATCATATGCAAAGTGTTCGTAACGGGAGTTATGGGCCTTTACCCTGCATACGATGTTGTGTAGGGGTGCGTGGTAAATCACAGTTGTGTCTCGGTTGTGGTGGCAAACGATACAGAGAGTTGAAGCGTTATTATGATAATAGAGTTAAAAACTCCATCAAAGATTCCATTAAAAACTCCACTAAGAATTCCATCAAAGATTCCACTAAAAATTCCATCTACGACAAAATCATAAGACTACATCGAAAGATTTCCAAATGTAATCATTCGACCAAACAATGAATTAGACAAATAGTATAGTATATAAATGAACCAAATATTTCGACCACACCCTGTGATTGTAAACTATGAGGCATCCAGTGATGGTATTATCAGAAACCGTAGATTAAATAAGCCAGTTAGTTTTGTGACTAATCAAGGGTATTTGAGGTTTCGCGCTGAGAAGAAGAATTATTACTGCCATCGTTTCGTGTATGAATGTTTCCAGGGATTGATCGATGATGATTTTGTTATCGATCACATTGATTCCAATGTTAAGAACAATTCTCTATCAAATCTGCAAGCTTTTACACAAAGCGAAAATTTGAAACGAGGAAAGACTGGACAATGCTCGAAAAAAGCGAGACCTGTAAGATCTTTTAATACAACAAATAACGAAGAAATAGTATTTTAATAAATAGCTAAGGCTGGTAAGTATTTTGATATTTGTCAACCTTCTGTTCAACGCGTTGCAGAGGGAATTTGTCGATCTGCGATTTCAAAAAAGACCGGACTAAAAATTAAAATCGTTTATGCATAGACGTCCATTTTTCATATAGAAGTATATAATTATTAGTAATATGAATTCTCAAAATATCAATGATGTAATAACCGAAATTTTAGTTTTGAAATCTCAGGGGATTTACATATCGGATAATTTAGACTGCGATAATATTATGTCCGAGTTCCAGGACATTGAATACGGTGCTAACAATAACAAATATGTACTACCTAAACAATATGCATTAATAAAACAAATTCAGAATTCTATCCGTGATTCCCTGTTATGCTGTTTCCAGAGATTCCAATCAAAGATTTTCCCAGAAATTGCCAGCAATTTCCAAAGATTCCAGTGGAATTTCAATTCAATGTCTTGGTAATATTCTCAGCGATATAGCACGATTAGAAGTTCTCATCGGAGGGAAACGAGTTGGAAATAACTCACCGGAAATAATCAATGAAGCAGCTGATATCTGCAGGCGGTTATTTGCCGGCGGTATCATGAACATTGCAACATATCGAGATTTCATTGATGAGTTAGTGGAGGATTATCACAGCGACTGAAAATCTCTTGGTGAAAATTCTACGAATTTTTCATTTCATCATCGGTGATGAATCACTGATTAGATAAATAGTATTTAGAAATTGCAAGCAATTGAAAACACTAGTATTTAGAAATTGCTAGCAATTTCAGAATAAGATGATCATACACTACAACCATGACACACCAGCCAGCATCTATGTAGTAAACTCGCGGTTTCAAGTTTATAGAACATACTATGGCAATGGTTTCGGTAATACAATTGCGGGGTTATTTGCAAGAATGGCTCCAAAAGTGGCGCCGCTAGTAAAACAATTTTCAATGAAAGCTATTGATGTTATTCGTGATAAGGGTATTAGTGCTGTTGGAGATCTTGCCGCGAAAGCGTTTTCAGCCGCGAAGGATAAAGTAACAGCGCTAGTTCGGCTGCAAAAATCCAAAGGAGGACCACTACCGTCTATAGCAGAGATGCCTGCGAGTGTTAGTAAAATTATAAATAACGCAGTAGATCAAAAACTAGCGTCGCTGGTGACTCCGTCATACACCAGCGACCAAAACAACATCGCAAATATGATAGCGGGAAGTGGCTTACAACCACGACGAAAAGGCTAGCGTGAAAATCCGTAGGTGAAAATTCGTAGAATTTTCCATTTCCATTTACGATTTAGACTTTGATAAATAGAATAAAATGTTTAAACGGTCACCTGATCCAGCGTTTGATATAGACGCCCCAGTTCGCAAGGATGATTCTGTACGCGATTATCAATATTACGCCTATCATGCAATAGACTCAAATAGTCGATCAAGAATTGAATTTCAAGTTCATGATACCAGTAAATACTTTCTACCCGCTGAAGCGTTTATAGAAGTAAAAGGATAACTTGTAACAGCTGCTGATACTCCTTCTGTACCAGAACCGTATCCAGTTGGTACTCAAGTCGGGTTTGTCAATAATGGTATCATGGCGCTATTTGAGAGTGCAAGATACCTCATCCTTGAAAAGAAATTGAGTCGATAGAACGTGATGTTGATGTGGCCACAACAATAATAGGGCTAGCAAGATATTCCGATGATTATACAAGATCCGCGGGTCCTTCTATGATGTTTGCAAAAGATGTAAAAAGTACCGATGAAGGAAATCAATTTATTATAAGACGACCAAATGATCGTGCTGGTCCTCCTGCTCCTGCTGCTATCGAGGATATGATCATAAATGCTGATCCTAATTTCAATCTAGGAGCTGCAGCACGTATATTAATGTTGGGAGGAGCGCGTAGATCATTTTCATGCGCGATTCCACTACATCATATATTTGGATTCTGTAGAAATGTTCGAAAAGTTATCTACGGAGCAAAGCATACAGTAGTACTCGTGCGAAAGAGTGATGACAATGACGCAATTTGGAGGATTCTAGCAGATGCTGCAAATCCAGATGCTGATGCTGGTAAAGTTATTTTAACAAAACTATCATTGTGGATGCCAGTGTTGACTCCATCAATCACCGCAGAAGAACTATTACTATCATTTATGGATCAAGGAGGAAAATCATTACTAAGTTGGCTAACGGTAAGTACAGATGTTAAACAATTAAATATTAATGGGTTATTTACGTGGAACCTAGCATCAAAACAAGGCGTTGCTGCGCCACGTCATTTATTTATTGCGTTACAGGATAACACACGAGTTGGCGATCAACGTTTCAGCCATATGATATTTG
Organism: Unio delphinus; assembly: GCA_029339505.1. NCBI lineage: Eukaryota > Metazoa > Mollusca > Bivalvia > Unionida > Unionidae > Unio > Unio delphinus. The sequence continues at coordinate 30,778,615 of JAQISU010000047.1, forward strand.
ATCAATTAGGTGTTTAAGACGTCTCACTGAGAATAAACGGCCAGCAGAAACCATCCGAAGATGTACAACTTGATTACGGTCAAAATCATATTGCTCGCGTGTATCATAGGTTGTTGTCATTTATGGCACACGATCAAAATGTCGATACTGGTCTGCAAATATCACAATTGTATTTTAAGAATTTATACCCGGTCTAATACCGCTGGAACATCTTGATTTAACAAGACAATCCGTCGTTGATATACACTTTAGAGCTAATGTGCTTCGTGGTGCTATTGCTAATTATAGAGCAGTTGCTGTCATTCTCAGCGACAAATCAATGCTACTCGAAGGTGTTGGCGGAAGAATGAGAGTGGTAGATGCGCCAGTGGAAAATATGTAAGCTGAAAATCCTTTCTGATTTTTCCATTGAATCGCTTTGCGATTTAGAATTAATCTGTTATTGTATAATGTCATATAGTCATATCAGTGTTGCGTTAACTCCCTGTCAACTCAAGAAATTGCAATTGGAATCGGCTAAGCGATGTGGAACCACGATAACGCTGAAACCTGCACAGATGACTGGCGGGGCGTTTAAGTTGTCGCTGACAACTCATCAAGTGAAACACTTCAATGATGCTTTCAAGGATAAAATAGGCGTTCAGATCACTCTCTATGCGGCTGCTATCAAAAATATGATTAAAACCGGCGGTATATTCCCGTTGTTAGCTGCAATTCCAGCGTTGATTGCATCAGCAGCCCCAGCGGTGGCTAAAGCGGCGGCGCTAGGAGCCGTTGGTACCGCGGCAGGGATGGCACATAGAAAGCAACTGGACAGGGATATAAAAAAAGGGAAAGGGTATAAGACTACCAGGAACCCCGTATTCATGGTACAAAGGAAGCGGCCCGAGAATCCCAGGAACGGTTTACTAGTTGGAGAGTCTTTGGTTCCTATGTCAAATTTTGATTTACTCGATGCTGCTAAAAAATTGGCCATAAAAAACTTCAGAGGTGTCTTTATGAAAGATCAGTTGGCGACACAACCAAACAGCGTTGAAACCGGTATTATTAATCTCGATAACAGCACCGGACCTGGAACTCACTGGGTTGCATTCGCGATTGATCCACGTGGGATTGTTTATTTCGATTCATATGGATTAGCGCCACCGAAGGAATTGATGCGTTATATAAACCGCTTAAAAACGTTTCGAATGAAGACTTGGTATTCTATGCTACCAGCACAACAAATGAATGATCCACCAATATGCGGCAGCGAAGTATTAAATGTCCTTGACGCTATTTCAACATCTGGAAAACCACCACATGTTGTCGTAAATAAATACACTAGTAATCGCTGGAAATCGAAACGATTTTAGAGAAAGATGTGTAAAATAACATGATTGATATTTGGGGGAGATCTTTATCAATGCTGAAGAAAGCCGAACCCGATGGCACTGCAACCGGTGATATAAAGTGAATAATCGAAGATGAAATAGCTGAGACGTTGAACTTAACAAGTGTTGACCCCGGGGAAATAGTTGTATTTCAAGATCGTCAAGGTAAATTGAAAACTAGTAATGTGTCGTTGGATGATATTTTAGTTAAACAACGAAACGCAATCGAGAACACCGTTGCGCTATTTTCCGATCAGGGTAAACTCAAACCGGGTGTACTTTTTTCGACGATTACAGATAGATTAAAAACTCTCAACGATGAGTTCAAAAATTCTATGTTGGAACTAGCAACACTTCAATCTAGAATTGAAGAACACGGAAAACAGTTTTCAAATTTTCGTAGAAACATCGTATATAAATTTATTGGAACCACGTTGGATAAAATTGAAATAAAAATCCCTGATATTAAAAAATCCATCGATGAGATGAAAACTTCATCCAAGATATCAAAGATGATTTTCCGAGGATGATAACAATCATTGAAAAAACAAAAATTCCTCATGAGAAAACCAACAACGTAGTATACACGATCCAACACGGATCATTTGTGTGGACTCCTACAGACAATATACTAAGTATCACTGCAACCGTCAAAGCTATTTATCGATTAACACTAGTAACACCGACTCAATTTATTATATCATCGTTGAGTTCATCCGGGGTCAACAATACGATATCAACGATCATCGACAAGGATACAACTGAAAAGTTCACGATAGCATCCACTGATAAGAATTTGGCTAAGGTTTCAACAACATGGTATATGGAATTCGTAGCGGATTTAAGTAAATAACTGTTCCAATTGAAATCTGTTATAATAAATAAAATGTCATCACTGTTGACTTCGTCATCAACGGTACCTTCGGTATCTCAATATCGGTATGATCAGGCCAGAGAGTTTCAGACTAAACTCAAAGCGTTCACTGAAGAGTATGCAATGAAAATTAAAAAATGCCAACGAAGAATCACCGCAGTTGACGATACCGTGTATTCTGTGAGTGGTGTAATCACCGGAGCTGGAATTATACTCTCCGCGATGACAATGATTGCTCCGATAGCTGTTCCAATTTGTATATCAGCGGCAACAACAATCGCGGGAATAATTTCGATAATACCAAAAAAAAAATATCATCATGCAGCCAACGCAAACTGCAAGACTACGTAATTAAATTTCATGTTGTATCAACCGCGTACTCGCAATTATCTTCGATGATATCGTCGTCGCTCGATGATACATTTATATCCGATAGTGAGTTCTCAGCGATGGTAAGTATTTATGATTCCGCGATGTCAAAATTAGAAATACAACATGAGTATAATAACAATGACAACACCGCAGGAATTACTTCAACGAATAGTGGAGAACACAAATCCAGTACAAACCAGCATGATCTCAATAACATCAACGAATCCTGAATTCAGTGTGAATTTCCCTATTCCGATTCCCGTGAAGGAGATAGCGCTAGCAAAACTACGAGTGTATCACAGTTGGCCTAATATTAGGTCGGTAGCATTTGGCGGTCAACAACCGAATAACAGCTTAGTATTTGCGAATAAGAATCGCGAAGATGGGACTCCAGACTGGAACGTTGTTTCAATACCAACCGGATCATACCAAATCGAACAAATCAATGCTGAATTCCAGCGTAGAATACAATCAATTACTGGAACAGAATCGAAAATCGCTATAACGGTTCATGAGCCGACGCTATCATCCGTGATTGAGATAAACTTGCCAAGTTATGTCGTAGATATTTATCAGAGTTCTATTAGAACCGTACTAGGATGGCCTGAATTACCACCTCGGGGGGAAACCGTTAATTTACCACCTGAACCACAAAAATCTGATTATATCACCGACAGGATAAAATCTGATAATCCAGTAAAAAGCTATAGCGGTTACACCAAATTGAATTTTTTCACTGGAATAATAGAAAATCGCGTTAGATATTACACAACTCGACAGGATAAAATCACTGAAAATATCACAGCGATGAATAATGATATTTCACTGTTGTTAATATCTCTTAAATCCGGTACTCTCAACCGAGATGAATTTATCAGTGTCATAGAAACATGTAACAAAATCATCAATGACATGGAAATATTTCATTTGCAAATCATTCAAGAGGTATTAGGTGACGATAATCCTAAAACAAGAACAGAATTTGCAACGAAGTATAATATACGTGCAGTAGAAGATATTCCCACATTCAAACTACACGGATATAATATCTTAGAACTACAAAAATCTCTCAATGATGCCATCGATGAAGGTTTCATAAAAATCCATGACGCATGGAAAAAAAACAGCACCACAACCACAAACAACTATCCTGACACATAATAATGACCCAGATGGTGGCAGCAGGCATATTGCTCCTCAAAATGTGAATATATCCTCGGTGATTGCGCTCAATTTAGTATGTGATGTTATCGAAGGAAGCTATCAAATAAATCTCGAACGATCAAATCAAGCTCAACAAGGATATATTCTATATTCATTTGCACCAACAGCTCCTCCAGGATTTCTAATTATTGAGTCTCCGGTTAATCCAGTCTATATGCGATGTCATAATAATTCGCTAACGAGAATCAACTTCAAACTCACTGACCAGTCTAATAATCTGATTGATCTACAAGGTGAGGTTCTACAAATTAGTCTGTTTGTGAAATCGTAGCGATTTTCATCCTAAATGATTTTCATTGTTAACACCATAGCAGCAGATGCGGCGACGTTGGCGTCTTCGAGGAATTTGCCTCGTCGACGCTTTTTTTACGCTCCATTGGCAAGGTACTTAAACCCAAGAGGTTTTGAGAAACCCCTAATTTGACAAATATGGTTTTAAAATCGTTAAGGCTCCATTTGGCAAAAGGAGACTTAAAATGTTTTGCTTAAAATCTACCCCAATTAGAGAAGTCCGATTCGCCCCCTCTGATGCTCCCTCTTAGATAACCATTACACCTCTCTGTGGCTATAAATAACTAGCTGAGCTATGCCTGTCGACAAACGTTCATAATACTAGCACAATCGATTCTCGTTCATAAAAACACACAACCTAGTTACACAGTGGAGTTAATGGACCTTGCATGTAATTCAGATGAATAGAGTAGAATATATTAAACATTACATTGATACATTATATATAATGTAATCTGTCCACGTGTCTAAACAATATAGCAGCAGAAGCCTTCTGAGAGAAGTTTGGCGTAATGGTGTCAGTATTTTATAGATCATACATAGCCCGTGAAAAGATCAGCTAGCGATCCAATGGACTGTTGAATAAACAACACTGTCCTGACAGCTGGTTGGTGGGGAATTCATCAATTGTAGGAATGTATTAGTTACAATTTAAATAATGTAACTACTGGTAATTGCTTGGGATTAATACTCATCGACCTCATTAACTCTATTCAGTGTATGGGATTAATACTCAGCTATATCATGAACTCAATTCAATGTAACTAGGAGAAGGACTACTGCATGGTTATTGTTCTTCAGTGAAGTTACGAAAAGTATATTCTTTTAACTGGGAAATGAGGCAATGGGGTGGGGGAATGTTCAACTACAAGAATGACTAACATAATTTTTTAACTGAGAAAGGAGGCAATGCGGGTGTGTGTGTGTGTGGGGGGGATGCTCAACTACAAGAATGAAAGATTACATAGATAACATTATTTATGTAGGATGCAGTAATTCCTCTAACACTAGCTAATATGCAATATTAGTTAGGTTTAGAGGAATAACCGCATCCTACCTAAAACATGTTATCTATGTAATCTATTCCCAATATAATTACTTTGAAGTGCTAGTACTGGAATGAATACATCCTACCTAAATAATGTTATCTATGTAATCTATTCCCTATATAATTACTTTGAAGTGCTAGTACTGGAATGACTACATCCTACCTAAATAATGTTATCTATGTAATCTATTCCCAATATAATTACTTTGAAGTGCTAGTACTGGAATGAATACATCCTACCTAAATAATGTTATCTATGTATTCTATTCCCAATATAATTACTTTGAAGTGCTAGTACCGGAACGACTACATTATTTTTTTATGATCTACTACGATGATGAATCGCACTCATGTCATTTTGCATGAGTGCATTTCACCTCACTCGTTGTGACAGGATTTTCGTCTCGCCACCTGCTGGCACATCCCCTGAATTGGGAAATCGCTCTTTGAACTGATCACTATTTCCGTGCCGCATTCCAAGAAAATCTTCGTGCAACATTTCGGATAATTTTCTTTTCCAATTTTGTATAGCTGTCACTATATTAGAAAATATTAAAATGAAAAATTTGCACATACTGTTTGCAGGTCTGATTATTGTCGAAATGATTTTTTTTTTTAAAAACAACAAAAAAAAAAAAGGTATAAAGCCATCTTGCGTATAATTTAAAAACACTCGTATGCGTAATTCCATTTTCAAACTTTTGGAGAAACACTAGTAAACAATTTTCGATTTCGTGTTTGAAGTTTGAACTCGTACCGCTTGGTCTGGGAAATCTTTTAAATTAACGAATCATGCTTAATTGCAGAATTACATGCCAATTATTTTAAAAAGTTCGAGAAAAAATATTTACAACCTTGTCAATAAGATATAATTAAGTCTAGCATTTTGTGTACGCCTTCGTAAATTGATCTGCCACTTTTTTCATCGCCAGTGCTGTTCAACATCTTTCCTATGTTAATTGGTTTGGCAACAAAGCTATAATGTGGAGTACAGAGCTTGCTCGGAGCACTGTGAAAATGAGTGTCTTTGATCTTTGCCTTAATGACAATTGCAGACCCTTGCTTTTAATTGATAACTTCCTGGTATCGTAATAATCTCTGTCTACCGATATATATGCATGTATGTGTGTGTGTGTGTGTGTGTGTGTGTGTGTGTGTGTGTGTGTGTGGTCGCATTCTGCAGGGTCAGATACAAGTATTTTGTAGTCCAGTGAGTTATATTCACAGGTGACCACGACATAACCTGTATTATTTATTTCTACTCTCTAAATTATAAACAGTCTGCATTACCTGATTAAAACAAGCAGCATCTTCCTTGCTAATTTGTGTTAAAATGATGGCCGACTGTCGGGGTGCGGAGGGCACGGGGGCTGTAGGTGGTAATTGAAAATCTTAGACTATTCGTCCGCCTTAAGCTCTCAAAGTCGTTACTGACACGTGCAATGTGAAGTGACATACTGTTGTTATTGTGAAAGTATCAAGTCCACTACCTTACATGCACCCACCCCTTTTCGGTACACCACCCACCCCAACCACCACATGATACATATTTCTTTTTTCTCTCTGGTATTGTTATGATTTGTATGTTATAAATTTGAGTACGATACAATTTCGATCATATTATGACAAGCATAAACGTTTAAAGTGCCAAAATACAGCCAAAAATATTTTACGAGGGTTTCATTTTTCTCTACTGGTGAATATCAAATCGAGAAATGCCAATATTAATTAACGAAAGAATTTCAAAGCCATGTTAGGTAACTGCGGAATTCACGATCATGTTAGGTGGCTGACAATAATGTCAGTTAAGTGAAGTTCCACTTATATAGATTGCGTTTTATTTTCCATCAATCATTATGAAGAGCTTCCCAAGTTGTACTGCTAGTCAGCCTGTAAAAGATACAAAAGTCCATTAAGAAAAAAAAAGAAAATACAACTCAAGTCTCAAGTAATAATAGCGATTTTAAAACCCCCAACTATATCACTATGGCAGTGTACGATACACAACTATATCACTATGGCAGTGTACGATACACAACTATATCACTATGGCAGTGTACGATACACAATCGATCATGGATAGGCGACAGAGTTAATAAACATAATAATAGTTGGTAATATAGTGAACTTCAACATAATTTTTTTTTACTTATAAGATCATAAAAATCTCATAGCCACTCATTTATTGTGTATCATAAATTTTTAAAATTGAAAAAAAAAAGAAAAAACTAGACCAGACAATATGAATGTATAATTCAGAATTTAAGAAACCACTAAAGAATTCATATGTACTTGTGCTACACTCTCGAGTAATAATACAAGAACAGTAAAATCAAAATTAAAAATCACTTGACACCATGCATTGTTATTCCCAGATCGAAGGGATACGAGAATAGGAATTGAAAAGTCCACAAAACCCGAAAAGAATCCCCGAAAGATCAAAGTGTACAAACAACTAGACTGGAGCGCTGGATCAGTGTTAAAAACGTGAGGTGTTTTCAAAAGCATACGTTTAAAATAATTTAAAAACCAGCCCCCTCCTGTGTACACCAAGCCCCCAAAACCACAACAAAACAAAACAAGCAAAACAAGCAAAACCAAAATTAAATTTAACAACTTACTGGACCAGTCAGTTTGTGATCCATTTTATAAATGCAAATAATAAAACTACCAAACCCTTCAGATCTGGGCAACTGAACTTGAGCAACTGAACTCGATAGAGTCATACTATTCGACCAAATGGTTCTTTACTTACTACTGTATGTTTGATATACCAAATATTAAATAACACTGCTGCTATTAGAACTAATTAGAAATAGTACTACATCAAATGGCGTCCTGAAAGTGCTATAATTGTGCTACTGAAAAGTAACCGGATAAATATAATATATTATTTCAATGAGTAAAGCTGTGTTCAGACACAAAGGTAAATAAGAGTGAATGAGAAAGCAGAGAGACAGACTGATGGACGTACAGACAGAGATTGAACAGGTGCATAGAACGAATACATAAATAGGGTACATATGTATATATAAATATGTATGTACGTGTGTAGTTATGTATCAGCGTTCATACAGACATATAAACATGAAATCATGCACCCATCCATCCATCCATACCTACCTGCCTGCCTGCCTGCCTGCTTTCCTGCCTGCCTGCCTACCTACCTACCTACCTACCTCCCTCCCTCCCTCCCTCCCTCCCTCCCTACCTACCTACCTACCTACCTACCTACCTACCTACCTACCTACCTACCTACCTACCTACCTACCTACCTACCTACCTACCTACATACATACATACATACATACATACATACATACATACATACATACATACATACATACATACATACATACATACATACGCATGCATGCATATCAGCGCTCTTGTACAGAAACAACAATTAGCAGTCTTGGACTGTGGACCATTGAGGGTTATGTGGACAAAATCAAACTTGGCTTCTTCAATAAAATCTGCAGAGCTTCTTCAATAAAATCTTCATTTGTATGGAAAATTATATTCCACAGAAGAATCCTTGACTTCTTGATACATGAGAGCGAGAGCATTGGGTTTGTTAAAGATATATATCGTGTTCTTTTGAAATATCAGCTTGGCGGGTTTTTCCACCTATACGTGAACACTATATTCTACCCCGAAATCGGCATGGAGGAGGAATATTGAAATAGCAGTTCACTGCTGCGAGGAATCATTGTGGAGATCTAAACTTGAAATGAGACCTGAACGTTTACATTATGCAAGTGTCCATACTAATCTTCAACCACTTGCAGTTTGGACACTTGGTAAATGTGTTCCTAATAAAACTTGGACTTTCGCTAACATTGCTTATTTAACTATGTGTCCCATTACAATAGAGAAGGAAAATAATTGTAAACTCTGCAAGAGATTGATTATAGACAGAACCAAACATATGTTACTATTCTGCAACGCCCTAAATGACGAGCGTAACACTATGTTTGAAAAAATAATAGATGCCATCGACATCCTAGACTCCCACTGGCTTTTATGTCAGGACAATGACACCCTACTTCATATCCTTTTGGGCAAGAGAGTGGACATCTTTGATTCTATGGATGATCAATCATGGCAGGCATTCATGTGTGTGGTGGCTGACGGAATAGACGCAATTTACAGAAGAGCAAATGAACTTGTAAATGATATCCCATAGTATGCTTATTCAGTAAATTAAAGAAATGGACCCAATTCATTTATATCGAATAAATAACTCACATGTGCTCTAAGTGAATGAGAACATGATAATTAATTTAAATCGTTTTAGTTGAATGTAAATAATTACAATTCCATTATTTCCCCTCTCTTAATCTATGTTGCATATATAACTCGTTTGCAGCGAGTTCTCTCACGTATGTGTTTTGACATTAAGTACTCTTTGCTTTTGTTGCTATATAGTGTACTGTAAGTAATTTAATCACAAACTATGTTCATAACTTTTTTGTATTTACGAAACATTAACTGAATGAAATCTCTTATGTAGAGGAAAAAAAGAAAGTCAGTCAGTCAGTCATACATACATACATACATACATACATACATACATACATACATACATACATACATACATACATACATACAGTGTCACGGAATTATATAAACTATTTTATTGCATACATGTACTCGAGTTTTGTTTGTGAGTACAACGATACCCGAGGTGTGTTGTATTTCGAAATAGTGAGTTTTAGCCCAGTGCACAGACGATATATGTGTAAAATTACCTCACCGTAGTTAAAACTCTTTACATTTCGGATAGTCTTGTCAGTCAGCGGTCTACTTTAAGGACTTGCACATCTTCGGCTGTAGAGGTATCTAAGTTAATTAAGATCTTGTATATAATGTACTACTACGTCTATTTCTGTATGTTTGCTATGTAGCTTTGGTTTACGCAGTATAATGCACATATTTCTATTATTTGCGAATTAAGAAGGGATTTATAATATAATAATAGCTACACTTTAAGACATGTAGGATTCTTATCGAGCAGGGTTAGGTTTACTTCTGACTCGTTGTTTTGTAATTATTGTGCCGGTAATGTAATCTGTATAACTTACCGTGTATAACGTCAATACATTTTCTACCAGTATTACGTATAGTACACGGTGTTGGATATGTTTTCACATGCCCGGAGTGAGTAGAGCCGTCCAGAGTATCTTGAGCGTTCAGATGGTTTGGAGTGTCTAGGGTTTCTAGAATGACCAGAGTGACATGAGCGTGCAAAGTTATCAGAGTGACCGGTCACGACGCAATGCAAGCTGTAAAGCCAACCACAGGAATTAACCGTAGCAGCTGTGAAAAGTGTGCTGATGCCGGAGTGTATCTCCTTACATATAATCTTGTAGCCGTGCGTTAATTATTGGGTTCCTAAAACCTATTGTATCTTTCCGATACTGTAAAGAGAAGTTGTATATCTGTCCCTTTTTGTTTGCATAATTTCACTATTCTTGAGTGGATACATTTTACAAGTAAAATTTTACATTGTTTACTAGTTGAATAAACTGTATCCATGTTTTTTTAATTATAAAATCACTATAAATCATTCGCCCTTGTATTGTATTTTGTAAAGCAATTTATTTGTATTTTTCCTTATTACATTTGTGCGTTATTATGTTAAATAATCCAATATTTGGATTATATATACACGTATGGATTCATAATTAATTGCTAATTAAAGTTATCTATTATTAAACAATTTATTTATATCATCGTCAAACGTGTTCTGTTGTGAATCCGGAAATCCCACCAGGTTATCGTGTTACATGGATGCATACATTCATGCACACATACATACAGCAATATATTCCCTCTTAATTTGCTTTTCCCATACAATGGAAAGCACACATTATATTTCTATGATGCCAATAAATTATATATTGTACTTTTATTTCCTCGATGACCTTTCATTTCTCAGTTGGAAAGCAATAACTGAAATAACAAGGATATAAACCACAATGAAACTAATAAATATTAACTTTCAGAATGGTATGGTTAATATGAACATGAGCTGCTGCATTGTAAAAGGTTCGCATTGTGCCTTTAGACGCGAGACCAAAATATATTTATGTTGCACTGTTTGAGATAATTAAAATATTCATCCATTTTATATCAAAATTTCAAATCAAACATAATCTTGTTAAAAGTAGCATAGTTCTAGAATGCATACTTTTTGATGAATATACACAAGCGAGTTAGTACATGTAGGCTGCAGGTATGTCATAGTCTAATTAAATAAGCAAGTAAGTTAGCAAGAAAGCAAGCTTGTATGTGAAGAAGTAAGATACTAGGTAGGTAGGTCAGTAAGCATGCAATGAAGCAATTATGAAAGTGACGAGTATCTGCATACGTACGTAAATACATACATACATACATACCCGTGTCCAGGAATTTATAATAAAAAAAATGTGTGTGCCTGTTATCTACGTCATAGGTATTTTCAAAACATGGTCAGTAGTACGATCCGTCACGTGGATTAAGATCCGTCACGTGGATTAAGATCCGTCACGTGGATTAAGATCAGTCACGTGGATTAAGATCCGTCACGTGGATTAAGATCCGTCAAGTGGATTAAGATCCGTCAAGTGGATTAAGATCCATCACGTGGACTATTATATGAAATATGGTCCCATTGGAAAGTGTATATATGGAGAAAACTGAGCAATCAGATTAATTCCGTTTTGTTCAGTCGTCCTTTTTGTTTGTGTTTCTGTTGCAAGTCGGAAGACGTGTTCTATGTTGTACTTGAATGTTATTCGAGAGAATTGTTTTTATATCTGGACTGATCAGTGCAAATAGAAAGTGCCATTTAATTGGACAATAATATTGATCTCGGACTGTTGTAAACTATTCGAAGGAGTTCTGGATGACGCAACTTGTAGGACCATTACATTTGCGGTTTTTCCATCTTTTGAACATTCATATAATGTTTTGAGGATTTCTTTGGATTTGCTTCATAATAATGTTCCTCACATTCTCATTTATAACATTCGTAACGAAAATATTTAAGTTTTACAAAACGCATTGGTTGTTCTCCTTTCTGTTAATTTTTGTGTACGACAATACAGTGGTCACATAAATTGGGGGATCTTTCGGGAAGTTTATAAATAATTTTGAGAAATTGACATAGTTTTCAAATTTAAATGTAGTTTATTTAGGACATATTCTGTCTCTGCACTTTTGATTTTACATAGTTAAAAGCAACAAACTTGCACAATGTCATCTAATAAAGAGAACGTTCAATCCTACACAGAAACGGTTATTCTTTTCAAAATTGGAATTGATCCAACGTGCCAGGCAATATGTTCTTTCGAGGCAATGTCTTCGATGTTAAAATACGAATTGAGAGAGAGAGAGAGAGAGAGAGAGAGAGAGAGAGAGAGAGAGAGAGAGAGAGAGAGAGAGAGAGAGAGAAAGTGAGTTGTAGGGTTGTACCCCATTATATGTAGCACATGATAGGGTATACGCGTCTATACATCGAACATACGCAGACAGAAATGAGTTGGCAATGATCCGTAACGGTGAGAACTTTGGACCATTTGGCCACTCGGAGAGACAGATTCCAAAAGAAGAAAGAGATGGAAATGGAATTAAAAATGCGAATGAAGGAGAAAGAAAGAGATAGAAATTCAAAACGAAGAAACATGTGAATGAAACGTCAAACTCAAGAAGACTCGCGAGGAATGCAGGAGAGAAAGAGAGACAGACAGATACATACAGAGAGAGAGAGAGAGAGAGAGAGAGAGAGAGAGAGAGAGAGAGAGAGAGAGAGAGAGAGAGAGAGAGAGAGAGAGAGATTACAAAAGAATGGAGTTTCAAATGAAATTTCAAATACCTAAAGAAGAACGATAAATGGAAATGTAATTGAAAGTTAAAGAATTAGAACTGGGAAGATAAAAGCACTCCGCACATGAAACATCAACTTCGATGCTACAAAAATGGTTAGTAACCTCTTTTAAAGAAATAGATGTAGATCAATATATTCCACATTTCGAAAAAGTAGCCAAGAATTAAAATGGTCAAGAGAACACTAAATGTTGATATTACCGAGTGTACTTATTTGCAAAGCTCGAGAAGTTTATTATATAATGCGAGTAGAAGAAAGTTCTGATTATGGCTTTGTCAAGGAATTTGTCTTGAGGGGTTATGAGTTGCCATCTGAGGCACAGAGGCTTATATCCAAACCCATGTCGCGTTCGCTGGGGCAAATTACCAACTTTTTGACAGGTTGTTATGAGTTGCCATCTGAGGCACATTGACAGATGTCGCGTTCGCTGGGACAAATTGCCAAGTATTTGACAGTGGTTATGAGTTGCCATCTGAAGCACATTGACATAAGCTCATATCCAAACCCATGTCGCGTTCGCTGGGGCAAATTACCAACTATTTGACAGGTGGTGTCCATCCTAAAGATTGATAAAGATTATACTAACATACTCAACTCTTACTAGTCGAAGAGTTCAAGAACTGTATCCATAATAATGTAAAAGTACACAATGATGGATGTGTATGTGTTTGTACTTTAGAAAACGTTGTTCGTACAACTGGCGAATACTCCTTTGGTGCACAAAGTTCCATTTAAATATTCCTCTCAGCAGATGGTTAATAAGAAACCAAATCAGTCTGAAGCGAGTACTTTCAAATTTCAATTTGGTACAACTAGTCATTAAGCAATATCTGATACGAAGGATCGGAAATCCTTACATCTTCATATAATACAAGATAGTACTGCACGTTAGTTTTATGTTGAGTTGTTAGCATCATTATACAGACAGATTATTTAATATTGCTCTTGTTTCTTATAGGTGAAGATCATGGTCATGTATTGGAATAAATACGGTTGTGGAGTCAAACAAATGCCAGCCTGAATATGTTATGGAGACTTATGAACCATCCATTTCGTTTTTTTGCACTTATTTGACCTGTCTTTATTAAAATATGAAGGCTCATTGGAGATTGTTATTGTCAGCTGCCTCGCCTTGGTCTGAGAAGTCTTTTTCTGAAAGTGTCCTTCTTCAGGAAGTATAGGACGGTTTTATTCACGTTCCTCTCCATAATATCGTGAAGTCGGGAAGCAAACAAAATTCTCACCAGTTATGTAAATATGTCATGTTGATCGATACAACTTTGTAAATCATGTAAAAAATTTAGTTGTTCCTGTCCCACACAGTGACGATTTAAATAATGATCCACAACCAGATTAGACTGACTTTGTTTCAACCAGCTTTCAAAAGTCTGAAATATGAAATAATCTTTACAATATTTCCAAAACAGCACAATTTCTTGATGATTGCTCTCAGTTGAATATTGGTTGGAAAATTACTTTCATTAATCTAGCAAAAGTAAATAGATTTCGCCGGGTGTTGTTGTGCCGATACCAGCTAAATGTTACCGTATGTGCACTGATTACAGAAAAGTGAACAGTGTCACCAAAACAGATTTATTTCCTATACCAAGAATCGATGACCTGTTAAAAGGATGCTGGAAGATTCTACGTTCAATCTGAGCAAAGAAAATTTCAGCCTCTGCAACTCCAGATGGACTTTATTTACACAAAGTGGTACCATTTGGTATTTATAAATTCTCCCTCTACATTCCAGCGCTTAATGAACATGATAATATATATTATAGACGGCCTTGATGTATAGAGCAACGACATTATTATTAACAACGATTCCTGGAAATATCCTGGAAATATCGACTGAAAACTATCCCGAAATTGTGCGTTCGCAAAATTTTACAATTAGTTTCAGTAGAAATGCGCTTTGCCAAGGCGTGTCTAATTTTAAAACATATTGTCTGACAAGGTTAAGTTAAGCCCGTAGAAGCTAAAACTACATACATGTCTGAATTCAATGTACTTATCAGGGAAAAACAACCGATGAAAAGTTTGGTTATGGCTTTACAACAAATATGGAAATGTTGCATATTTGTTTTTATACTGATGAGCCCCTGAGTAATTTATATTTGCCTGCCATATGTCAGAATGCATACGATAAATTAAAGGACATACTTAAAACTGCACCAGTTCGCTCAGCTCAATATTTCAACCAATCGTTCAAGATGTTGATGAAATTTACTTAAGCAAAGGACATTAGGAAATATATTTTATACCATGGTATTACATGCTCGGTCGCTAGTACCGTTATTTTCCATTCTGTCATGTGATGCATGTCGCATTTATAACAGTCTTCGTCTAACCTTGTTAGGGTCTTGCACAACAATTTGTATCGATTCTAGAAAATTGATAGTGGTTATAAATGTTGGATAATTTGCCTGAAGCAGCAATACACTTCTTAATGATGGCGTATGGCATTATGTGTTTCGTTAGCTATGGCATTAATTGCGTGTCGTTGTTTTACCTCTGACGTGAACACATCGAGTTGAGGCGTAATGTGGTTACTCTGTAAGTTGACTGGCAAGGCGTTTACTTCCAACACGCACACACACACACACACACACACACACACACACACACACACACACACACATCAAGTCGAAGAAATGGGATCTAAGTGCATTATTTCCTTATACATATTGGAATTACCTATCCGCTATGGCCGTATCTGGTATCGAACCCGCTTCTCTTGATTATAGATCCAACACTCTTCCAACTGATGGATGGAACTTAGAAAACATAACTCTTTTTTATATTGTCTTCAAGAACGTTTCATTTTATAAAACCCTTATGTCTCTCGCTAATGATAAAAAGGAGGACTTTCTCGACCCTACTACCAACAGATGCAGCGGAATGTCTATATGAATTGGGCTGCATGTTTCTGGTTGTAAATTAACATTCTTAATCATGCAAGTAATGATAAGTAATGATTTATTGAGGCTAATATTCTGAAAAATGATGTCTACATTATCCGGCCATTAGAAATTACGAGAGACCAAGAACTTTTAAAATCATTTGGCAGGATTCAACAGTAAAAATATCGGAATCCGGGCTAGTTTCATTTATCCTATTTGCCATTCCTCAAGCTTATTTTTTCTTTTTACCTCGACACGAGCTTTCTTCAAAATAGTAAATTGCATTATCATGGTTTAAACGTGGTTAAGTGTTTGCAAATTGTTGTTGTTTTTGGTTTTGTATAACTTTCCAATATTTGATTTAATATATCTTTTAGACCTATTATCCTTTTCCCATCTTTACCTAATTCGCTGTTTTATTATTGTGTAATTCTTTCCATGATTAAGAATTATAGAATATTTGACTCACACCACTTTGCTTTTGATCTTTGCATTGTATCTTCCATATTTTTTTCTCAGTTATAAATCGCTTTTTCCCCCAGTTCTTTCATTATATCGGAGTTGTTATTTTGATATATGAAAGCATTAGTTTGAATATTCCTGAAATTTTTTAAAACAATTGATCATTACAAGTTAATTTCACCTGAAGTGGTTTCCTCTTGTTACCTTCACAAACTTTTTCTTCTACTGTGTTGGCTGTATATTTGTTTCACTAACTGCATTACCATCTTGGAATTTTCATTACCGAGAACGACTCTGCAGACAATGCTAGTTTTATTGCTGAATCTTGTTTTATGCCAAGAATAATATACGCTTCTGTACAATTTGAAAATATGTCAACTGAATCATGTTGTATGCCAGGAATAATAGACTCTTCTATACAATTTGAAAACATGTCAACTGAATCTTGTTTATGCCAGGAATAATAGACGCTTCTGTACAATTTGAAAACATGTCAACTGAATCTTGTTTATGCCAGGAGTAAATAATAGACGCTTCTATACAATTTGAAAACATGTCAACTGAATCTTGTTTTATGCCAGGAATAATAGACGCTTCTGTACAATTTGAAAACATGTCAACTGAATCTTGTTTTATGCCAGGAATAATAGACTCTTCTATACGATTTGAAAACATGTCAACTAAATCGTGTTGTATGTCAGGAGTAAATAATAGACGCTTCTGTACATTTGAAAACATGTCAACTGAATCGTGTTTTATGCCAGGAATAAATAACAGACGCTTCTATACAATTTGAAAACATGTTAACTGAATCGTGTTTTATGCCAGTTATAACAGACGCTTCTATACAATGTGAAAACATGTCAACTAAATCTTGTTTTATGCCAGGAAAAATAGACGCTTGTATACAATTTGAAAACATATCAACTGAATCGTGTTTTATGCCAGTAATAATAGACGCTTCTTTTCAATTTGAAAACATGTCAAATGAGATTACAAATATCCCAGTTATTCTGTTTCACAAGGTTTGGCTGTCGCCAAGTAAATTCTGTCTAGATCGACTGTTTTGCATGGATCTACTACGTCATGTCGGTTCCTGAAATCCTGGACTGCTATTCCTGCCATGGAGCGTTTATTATACAGGATATCATACCAGTCGATCTGCATGTCCTGGATAAAATTCCATTCAACATATATAATAACAGAGGAATTGTACAAATTTCTAATATAGTATGCACTGACATCATGATGACGATATATATATATATATATATATATATATATATATATATATATATATATATATATATATATATATTCAATAACGTAAAACAATTTGCTCATTTACTGTTAAATTTAAGAGAATGTATCTGCCCTTGCAGTCAGATCTATTTCGGTGAATGTGTTCATTAAATTAAACACGAAGAATTGTGTTTATTTGATTCAACAATTACAAGTAAATATATTTGTATTAAACAGTTTTGTTTCACCCAACAGTATTGCAATCGATATACTAATCACAATATGTTTGCTTGATTCTCAAAGAACCTGATTAAACAGTCACAACACAGAAGAGAGTTTAAAATTTTGTATCTAGTTATATGCATAGTTATAAGAAAATAAGCAATCCAAAAGCAAATAAATGAACCCTCCACCACCCACACCACCCAAAATCCCTAGAAAAGAAAAAAATGACAAACAAAATAAACACTCTTATTTTGATCAATTCAATTATACTGTTTACATTCTCTATTGTTACCATGGTTACGAACACTTATTAAATCAAACCTACCGTAAAAGGAGTAATTTAGTTACTTTTATCTACCAAACTGCGTAGTCTTGTCCCATAACGTGCCATGAACGGCCTTAAATCTGCGGAATGGTATTTATAGGAAACAAACACGAATCTAAACAGATTTGTAATGTATCAAAACTACAGGCAGGCAGACTGCAAATACACCATGATCATTAAATAATGTAACTGACCTTAAGTTAGATCATTATCGCAGGGCTTTGAAGAGCTGAGAGGATGATAAAGATAAGACGACCCACCCCCCACAAACCTTAACAGCACTTGGGTGACTTTGGATGATAGGGTAAGTGTGCGGACTGCAATCATACACCAACCAAACATGGAAGCCACGGGCAGGCAATCATTAATAATGAGCACCTAATATTAAGGTAATATCCAAAGAAGTTGATTGATATGACTAAAGAAGCACTGCAAGTAGTATTCAATCCAATAATTCAACCTAGTGCCTCAGCATCTATAATTCATACCTAATTAAGTAAGGGGGGGGGGGGGGAAGAAAATGCTCACTGATTAATTTGATCCGGTTTGATTAATTTCCTTGCACAGAGTAATGGCTTTGGTAAATTAGCGTAATCCAATATTACAGGTATAGTGGCAAACAGAATTTTGGGATAATTAAGCCAAAATCATGGATGGAAGTAATACTGAAAGATATTCATGAAACATCGCTGTTATAAAATTATCCTTCCATAATGTTTTTATGATTTTTCAAAATTACTTTATCATTTAAACATGTCTTTAGTCGAAAATTGAATTAATTTGGGTCTACTGGTGTTGTGTCAAGATTTGTTCCATCGGCAGTATAGATGATGATTGTGATTAAAATGCTTCTTTGTTGGTGTTGCTATTGTTGTTGCTGATGGTAATGATAATGTTGATAATGTTGACAATACAGAGAAAGAATCATCATTCTGGTGAGAAATATTGCGATCATGTCAAATTTAAAAAAATAAAAAATAATGTATCTTTTTGGAATACAAAGTGAAATTTTAAAATCAACTAACGGTATTGTCAATCAAATCTCAAGTAATCCTAAACGTTATATCACAAATGGATTAGTGTTCAAAATGAATTCCAATCTTGAATGGTCTGATTTGCCAATAGTCTTGAACGCTCCAATTTATCAAATGATTATATATATATATATATATATATATATATATATATATATATATATATATATATATATATATATATATATATATATATATATATATATAACGGCTGCCGCGCTTGGCGCTCTGCATACAGAGGTCAGTGTTAGGACTGGTCGACCTGGTGCCAGAATAATATGTCTGGGTGGGACATGCTACATGTCTACGACTTGATGCTCCAGTGCTCGACATTACTATAAACTGCCACACTAAAGATATCGTAGCGATATGACTAAACATTTTGTAAAGCTACGTTAAAAGTCGAACACACACACACACACACACACACACACACACACACACAATATATATATATATTTATATATATATATATATATATATATATATATATATATATATATATATATATATATATATATATATATATATATATATACATCAATAATATAATCCAGAATGTCTTTGAATCAATCCTCAACCATCCTGAAATAGTTTGGTCTAAAATGTAAATGAGCACGTTATATTTGCAACGAATAACTGGAATGCTTAATTCCACTCAAATTATATTTTAATACAAATTTAAAGTCATTTCATAAAGACTGATATTACAACAAGAACGAATAATTGGTTACTTTACTTTCTATATATACAGACTGTCACATGACGTATGATACATGACTTTCTATATATACAGGCTGTCACATGACGTATGACACATGACTTTCTATATATACAGGCTGGCACATGACGTATGACACATGACTTTCTATATATACAGACTGTCACATGACGTATGACACATGACTTTCTATATATACAGGCTGTCACATGACGTATGACACATGACTTTCTATATATACAGACTGTCACATGACGTATGATACATGACTTTCTACATATACAGACTGTCACATGTCGAATTCGTAAATAGGGTCAGATGTCAGATTTGTTTATTTAAATTTTAGCAAACAACCTGATAAAAATCGTATAACTTCCAAGGGAAAATCTAATGTCCTGAGCTCAAAATACAAGTAAACATATTTGTATAAAATAACTTTAGTCAGATAGACCTAAACCCATACCCTCAATTATGGCAAAATGGTCAATCACACAATCCAAACTAACAATAGTACCACATGTGATTTAAACAGACAAAGGAAACTATGAGGTTAATTTGATACAAGCATGACGAATGGATTATTTTGGAACTCTGATCAATGATATTTCTTCCGATAGAGAATTAGTAAGAAAATATGGCTTTCTTTGCACACGAAAACAGTTTTGTAAGAGCAGAGATGATTACGTTCTATCCACCGTGCTGCTTTATTGCCATATTTTCAGTCTATAGGACTCACGGTACTAATGATGTGGGAACCAGTCTAGAAATAGGTGAATATAAAAAGAGAGTATCTCTCTCTCTGACCGGGATTGATTGATAATGATAACAAAATTTGAATAAAACGTTCATTTTGCGACCTTATCCAGGTTGCACCTGAAAGCATCTGACAATTTTTTTAAAGATGAAATTTCAGACCTTTTCAGACTTAAAGTTGATAAAAGGATGATACTCGTCTGCTCCTTGATACTTAGCTGAAAACAAATGTTTCAGAGTCATATAGATCCAAAACGTTCAACGGCTCGTATAGTTTTCTCTACCAAGAAGCTTGCATCAGGGATATTTCAGTACTGACAAATACAAATATATCATGAGCATTCGTAAAAATTAATGTTATTTAATGTTTCATATCATAATGATTCCATAGGTGAATTAACACACTGAGCCCGATAGAGAACAAGAGCAGATATTCCACATATGTATGGAAAATTACATTTACAACAGATGCAGATATTCCACATATGTATGGAAAATTACATTTACAACAGATGCAGATTTTTCACATATGTATGGAAAATTACATTTACAACAGATGCAGATATTCCACATATGTATGGAAAATTACATTTACAACAGATGCAGATATTCCACATATGTATGGAAAATTACATTTACAACAGATGCAGATATTCCACATATGTATGGAAAATTACATTTACAACAGATGCAGATTTTTCACATATGTATGGAAAATTACATTTACAACAGATGCGGATATTCCACATATGTATGGAGAATTACATTTACAACAGATGCAGATATTCCACATATGTATGGAAAATTACATTTACAACAGATGCAGATATTCCACATATGTATGGAAAATTACATTTACAACAGATGCAGATATTCCACATATGTATGGAAAATTACATTTACAACAGATGCAGATATTCCACATATGTATGGAAAATTACATTTACAACAGATGCAGATATTCCACATATGTATGGAAAATTACATTAACAACAGATGCAGATATTCCACATATGTATGGAAAATTACATTTACAACAGATGCAGATATTCCACATATGAAAGGAAAATTACACTTACAACAGATGCAGATATTCCACATATGTATGGAAAATTACATTAACAACAGATGCAGATATTCCACATATGTATGGAAAATTACATTTACATCAGATGCAGAATTCTAGTTCAATTTGCAAAATGAATACCTTATCTACCTCAGACTGGTTTTCAAAGATATTGTTATGAAGTGTGTGAAGAATGCAGAGTACAAGATTGGGTTAATATCTATGCAATAATAAATATAAAATTTAGTCAACTTCTGTTTGCAAAGTACTTATAACCACAAATTTGATATTCTAGTCTTATTTTGAAACATTAGGATTCAGAATGCCGATGATCCCTTAAGAGTTTGTGTACCATAACTTTCATTCACTGAATGTTTTGAAACTTCATATTTTGTATTTTAATTGGGTTATGCATACCTGAGTCTAAGCTTTAAGTTATTCTGGATATTCTGGAGGAATTTTAAGTAATTTCTGTTATTTAAATCTTCTTGCCTGAAGTAATATATAGAGATGGTCACCATGGCATGTTACTCATTGCATATTTTGTCAAGGCCGATACTATATTTCAAACTTAAATTGAAGTGAACTAAATGATGATAACAATCCAAACAAAATAACCTGATTAGCATTGCTTTTCTTAGCATACGTGAATTTGCAATATAATCTATTATTTACTTAAGTAATATTTGACAAACAGAACTCTGTGCACTGGTAACTTATGCATTATTTTAACATGTATACTTGTGTCAAGTACATGGAGGGTGGATATAAGACTTAATGGAAAGAAGTATAGAAATGGGTTAGCATAAAATATAGTATATATGGATAGGCTTATAATGAAAGTAAAGTGTTAGTAAAATTAATCTTTTGAGTCATTATCCCTGTAACTGTATAATAGGAGATAACATGTTATTAATGAAATTACACTCCTTTAGCAAACTTTGTTCTGAAAACACATTATTCCAACACAAGCTTTCTCTACGTAGGAACTAGCATCAAGGATATATCTATATGGGTAAATATAGGTATAATCTTGAGCATTCAGACATGTAATGTTGTTTGAATTTTAATATCATGATATTTCCATAGGCTTAACTAGCGTCATTTGTCCTGTAATGACAATTAGTAAACAGAACGATTTAGCTCTTACACGAATTAATAGCTGTAAATGTTGTTCAGATCAAATCTGAAAATTAATGGTCGAGGAAATTTAGTATTGTTTCCCTACAAAACGTCTTATCATGAAATCCGTAATTACAAATGCATATTGAAATAATCTTAGCTTTTTGGTAGCACGCTCGAATAAATCTCAGATGTTAACAGCGGGCCTTTTGAACTGTCATCAAGCCCATGTTTATGCATTTTCAGACTTGATGTTCGAGTGTTGGCTGCAGATTGGAGCATATACAACACTTGTGTCGAGTTTTACAAGGCTTAAGCAGCAAATGACACTCTTTCGTGACTGAGCAGCTCTATTTAGGATAACACTGTTCACCTCCGATGCATGAACAATGGACTAAACATAGGTACCGTAAGCATTGACAGCTTTATCTTACCCCTGGTCAGCATACCACGGATGATGGTGATCATACACTAGCGGTCGAACATCGTACAAGAAAACAAAGGTGAAGCTACTCACCATCGGTGTCTGGAATTGTGCGTATAGTAATGGTCAGTACATCAGCTGTAACTGAGAGATAATTGACCCGAATAAACATTCAAAAAGAGCGGACCTATGCGAAACTCGCCCGGCAGAGGAAGGACAAATCACACAAGAAGGAACTGCCTACATCGTTTAGAGTAACTAAGTCAATACGAAAGACGTAAAGGTAATCTGAATTTGGCGTCAAATCACATCTAAGTCAGCAAGCTCACAAATCTCTCAGTGGCATGAATGCAGACTAGTTCAAATGAGATACTGGTCTGGACAAAGACAGATATCTATCAACAGTGCCTGCACTCCCACCATGACAAACCCAGATAAGATCAAGGACAAAGTTTAAGAAGACACAGAGTCTGTTATTTCAGAACTTCTGAAAGTAGAGAAGCATATCATTCTTTGTGACCTCTATGTAACCGCTGACACATATGACCATATATAGAAAGGCGTCCTCGGCGAAAATGGTATTGGCCAAAACAATAACAACCGACACCTATTGAGGCAAATAGCCAACGCAGTCTTCCGCTTGCAAAACCGTAACAAGATGATTTAGATGCCCCGTTCTCTAAGTCCTGGCACCTCACCTATGACGTCATCGTCAAAGGAAGTAAAAGACAAGACGTCTGCCTGACGAAGGCCATATGAAGTGTTGAATGTTGGATTAGCACATATATACTCATAGTCTCCATTATCAGTATACATATTCAGCCTAGCATTTGTCTACAAGGATAAAGAAAACTTGAATGTCTTCACTAACAATATACATATTTAGCCTAGCATTTGTCTACAAGGATAAAGAAAACTTGAATGTCTTCACTAACAATATACATATTTAACCTAGCATTTGTCTACAAGGATAAAGAAAACGCTAATGTCTTCACTAACAATATACATATTCAGCCTAGCATTCGTCTACAAGGATCAAGAAAACTTGAATGTCTTTACTAACAATGTACATATTTAGCCTAGCATTTGTCTACGAGTTTAAATAAAACGTTAATGTCTCCACTATCAAGATCCGAATTCAGCCTTACGTTTGTCTACAAGGATAAAGAAAACTTGAATGTCTTCACTAACAATGTACATATTTAGCCTAGCATTTGTCTACGAGTTTAAATAAAACGTTAATGTCTCCACTATCAATATCCGAATTCAGCCTTACGTTTATCTACGAAGAAAAAGAAAACTTCCTCAAAGAGGAAGAGCAGACCATCAAAACAGTTATTTTAATAACTTTACAGGGCTCTTTAACAGCTGATGAAATCTCGTGTTGCATTCAAAACCCCAATTGATCATAATTGTTCTGCAGCATGATTGCTCGCGTTGTAACCGACGGTGTGTCATCTATATAATTCATAATTTGTAGACGTGCGACTGTGTTGGCTCCAACCTTATTTCCGTGATGCTATTCTCTGCCATGTGTACATATCCCGTTTGTGACTATGTAACTAGTCACATACATACATACATACATACATACATACATACATACATACATACATACATACATACATACATACATTGAGGATTGTATTATATTAAATCTTTCAATATCTTAATTTGCGAAATTATTCACAGATGCTAATATTGTACATGTACATAAGAAATTAGAACTATTTACAAATGAAATCATTATGATTGTGTAGGAATCATGATATCGGTTCATTTAATAAAGTCCTACATTTATAATGGTTTCCAATTCGCACTCTGCATTAAAATATATACGTGCATTCTATCTATATATTTGTTTATCCATCTACCAATCTACCTGTCTCTCTGTGTGCCTGACTACTTGTCTATGTGCATATCATCTGTCAATCAATGTTTTAATCAGAATCTGCATTTACACAAAAATGGACGAGAGAGAGAGAGAGAGAGAGAGAGAGAGAGAGAGAGAGAGAGAGAGAGAGAGATTAGGATTTTCCATTAAAGCACCCGTGTAAACCTATTTGTTAAATTCCGCATTCATTTCCTCTACCTGGTCATGTCTATTTAATTCCTAATAACGGTGTCAATATCATACATAAAACATTATTTTTGATACACACTTTAGTCCTTTAATTTTCTATCAGTTTAATTAAGTGACACTCATTGAATAGGAAACAAGTGTCACATACAATTGAATTAATTACTTTTATTTAGAATAGATATTTTACAAAGCAACGCGATGATTGATTTCAACAATGATAAGTGTCCATTCACCTGTCATTCAGTTAAATTTAATATAAAAAGTACGAGTGGTTACTAAAAAGGATGATTTATGGATTTCTCCCATACTCCAAGTACACAACCAAATGCAATTCAATTCGATACCCAATGTGATTAAAGGAGACAGGGTAAGTACGTATGGTAATACATTTGCAATAATAGTAGATTCACACGCAACTATGCAACCTTTAAAGGCACACAACCTAAGTAAAAACGAATGAAATTATATATTTCTTTTTTCAGTTCGTGATTACTTATTTAGTTGAAAAATTACAATTCAGGCTGTAACTGAGGCCGAAATCATGCTAGTATCGGAAATTTTGAGATAAAATACGCGAATTTTCATTATTGTCTGGCAGACAAATATTCGCTATTTGCCACGCCTATATTCATGTAACCTCTAAGTTCACCTCTCCCGAAGATTAAGAATTTTAGCAATGCGCAAACACGTGTTTACAAAACTAATGGCGGACGCAGTCATGCAACTATAAATAGAAAGCGATTCTGAAAGGAGGGTGAAAGAAAGCTATCTGGGCAAATTATGACAGCACACGCATATGTATTGGTGACCAGCATGAACGATGGAATAAACAGAAGTCCACTTTGAGCCTGAAAACTGATTCAGAGATCGCCAAATTCTTGCTAGATAGGTGAGTATCAATTTTGCAATGAACAGTCAAGTTTTTATACCGCTATTTTATTTCTGTATTGTTAATTCTTTATCAAAACGTTTAAGATAACATGTGATATAAACTGGCATAATTCCATTTAGCGTGAAATAAAATGTCACAGCCCTGCAACAATATCGCTGAAACCCGCATGTATACCATGCTTCTGCTGTTTTTGAGGCTACCAAAGAGGATTTATGATCATCTTCATTTTCGCACGCAACCATAAGACTTTATTTAGAGGCAAACAGTCACTACTGTTTCTTTAATAAAAAATATATATAATGTAAATGGTGATGGCTGTAAATGAAAGTAATGCAATACAGTAAAGTATATTTTATGCATACTTTTATTTGTAAAGTATATAAAATTATTGTGTCTAATGAAATATTTATTTTTCCTTGCTATACTAGTTACGAATTGAATGGCAGTGCAAGAAAAACATTAGAAACAGAGAGGAATGTCACAGAAGACATGACCACAACTGCTACACCTGGGCCAACAATTCATAGGATACAAATTCCTGCTGTGTCTGATATAACCACATCGGAATCAGATATGGCATCTGTGTAAGTATTACTAAATTTTTATTAAATTGTCTGTATATTTACTTGTTTACAAATATTTTGGTAGATGCACATCTAACGAATTTATGTATTACCTGGAAATGTATCATTCTATATTAGTTTAATATTTTGCAGTTGGTAAAGATGGTACATTTTGTTATAATATGGTTTGTTATATTTAGAATATTTTTGTTGTAAATTGATTGTTGGCATATGTCTTTTTTTGTTATTTATATGTTCCTCATCCTGTTTGTATTTTAGTTAAAAGGCCTCACGGGAGAATAGTCTTTGAATAAATGAGTCACCCCTTTAAATAAATTATTATTATTATTATTATTATTATTATTATTATTATTATTATTATTATTATTATTATTATTATTATTTCTTGAAGCATTATCATTCCCATCACACAAATCAAGATAAATGCTAATGCTTTCTTTTGATACAAAACTAAAGTTTTCAAGTTCAACATTATTATTTACACACTTCAGAATTTTATTTTAAGTGATTCAGTCTTGTCTGAAGTTGAAAAACTTAAGGAGAAGGAAAGTGTTATGATGGAAAAGTATCAATGTTTTATCAACCCATTTGAGAAAGTATACTAACAAAAATAATTGTGATACATACATAAAAGGGGAATATTTGTGTTAAGTATACTAAAAACAACCATTATGATACATGCATGATATATAATAATAATAATAATAATAATAATAATAATAATAATAATAATAATAATAATAATAATAATAAGGACTTTGTATGACGCCTAATGATATAACTACACTACAGAAAAACAAATGACAAAAAGAATGAAATTGGAAAACATAACAAACATGCTGAAAATATATAAGATACAAAACATGATTAGGTCGTTAAGTTTGTCCCTGCAGTCGAAACAGGTGAGTCTTAAGAGCAATCTTAAAAGGGACCACTGTGTCTTTGTGTCTAATTTCAATGGGCAATTCGTTCCACGTCTTCGGGCCCTGAACTTTGTCCATATGACTTTGTTTTCACCTTGGGAACAATGAGTATACGATTATCAGAAGAAGAGCGTAAGGATCTAGCTGGTGTATACACATGGGTAAGGCTGGATAGGTATGTTGGACTGGAGTCTGTCATTGAAACACAGCACAGAGAACAAATTTTCTGTTTGATTCTGTATCGAATTGATAGCCAGTGTAGGGTACAGAGCAGTGGTGAGGTGTGCTCTGATCGAGGTACTCTAAAGATGATCCGTGCAGCTGTGTTTTGAACTGTTTGAAGTTTCTGGAGTAAATATTGTGACGAACCAGACAGAATTGAGTTACAATAGTCCAGTCTTGAAAGTACTAATGAACACACAAGTGTTTTAGTGGTATTAACTGAAAGATATTTACGAATGGAACTGATGCGTCTCAATTCAAGATATGCAGCCTTGCATATGTTCATGACATGTTGGTGCAATGTGAGAGTACTATCTAGAGTAACGGCTAGGTTCCGTACTGACTGTGAGAATTTAATGTTGGTGTTGCTGATATTTATTTTCTGAGGTAAAGGATGTGAATGAGAAAGTCTTTGTGTTGTGATCAGAATAGCCTCAGTTTTATCATCATTCATCTGCAGCTTGTTACATGTCATCCATGATTTCCGTACTGTGGCAAGGGCGATATGCAGACTGTACATTGCTAAAAAGACTGTTTGAATTCAAACGAGACACAAGTTGAGTTAGAACAACCTTTTCTAAGATTTTTTTTAATATGAATGGGAGATTAGAAACTGGGCGGTAGTTCTTTTAATCGTGATGGTCCAGTTTTGGTTTCTTCAGCAGTGGCTTTTCGATGGCAGTTTTGAAAAATGATGGGAATTCCCCTGATGAGAGAGAGATATTAATAACATCAGTTAGTGAAGGCAATATTGGGTCTAAGCACTCAAGAGGCAGTGATGTCGGAATTGGATCAAGTTCACAAGATTTTGGAGCACTTTTCATCACGATTGTCCATACTAAATCAATAGAAACAGGTTAAAATGCTCCTAACAGTTGTCGCTGAAATTCTGCATCATAACTGTATGGTGACGAATCAGTTGAAATTGTGCTGTCAAGCGAATCTCTAAATGTTTGGACTTTGTCGTCGAAGAAATTTGCAAATTGGTCTGGTAGGTCTAGTGGAGAGAAGGTTGGTGGAAGCGGTGTACATTTGTTCCTTGACCTTAGTTTGTTAGTTATCTCGAAGAGCTCTTTGCAGCTGGAACTCTCCCTGATCTTAGTTCTGTAGTGGGATGATTTGGCTAAATGGACTATGTTTGTGACGTTCTTCTTAATGGCGTCGTAGATTTATTTATGAATAGTGAGTCTGGTGGAAAGCCAAAGCCTCTCTACGTTTCGGCGATGTCTTTTAGCAGTGCGAAGCTGGTCCCTAACACTGCTATACCAAAGAGAACACTTTTTAATTGATTCTCTGCATTTGGTGGCTGGGGTATGTTTTTCAAGCAATGAACGCAGGCAGTTATCAAGTTGTTCCGCTGTTGGATATAAGAAAGTTATTAGGTTTTCTTGGATGTCATGCATGAATTTGGTTCTATTTATCATACGGAGGTTTCTCTTAGTAGCAAATAGAGGTGGAGGGTTAGGGACTGATACGTCGAGATGGCATACAATGCAGAGGTGATCCGATGCAAGTTCGTGGGATACAAGGGTGGATTGCAAAATATTATCATCAGGTCTATAAAGAAACCAGTCTAAAATGTAACCAAGTTTATAGGTAGGTTGTTTAACTGACTGTTTAAGATTGAAAATATGAGGGGAATCTAGGAGTTTTGACATGTATGGTTTACCAGGACAGTCAAAGTGAAAGTTGAAATCTCCAAGAATAATTAGGTTGCCACCTATCGAACTTTTTTTTCTACTAGGAGGAGGACGGTAGAGACATAGAAAATGGACTGACCTTTGTTCCAGTGTGAGCGTTGTTTTGGACTAGTTCAAACGATGTGTGGCAGAAATTGAAGATTGTATTGTACTTAAAGCATTTGATCATGGAATTCTTTGTAATTACAGCAATTCCACCTCCACGAGAGTTGCGGGTGAATGCCTTGATGGAGTAATCGCTGGGTGTTAAATCCGCACACTTAGATTCATCACCTGCGGAATGTAACCAAGTTTCTGTCAGGAAGAAGACGTCAATATTCTGGTCGTTGATAAAATTAACAATTTCTGTGCGCTTTTCCGGTGATCCTACTGATTGAGCGTTGAATAATGCAATACGTAGTGGTATCCCTGGAACAGTTGACACAACGGTTGACAATTTAAGAGGAATTCGAACCAGGTTATTAAAATTAACGGCAGAATTTTTAAGTTGTTTATCCGTTACGGGCAATAGGGAGATAACTGAATTCTTCTTCTTGTTCTATGCCGGCCAGCTTTGAAAGAACGTTTCTTTTTTCGCTTCCGTTTACATTTAAGAAATGATGAATGTATTCCCATTTCTTTTAGTCTTGAGCACAATGTAGTATCTAGAGCCAAGGTGTGGTCATTTAATCCAATTAATGAGGGTCTGTCGTATTGTAAGCGGTCACGTGCCGGCGGTTTATTAAAAAACAAATGACGTCTTAACATTGTGACAAAACAGATGAGAAAAATTCCAATTGTTTTCGTTTCCAAAACAAGTAGATGAATTAACACATACGAACGGAACAGCCAATGCATGATGAAACACAATAATGTAGACGATGATAGAGAACAAGCACAAATATCATAAATATAGCACAAAATCGGAAGAGGCTATCTCGAGCAGTTAAGCGATGGCGGCCATCTTTCTTTCCGGAGTTTATTTTTTATGTAACTAAACTAGAAGTAATTGTATTATATATATATATATATATATATATATATATATATATATATATATATATATATATATATATATATAAGTAATTGTCTTATATATAGTTTGGTATTGGTATTTGTGGATGGTATTTTTGTATGAACCAGAAAGTTGCTCCCACAAAAGCTTTCTTTGCTGTGTATGAACATACAAGTTAAAAAATGTGTAATTACAATATATCTTAAATATAGTATTAATGCATAATTGAAAGAATGAAGATATACTGGTTATCATAGTAAGAAAATGAATACATTATATTATAAATACAAAGCACAGTAAGGCCATAGTTATGGTTTGGCTGTTTATCCAAATGCATATGCTTGTGTATGGGGGTGGGTGGTCTACTGATAATATATGTACACATATACCTCGATAGTAATTTGTCTAATATGTAACCTGCTTGACTGGTTCAGTTGGTGTTTGAGTTGTAGTGGACAATAGATAAATTTTTTAAAGTTACGCAGCTTATTTCTTTGATGCAGCGAGACATTCAACATTGGTGGACTATCTGTTAAAATAAATATATAATATTATTAATCCTTGATCTTGTACGTAGATAGGGTGTGTGTAAGAAAAAAATAAAGTATGCATGTGTACAGGCGGGGGGGGGGGGGTCAAGCTTTGCCTGATTTTTGCACACATGCCCATTGCTGGAATCAGATTTTGCTTCCGGATTTTTTACTTTTTTGCTTGCAATACAATTCATATCGGTCTGAGCTGTACACAGACAGGTGAACATTTGCTAAAGTAGGATAAATTGGGGATTGGAAGTAAAAAGTGTCCAGGAGGAAAATGATGGGTCAGAAGAAGAAAAAACTCCAACTTTTACCCTTGTGCAGATGCCGAATGATGTTTCTAGCACACATAGGCATATATCTAAGCAAATAATTCTTGGAAGCAGATGTATTTTGATGTATTCAAAATGAGCCCACAAATATGTTCAACACCCCCATTTCAGGTGACAAGGAAACAAAATTGTACGGGTGGAATGAGTTGACTATTTTCTGCCTGTATAATGCTACTGTACATTGGCATTTTCATCAAAACAGATTTATGGGGATTTATAAATTTTAAATAGCTCTCTGCATCTGAATCAATTTATTTATTTAGTCATTTTACTTTGTTTCAGAAGTACAGCAGAACTGGAGAATTTCCAGAAGTTTGATTTTATTGTATGCCTCCAAGAGACATTAATATAAGCCATTAGCTTTCGGAGCTAGGAATCTGTTGGCAGCTCTTGATCATAACAATCATATTGACAGAGATGTAATTGTAAACACAGATGGAACAATAAGGTAATAAACTTTATTCTAGTTTGTTAACATAATAATTTATTATTGTTAAAATATTAATGCTTTACCTGAAAGCTGATAAACCATCTGTTTGTGGTACAATTTAATCTTTTACAGAATAAATTTTTGAAAATAAATTTCATAAACCAATTTTGGTTAGAATTAGTCTAATGTAATTAGAAAATTCTGTAAATAATCTAAACATTTTTTGATATATGGGTAAGATATATGTTTGCTATACTTACATTTTCATCTGTAGCACAATGATTTGTTACATGTAATTGCATGCAGTTTTTATTTGGACTTTTGAGAATCAAACAAATATAAAATGACATTGGAAATGAAATGTTTGCATTTTCTTGTCAGATACCAAAGGTAAAAAAAGTGAGAGATGGTCTGCAAACCCAAAGAAAGCTGATCATCAGTACCTGTATATTCCGGAAATAATTATGATAATATTGAAAATGAGGTTAGATGATAGAGATGGCATGAGCCAGCCAGTTGTTTTGGACATAAATGATCCTAGGTGAATATCTGATGTACTTGCTCCAATACCACCACCACCTACAGAAGAGATTGTTACAAAGCTGAAAT
Organism: Unio delphinus; assembly: GCA_029339505.1. Lineage (NCBI taxonomy): Eukaryota > Metazoa > Mollusca > Bivalvia > Unionida > Unionidae > Unio > Unio delphinus. The sequence goes on from JAQISU010000047.1 coordinate 30,811,255, forward strand.
CTCATTTTAAGTTCAAATGATTTAGGCCTTTTAGTCCGGTAACACCTATTGATATCAAATTGTTATGGAGAGACTATTCTAGTGATTGTATGGTAACAAATGATTCCTACCATGGACTCATATAGACTTTGACTAAGTCTTTCTTGAAGTGCCAACCATGAGCCAAAGTCCAGCATCTGTTTGATTTCCAAGTAGCAGTTTATCTTCAGACCACTGTTGATTATGTTCTTAAAGCTTTTAAAAACATGCATTTAAACAAAAAGATGTAACACTTTTTATAACTTTTCATACCCATTGCATTTATACTTGTCTTATATGTATGTTTAGATTGAGGTAGATGCAGTGTATTTTGGCCATATGATGTATTAATTTAAAAAAAACACAGCAGAAACTATACATTGTAATAAATTAAATCTTATAGGAGTAACAAGATTAAATTCATGTAATTGCAAGTTGGTATTATTGCATAATAAAGTACCTTTTAATAATGTTATTTTCTAAATGTTTTGTGTAAAATTAACGTCAGAAAGATTTCTAGAATACTTTGAAGAAGAAAAAATGTAAATTGGAGCAAATGACTTCAATCCATACTTTTCATCTTGATTTCATTGCTCCCACTAAACATTACTGTACCTATCAATAGACAACACATTGAAGCATTAAAACTCATATGTAACTGAACTAGACCCTTTTTTCCAATCAAAGAACATGTGTTGTGCCATGTTAGTGCATCTTAATTTAACTACACTTTTTAGTTTCATTACAAACATCCAATATTAGGACTGCCTATTTATGGTTTTATTATTTGCCTAAATACTGATAGCAACAATATGTAAAGAGTTTTTTGCTTCACTACTATATATATATATATATATATATATATATATATATATATATATATATATATATATATATATATATATATATATATATATATGTATGTATGTATGTATGTATGTATGTATGTATGTATGTATGTTTTTTCATGAAAATGAATTACATCAGAAAACATCATTGAGCTTAACAACATTGTTTCGAATTCCACAACATAGTATTGTCCCATATTTCTGACTACATTATTAAATATTTAGGCTAAATCTTCTAACACGAAATATGTAATGTAATGAAGTGGTTTATCACAGGTGCAGCGATGTCGGCCATTACAGGCTCATGTACAGCTTCAAACTGATTTTATAAAGAAAATAATGATGTTAACTTCTGTTTTGTTAAAAAAGAAATAAATTTTAAATGATCTTCACCGATTATATTTGTTAACAAATTACTATTTACATACTGGTGTTGACCGTTCCAGTGGCCTAGTGGTAAGAGCATCCACCTCATATGCAAGAGGTTGTGGAGGCCTTGATCCCTGACCAAGTCATACCAAAGACATAAAAATGGTATTAACAGCTGCCTCATGTATTACTCAGCATTAAGAGGTTAGTTTATGGACTGGTCGTCCTACTGTCAGGATAATGTAACTGGGTGGGATGTCATGCTACATGTCTGCGGCATGATGCCTCAGTGCTAGACATTACTATAAACTGCCACACTTCAAACATCATAGCAATATGACTAAAAAATGTTCATGGTATATACAAAATCCAAATTACACACACTGTTACAATTTTGAAACAGAATTTGGCATATTTTCATCACTGTACAGTAGGTCCAATTTCATGAACTCGAGCAGTGATATACTGCTGCAAGCAGGGTTAATGGTCAGTTAGCAATTAAAACACCCCTGTGAATGTGTAAGAGTTTGTTTGTCTGCGTAGGCTAATTACAACACTGACATAACTTAATGGGTACATCAATGTCGGTATAAAGTACAACCAATCATTTTACATCTGAAAAATCAAGAGGGCAAAGTGTGTGTGTGTGTGTGTGTGTGTACCTATCTACCCTAATTTTAAAAGAAATGCAATAGGAAACATACATGGGGATGGGGGGATGGGCTTAATTTCAATATTTGTTTCTCTGCAGTAGTTTGTTTAGGTGATGTACTAAAGTTTGGCATTGAGTAAATGGTAATCACTTGTGTCAAAAGCATAAAAACCAAGCATAGGATACTAAAACATCAAAGTAATTTCTATAGAACTGTCTAGTATTTTGGAATGGGATGTCTGTAATCAATCGTTTATAGTAATGGTACGCTAGTTTCTCATATAAAAGTCTCTGAGAGACAAAGAAAAAGGAAGAATGGAGGCAGAAGTTAGACGGACTGGAGGGATTTGGACTACCAGTCCAGAGAAAGATCATACAGATGAGCAGGAACACAGGACAGGAGGAAAATCTATTACACTAAGTCAAATGATAAAATAAGCCATAACTTGGTAAGTTAAAAATGAGTGATAGGGTTTTAATTTGAGTTTCATTTGAGAGATGACTGTTATTTAATGATATTAAATTGTTGTTTATTTGACTTTGACATTTTGTGTATTCATTAATTTAACTGTCGGCACCACTGACTGGGGGCTCTGAGCATTGCATCTCTCTATAATTACTTAAATTCCTCACAAAAACAAGCCGGGGGTCTTTTGTAATAATTTAAATAATAATGGGAGCATCCCACGCAACCTAAATAACATGGAAAACCTCTATATATGCCATAATTATTCTTAGATGATATCCTTCAGTTTTTTTTATGCCTGACTGTACTCTTGAATTAAAGTTATGTCTGTGCATGTACATTTGTACTTATATAAGTTTAGTACATTTGTACTTATATAAGTTTAGTACATTTGTACTTATATAAGTTTAGTACATTTGTACTTATATAAGTTTAGTACATTTGTACTTATATAAGTTTAGTACATTTCATAATATATAACAGTTAGTTTTACAGTGTATGCAGTTGTGTACATTCATCTGGGTATTTATATAAAGGGTATAATTATTTCGATGGTAAATGAACACATTTTAAAAAACTGAAAATTTGATGCATTTAATTGATATCAAGTATATTTGATTTAGTTGTAATAAGACGGCTGATGATGCACATATGTGATATAAACATTCAAGGTTGCTTTTGATGAACTAGTATTTTAGTCTTAAAAACCTTATTCCGTTTCCAGAGCCATTTTGTTTTACATGTAATTAAAATTAATGAGCAGTATCTGGATAGAATAGTATCCTAGTGTTTTTAGTTCTGTTGATATTTACAAGCCAATCTGTATTCATGAAACACTGCAACAAGTTTTGCTTTCTCAACTCAATATGAATATGCGTTATTTATCATTTAACTTAATGTGTGACTGTATATGCACGATTAAAATAATGTTCACCAGTGTACTTTTGTTCTTTACATCCTTTGCATCCCAAGACAATGCTAGTCAACTTTAATTCATCCTATGTTTTTAGAAAATAGTCTCCTCCCAGTTGCTTTCAAAACATACCCATACATATAATCATTCTTTAGTGGGTAGGTAGCTAAGAAAATGTTTAACAAAACATGTTCATGCAAAATAAAAATTGCATATTACAAAAGAAATTCACTATACAAATTAAAATCAACATAAATTATATTATTCACACATCATATCATTGGATAGATCACCCAAGTCCTCCTTGAGTAAAGCCATGGTACTGGCCAAAATTATTTATCCATTATACGCCATACACAACAGCTTGGAATGACATGTCTGTTGCCAGTACTTCGGTATCCTTAAGTCCATAAAATAAACTGCCTATTAGCAGTATGCCTTTTCCCCCAGTTGTAATCATTATCTTCTTCTGCTGCCAGGACATCTTGCATATACCTCTGTGCAACAAGGAGCACGACTTTATCTAAAGCAACCAGGTCGAAGTCCTGCAGAATTTCTTTTAAAAATTGTCAGTAAAACAAATTCCAAATAAAATAAATGCATTAATTGTTATGTGGGCAAATATTATTTTTGTGTTATGCAATGAAGCAAACGTGTAAATATACAAACAAATGCGCAAATCACATCGACTATCGGATACGTGAGCGTGAGGTGGTAATGCAAATGCACAAGAAAATTAACTTTATTCTGAGCCTAAGAAGCGACTTTAGAGAGACCTTTTAATAGCGGTTCTAATTACAATGATACAAATTATCATATTTTTAGTTGGTTTATCTTTCAACGTAACACAATCTCACAAACATGACAAGTAAACACTTTCAAGAATGGCCCCTTTTAAAGGAACCTCTTATTGTCAGGATTTTCCATCGTATTGACTTTTTTGCCTACTTCTTGTAATTTATCATATATAATGAAAAATCTATAAGCAATACATATATTGTGGGTGACTATAAAGAACTAAGGAGATGGACAGACCAAGAAATACAAAGAATAAGGCAATAATTACATCAAAAGAGAATCATATGCTTACCTCGACTTCCATATTTGTCGACGCGCGTCACGTGACACTGCAACCATGCAGAATATCGGTAAATTCCGTTTCTGCATAATTAATTAGAAATCCGTACAGAAAACCATTATATTTTCAGTGATTAAAATTACAGTTGTACATTTTTTTAAAACTGAATGACCTGTAATTACTCATTATTTCTACTATTCTTTTCATAATATCATGCATTTGCAAGAACAAAAACGTCGAAAATCTTAGGTTGTATGCCTTTAATATTATGTTTGGTGTTTTCGATAAAATTTGATCAACAGCATATGTATGTGTATGTATGTTGTATGTGAGAATACTGAGTAATAAAAATTCAGAATCAGTCTGAGTAATAGAATTTCAGAATCAGTCTGAGTAATAGAAATTCAGAATCAGTCTGAGTAATAAATATTCAGAATCAGTCTGAGTAATAAAAATTCAGAATCAGTCTGAGAAACTGGAACTAATCTAACACTGATGCCAGACAGAATGCAGAAAGGACAGTAATAATGCGGGCCATAGTTTTAAAATAACTAACCACACACATTGATAAAGAATAGCTAGATTAGGTGTAGACGAGAGAAGAATCAGTTCTTTCAGGTCTCCATATAGTTAAGTCACATATCATCTATCTATTATCCTATTTCTTTTCAAGTAAAACTGGATTAATACAAGGCAGCATTCCTTCACATAGTTCAGGACATGCGTAAATGACGTTTATAAAATATGTTTTAGCATCAATAGTATTATATGGCGGCTGTATATTGACAATGTGAAAATACATTACAGACAACCCTTCTTCTCTATTTTTTTTCGGGGGTGGGGTGGGGTGTATACGGAGAAGGTTTTTAAAATCACCTGGGGACTGTAGTCTGGTTCCCTGCTTAGTATGCTCCCTACGTTGCACTCTGCTATATTAATTCAGGCGAATGCTGACGTCTTATTGTCAAGTGATACAAACAAATGACCTTACATGGAGATATCTTGTTAATCTAACCGATGCATATTTATTTCTTTATTATTCTCTTTCTTAATGACACAATATGAACTTTACTAATACTTTTGATTTGAACTATAGCAGTCGTTATTTTGTGTTCAAGCTTATCCACCAATTCGTCACATAATTATTTTTACAAATATTTGTACCAGTAGGCGAAGATGAAGGAAAAGGGTACACACAACGATATTTTGATAATATTGTACATTTTATACAGCGTCATCTCAGAATTTTTTTCACCAATCGATTCCTTGATAAATGTTACTTCGAAATTGATATGAGGTGATGAACGAGAGCCTAAATTTAGTACAAAATTAAGATAGAAATAATCACAGCCCTTGTTGTAGGGGGTGAATGTACCAATTACTTTGCAAATATTGCACACTTCCCGTTATGTAATCTAACATATTCTAGTTGCAAGGTGGTGTATAGCTTGACATTTTGCTCAAGACACTTTTCTTGCAATTGCTTGGCAGCAAAGATCATGTCGATGGTGCCTCAGCAGCAGAGAGGGTGAGCCGGACAACATTTTTAGACAAGTTTTCACTGAAATCACGCTTAAAAACAATGAACCAGTGACATCAGCCCCCCAATGTGTATGTGAATCATGGATTAGGTCCAAAAAAAAAATATGAAAAAATCAATGAAATTAATAAAATCCTCCATCGATTTTTGGGAAAAAGGGATTACAACGTCGTTGTCACTCACTAGAACTTTCAGTTCTGGGTTAACCGAATATTTGATCCAGTCCGATACGATATCGTGTTCGAGGGTCATGTAAATTTATTGTTACAAATCCGTGTGGGGCAGACTGAGCATGACTAAAGAAATTTCTAAATTGATTGAAGTCCATATCAGAACACCATGTCTGCCAAATATTTCGTAGCGTATGTGTATCAACGCCGTTGAATACAGCAAGCATATTACAGTTATCTCTAATCACTTTTGGAATCTGAGTGTAGCGTTGAGTGACATAGATCACATCCGTGTTTTTATGCCTGCCTCGGGAAAATATTCTAGCAGGATTTTTTTGATTATCTAACATGACATCGTCGTATACAACTAAATTGTTGATACTTCCATCGAGGTCATTCACGGATGGCGTCTCGTCAATATCGGTTATAAATTCAATAACATCCTCGCCGGCAATCTCTGAAGCGTTTTCATTAAAATCTTTTAGCATTTCATAGCATCGTTGGTCATCTACGCTAGGGGCAATTAAATACAACTTATCCCACTTCATCCATCTCATTATTAAATTGAGCAACAATTGCGTTTTACCGGATCCAGATGGCCCGATTATAATTGCGCGGATAGAGTTTGGTAGCGCTGCATGATGCTTCACTGGTTCACTTGTTTTAGTCGCTGAAAAATCAATTATATTCATATCTCTATACATAAATTATGGATCTATATTGCGTGAAGTGTAAGGCGCGTACTGGCACAGATGACTTGACGACGATTACAACTAAAAATAACCGATCAGCGCTTTCCGGTAAATGCGTACAGTGTAGTACAAAGAAATTTAGATTTGTTTCTAAACCCAAGGAACCCAAGGAACCTTTAAAAAAAAACGAGGAGGTGATATCGCTGCCAAATTAGCAAAACTCCCTGGAACCCCATGGGCAAAATACCCCGGAGAAAAACACCTTCCAGGGTATAGTTATTGTGGACCGGGAACAAGACTTGATATCAGACTCAATGATCAAAATCAGCCCCTACCCGGTGAGGAACTAATAAACGCTATTGATAAGGCCTGTCACCTTCATGATGTTGCTTATAAAAGTAGCAATTTGCAACACAGGCATCTAGCAGATGTGAAATTAATTCATGCGTTGAATTCTATCACTGATAAATCCTTCAAAGAAAAATTGGCTTCCTTTTTGATAAAATCGGCAATGAAAAGTAAATTGATGTTAGGTGCTGGTAATTAATAGCAACATGGAATCTATTTACTATTCCCCAAGAGGATACTGGAAGGGTAACGCTGCAATCAGTAAACTCGCTAGCGCCGCAAAAGTGAAAAAAACCACTGCGGCTCATTGGTTATCCAAACAGGCACTATGGCAAATTTATCTACCACCGCCTAAACAAATTCAATTCTCGCATTTTGATGTAACCGGACCCAATGAAGTTCATCAGGCTGATATATTATTTCTGCCACATGATCGTGGTTACAAATATGCGTTAACTGTAGTTGATATTGCAAGTCGATACAAAGAAGCAGAACCGTTAAAAACAAAATCGGCCACTGAAGTCGCTTCTGCATTTGAAAGGATTTATCGAAGGAGTCGTCTGCACTGGCCAAATCTGTTACAAGTTGATCCGGGCAAGGAATTTCAGGGTGCAGTGTTATCTACAATGAAATATCACAATGTCGCTATCAGACGAGGGCATACTGCACTGCATCGTGATCAGGCCATTGTAGAACGATTTAATCGGACAATTGCTGAACGGTTATTTGGATATCAATATGCAAAAGAATTCATCCAAGAAAAAAGATCCCGTGAATGGGTTAAGAGATTACCAGGTGTAGTTACCGCACTGAATAACGAGATTACTAGAACCATCAACATGAAACCTATCAACGCGATTAAAAAGAAGTCGATACCTGAAAAACCACAAAAAGATTTCAAAGAACCAATTCTTGGTAGTAATGTCATTGTGAGGTATTTATATGAACCAGGAGAGCTTGAGGGTGGTACAAAAAGGGCTACTGATCCTATTTGGAGCGTCACTACGCATAAGATATCTAGTATAACACGATCTACGGGTAGACTTCCAATCTATAAACTGGATTCAACTGCCCCTCAGCGTGGGTTTACTAGACAACAACTACAAGTAATTCCTGACGATACTCAATTACCACCGCATGGTCTTAACTAGCACCCTTGCGTCTATTGCACTCAAGACAAGTCAACATCACCTTATTTCTGACATGACCGAGATTGTTATTGTTTCTGTCTACGGTGAATTGGCGAGGATCCTTATCCGAATACTGCCAACGCATTATACAATTGCAACTCGCGCAGTGATTATTCTGTTGTTTCTTCAAAGTGATTATTAATTCAGCATCAATATCAAATTCTCGTTGTTTTTTTTGTCTTGTTGTTTGTAACCGGAGAGTTTTTTATCAATAATATCATTATCGTCACCAATGATTTCATCATCGCCAATGATTGCATCATCGAAGACAATTCTTCGAAGTTGATTTATTTTTCGTACTCTAGACACTGTGAGATAGACTAAATTTGACCATTCTATGCGATTATCTACCATCCAAACAGTTGTATCCGATATAGTCAATCCCTGTGAAGAATGTATCGTCGCTGCGTATCCTAGCGTCCATGGGGATTTATTAGCACGCAATGCATCTTCAACAACATTGATATCAACCAGCACAATATCATTTAATACGAGAATCTTCTTTTCACGCCCTGACTCTGTCAGGCCTGGAATATCAACTTCGATGTTCTGTTTTCGCGTATCCCATGGCCTATAACATAACGGTACTGGAAGTGTTGCAAATTTTTGTTTATGCAATTCAAATAACTTCATCTGAAGTGTGTCCCTGACTATTTTTCTACTTGCAATGATTAAATCATTTGGTCTCCACGCTTCCCAAAACTCATTCATGGGAGTTTCCGAAATTATTTCACGGGTTATTTCACACTGGATTATATCCGGTTGTAATCTAATTAGTTTCTTCAATTCTTTTAATTCATTATCAAGTGATCTATGATCGGTATCAATTTCTTCATAATAGTCTACAAAACCCTTTAGCCATTCATGGGGGGATGCACCGACAAATGGTGGTGGTTGCCCGTGATCACCGCACATTACGACTTTTGTATTCTTCAATAACAACCACTCAAGAAATATTTTTAAGACATCTTCGGACACTGTGTCTATTTCATCCCAAAACATGATTTCAGGAATAAATTTCTCTCCCATGCGCTCAGGAGTCCATTTATCTCCCTTCCATCGGAAAAAGCTGTGATAAGTGCAGGCATTTACCCCTCTCTGTATCATTTCTCTTGCAAGTCTATGAGTTGGTGTTAGCACAATCATGTTTGATTTCCCACGATATAACTCAATTGCCCGGGTTGTTTTTCCTGACCCGCCACAACCGTTTAAATAAACTGTTTTATATCTACAGATTGGATCCGAAATCGGTGGTGCACTAGAAAATTCTGAACATTGATTGCTTTCTAAGTAATTATTTTCAATGGTAACATCTGCTGATGGAATATAATCATGAATCATTTCTTTCTTAATTCTCCATGATCCCCATTTCTCGTTGCCAGTAGCCTTAAAATCAGCCATTTTGCTATTTATGTAAAATGAATCAGTAGCAACTCTAACTGCGGTGGTAGGAAATCTATTGATCATTGAAAACAGATTGATAGAAGCATAACGGAGCATAGAAGCTCTTAAGTGTGTGTACTGCGGATGGTATCCATCATTGTAGGTAACAATTGTACCCAATTTGGTTCCATCGGACAGAAATGCGTCCTTACGATTGACATATAAGCCCTTATTCGTTAAATCCGCCATTACAAAATCGTATTCAGCGTTGTCTATAATCAATCGTGAAGAATATTTCGTATTATCATCTTTGCCACCTTGGGTAAATTTACCGATTATTCTTCGTCCAAGATTTTTTGCTTCATTGTTTCTGATTTCAAATAACTGTCTGGACCAATCCATGATTTGTTGTTCATTAAAATCAGGAAACAGTTTTCGCTCTTCGCTAATTATTTTTTCTAGATCAGGTTGGGGTAACCAGACTGATTTCTGTGCTCGATAGGATATAATTGCTTCACTGACAATTAATGATTTTAACATCTTACAATCAAGCATATACCGTAATAACACTATTGGCATCCAGTGTTTTTCAGACATGTGTTTACCAATCCAAAGATAACTACACGGATGAAGCCCTTCAGCCATTTCAAATGATACCACACTAGCGAATCCGGTTAAATCAAAATCAGGAAGTGGTCCATTAATAGCAACACGGGTCATTTCGTGTGTAGGGTGTCCAAATCGTTTGAAATATTTCTCGCATTCTCCATACCCAAGAAAACTTCCTGGATAACACGCAATCATATCAACTGAAATAACGGTATCAGCGGTGTATTTGTGTTCCATAATCCGCCGTGGCTGTATTCAAGACAGGACAATTTGACATCTGATAAAAACTCACTTCGTGTTGGTTTCCACGCGTTTTTCTTTCTAGCAAAATGTGCTGCAATGAAAGGTACTGTGAAACAGTTTGCTAATAATTGATCTTCGATTTCCCCCTCAGAAAACTCACTAGCTAGTTGTTTCATTTGATTCTGCAGTTCTTCAGTACGGTATAATTCTCCGTTAGGCCTTACAAACTGATCAAATCTGCATTCCTCGTCTGAATTACTATGAAATAGCCACGCTGACACAGGATCGTTTTTACTCAAATGGTAAATAGCATCAAATAATTTCTGCTCTGAAAAAAACTCTTCGGTTTGGGATAGATATTTTACGGTTCTATCCCGTGGGAATATTGTTACTGCAGATGACCACGCGTGCGCGTTATGATCAATAATTTCAATGGGGGTTCCTTTTTTTGATTGATATTTCGGTTCTTTTAATACTTCACCGGTGATTGTCCTTACCGATATTGGAAATCTTAATGATGTTTCTAATTTAGTTATATCCTGAATTGTTGCCCCATGCTCTTTTACCGTGAACTCCCACTCGGTTATTTTTTTTCGTCTTAGATCAGTGAGTTTATTTCCCCGGGACGCATTTGTGAAGTGTTCTATTATTCGTTCTGCTACACAATTGAGCCCTGTCGAATATTTCATGGGTGCTAGTTTTGAAATATCAGGTTTTTCATTGAGCGGATAGATCCCGTAAACAACTGCTGTGACAGGATAAGATCTTTCGTAGTAGGGTTTATCAATTCCAGTCAAAATTCCCGGTTTGGAATCCTGATTCACGGTGACAGTTTTTTTGCCCCTGAGAATGGGTTCAAATTTATCCCTAATAATCCATTTGTCATCTTCACGGATAATGAATTTGATTCGAAAAATATTTCCTTCTTTCCCAAGACGTGAAATGATCACTGCTGCTTTTTCATCATTCATGGTAGCGTCAACAACACCATCAATTCGAAATGTTGACCAACAATAAGATGCCCCATCACGCTTGAATTCATTAAAACAGTCTCTGATGGGTTTATCAAGAATTTTATTCTTGGGTGTATTAGAAACTATATCAAGATTGAATTGAGCATCCTTCCATGGTGATCTCATGTTTCCGTCTCTTGGACGTTTGTTACGTTTTTTGGGTCTATCGATATTAAATCTAGGATTGATTTTCAATAATCTCTTAAACTCTTTCATGTTTCCGTCTCTTGGACGTTTGTTACGCTTTTTGGGTCTATCGATATTAAATCTAGGATTGATTTTTAATAATCTCTTAAACTCTTTCATGTTTCCGTCTCTTGGACGTTTGTTAAGTTTGTTTCCGTCTATTGGACGTTTTTTGGGTCTATCGAGATTAAATCTAGGATTGATTTTTAATAATCTCTTAAACTCTTTCATGTTTCCGTCTCTTGGACGTTTGTTAAGTTTGTTTCCGTCTATTGGACGTTTTTTGGGTCTATCGAGATTAAATCTAGGATTGATTTTTAATAATCTCTTAAACTCTTTCATGTTTCCGTCTCTTGGACGTTTTTGACGTTTTTGACGTTTTTTTGGTCTATCGAGATTAAATCTAGGATTGATTTTCAATAATCTCTTGAACTCTCTATCAGCATTGAATTTAGCATTTTTCGAAGTCAATCTCTTGAACTCCTTCATGCTATACATAAAACAAACATTTAAATGAAAGTTTTATGTATAATGAATCACTGCAAATGGCTCATGATGGGAAATGTAACCCCGTGTAACAAATCATGCAGAAAAAATGAGTACTGTAGGTATCATATGCAAAGTTTTCGACGTGGAAGTCTTGGTCCGTTACCCTGTATTCGATGTGGGGTCGGGGTCAAGGGAAGATCACAATTGTGTATTGATTGTGGTGGTAGGCGATATAGGGAATTGAAGCGTTATTATGATAAAAGAATAAAAAATGGACAATCCATCAGAAATTATGACCCTGAAAAAGTCTTTGACCCTGATAACGTCACTGACAAAATCATAAGAACTCCGCAAGACTATATCGAAAGATTTTCCAGTGATGTAATTATTGAACCAAACACTGAATTAGACAAACAATAGAATAGTATATATGAACCAAGAATTCAGACCACATCCAGTGATTACAAAATATGAAGCATCCAGTGATGGTACTGTCAGAAACCGTAGACTGAAAAAATCAGTTGGTTTTGTGAATAATCACGGGTACTTGATGTTTACTGTTGGCGGAGGAAAAGAAAAGAAAACTTATCTCAATCATCGTTTCGCATTTGAATGTTTTAATGGATTGATCAAAGATGGTTTTGTTATCGATCACAAGGATTCTAATCCGAAAAACAATTCTTTATCCAATCTGCAAGCTATCACACAGAGTGAGAATTTGAAAAGAGGGGAGACTGGCACTTGCAAAACGGTTGGGAAGAGACCTGTGACATCTTTGAATACAACAACTAATGAAGAAATGATTTTTCAATCAATGAATGAAGCCGGTAAGTATTTCAATATTTGTCGATCTTCAGTACGAAGAGTTGCAGAGGGGATTTATCGATCGGCTATTTCAAAAAAGACGGGGCAGAAAATTCAATTTAGTTATGTCTAATGCGTCATAATTTCCAATTAGAGATATGTCATTCTTATAGAATAATGAATTCTGAAAACATGAATAGCATCATAGTTGAAATAGCAAAATTGAAAAATCAGGATATCAAACTATCAGATGGGTTAAATCCTGATCAAATTGTGTCTGATTTTCAGGATATAGAATACGGGGTTAGCACTAACAAATATATGCTACCCAAGAAGTATGCACTCATCAAAAGAATTCAGAATTCTATTAAAGACTCTCTTTCATTTTCCAGTGACATCAGTGTGTTCGTTCCGTTGTATGCTATCGTAGAGGGAATACGAAAAGAATTGGGGTACGAATACGAATTGAAAAAAGAAGTCAACTCTAAAATTAGAAATCTACGAGCATTAATTCAAGAAAATTGATTACCCGACCGTTGATTGCCTGACCATTTATCATTCCGATCATTTATCATTTTTTGATTGCCCGATCATTTATCATTTTTTTTAGCCGACCCTCAAAGGATATGTCAAAAATAGAATGAGGAAACTGTGGTATTAATTATTTTATATACAATTTCCACACTTTCCTCATCATTGATAGAAGCTGTTATAGGATGAAATAACACTTCCATGACCGTATCAAAAATCATCCGACATGTCATTGATGTCAAAAAAGTGGAGAAACTATCAGTATTATTTTATTTATATACAATTTTGATACTTTCTCCATCAATGATAGAAGGTGTCTCACGATGAAATAACACTTCCATGACTGTGTTAAAAATCATCCGACATGTCAAGTGTTTTGCAATTGAAAAATGGTTTGCGATTTCAAATAATGGTCAATGAAGCATTAACAACCCGATTGGCTCGTGAACGACTGGATGCAATTAAGAGATTTATACCAATTCGTGACTCTGTAAGAAATAAACTGCAACAACGACAGAGTCTTCAGACTGATTTTGCTCTGGGGTCTGAAGAGTTGTTTAAACCAGTAACCACAGCAACGAAGGGGGTAGAGCGTGCTATACTGGGAGATGATCCTGACGGTAAGAGAAAGGAAGAGGGTCTTATTTCTGTACTTGAAAAACTAGCAGCGAAAACTGAACAAACTGAACAAACTGATCCGAAAAAAACGACTGTTTCTCTGTTGAATAAATTTACTGATCATGCTAAAATAGTAATAAAAAAATTTGAATTATTGAAATCAAAGGATTATCAAGCCTTTGGTAATTTTGCTGCTCAAAGTTATAATTCAAAAAAAGATTTTTTAAAGGACGAGTATAAGAATGATAGAATATCAAGTAATGATTGGTTCGATTATTTGTATAAACTAAATAAAGGGATTGGTCGTTTGAATAAGGATGAGATAGGATACAAGGAATTTCAAAGGGGAATTAGTTATTATAAAAGAGAACAAATAGAAGAGCGACAACGAGAAATAGAAGAACGGCAAGAACTAAAACGTCAAACACCAACACGTAGACAAACAAGAAGACAAAAAAAACAACAACTACCACCTGATGATGATGATGATTTAGAAGAACGACGTCAAACACCAACACGGAGACAAAAAAAACAACAACTAACACCTGATGATGATGATGATGATTATTTACAAGAAACGGGTTTAGAAAAACTAGATGAAGCAGCTGGTTATAGCGGAAGTGGACTGCAAAATCCAAGGATTGGAAACACTTGTCCTGATAGTGTTATCAATGATATATCACGATTAGATGTTCTTGTAGGAGGATTCCGAGCTGGAAATAACTCTCCAGAAATAATTAATGAAGCAGCTGATATCTGTAGACGGTTATTTGCCGGCGGTATCATGGATATCAAAACATATCGAGATTTCATTGACGAGTTAGCAAATGGGTATCATAGCGATTAAATAACAATTGAAAACACTATTGTTTTTATAATAATGATCATCCATTACAATCATGATAAACCAACCCCCGTCTATGTAGTTAATTCACGGTTTCCAGTTTATAAAGCATACTATGGAGATGGCCTCGGCAATACCATTTTAGGATTCTTTTCAAGAATGGCCCCAAAAGTGATGCCGTTAGCTAAACAGTTATCAATGAAAGCCATTGATGTTATTCGTGATAAGGGTATTAGTACTGTTGGAAATCTTGCCGGGAAAGCGTTTTCAACTGCGAAGGATAAAATAACATCATTAGTGGGGCGAAAAAAGAAACCGTTACCGTCTACAGAAGAAATGCCTGCAAGTGTTAGTAAAATAATAAATAACGCAGTAGATGAAAAATTAGCGTCGATGGTAAATCAAGGGGACCAAAGCAATATTGCAAACATGATAGCAGGAAGTGGCCTTAAAAAACTACGTCGATGAAATTCTATGGATTTTCACGCTAGCGTTTTTCACGATGAAAATGGAAAATCGTTTACGATTTTACTATTTAGACTCTGATAAATAGAATAAAATGTTCAAAAAATCACATGATCCGGCGTTTGATATAGACGCCCCAGTTGGCAAGGATGATTCTGTACGCGATTATCAATATTACGCCTATCATGCCATAGACTCAAATAGTCGAGCAAGAATTGATCTTCAAGTCCATGATACCAGTAAATACTTTTTACCCTGTGAAGCATTTATTGAAGTAGAAGGAGAAATTGTAACAGCTGATGATACTACTGCTGTACCAGCACCGTATCCAGCTGATACTCAAGTCGGTTTTGTCAATAATGGTATTATGGCGCTATTTGAGAGTGCTAGATATCTCATTGATGGAAAAGAAATTGAGTCCATAGATCGTGATGTTGATGTGGCCACAACAATAATCGGGTTAGCGAGATATTCCGATGATTATACAAGATCAGCAGGACCCTCTATGATGTTTGCAAAAGATGGTAAGAATACCGCTGGTGGAAATCAATTTGTTGTAAGACGACCAAAAAAACGTGATAATAGTGATTCTGATGTCGAGAATATGATTATAAACAACGACGTTAATTTCAATCTAGGAGCCGCAACACGAAACTCAATGCTGCAAGGAGAGCGTAAATCATTTTCATGCGCGATTCCACTGCATCACATATTTGGATTCTGTAGAAACGTCAGAAAAGTTATCTACGGGGCGAAGCATACAGTATCGCTTGTACGAAAGGGTGATGATAATGATGCAATTTGGAGAATTCCAGCAAATGCTGCAGCCGCCAATGCTGATGCCGGTAGAGTCGATTTAACAAAAATATCATTGTGGATGCCAGTGTTGACTCCAGCAATCACCGCAGAAGGACGATTACTATCATTTATGGACCAAGGAGGAAAATCATTACTAAGTTGGCTAACCGTGAGTACAGATGTGAAACAATCAAATATCAACGGGTTATTCACTTGGAACCTAGCAGCAAAACAAGGCGTTTCTGCGCCACTTCATATATTTATTGCGTTACAGGATTACACACGAGTTGGCAATCAACAACGAAGTCATATGATATTTGATCAATTAGGTGTGAAAGATGTCTCACTGAGAATAAACGGCCAGCAGGAACCATCTGAGGATATACAACTTAATTACACAGAAAATCATATTGCACGAGTTTATCATCGTCTGTTGTCATTTATGGCACGCGATCAAAATGTCGATACTGGTTTGCAAATATCACAATTTGATTTTAAGAATCTGTATCCGATCTATTACTTCTCACTGGAACATCTCGATTTGATGAGACAATCCGTCGTTGATATACACTTTAGAGCTAATGTGACTCGTGGTGGTATTGCTGATTATAGAGCGGTTGCTGTCATTCTCAGTGATAAATCAATGCTACTTGAAGGTGTTGGTGGAAGAATGAGAGTGGTAGATGCCCCAGTGGAAAATCTTTGAACGATTTTTCTCGATTTTTCATTGAATTAGAATCAATCAATTATATATAATGTCATATAGTGTTATTAGTGTTACGTTAACTCCTGGTCAAATAAAAAAATTGCAATCAGAATCGGCTAAAAAATGTGGAACCACAATCACGTTGAAACCTAATCAAATGACTGGTGGTGAAAATAAATTATCGCTGACAACTCGTCAGGTGAAACATTTCAATGATGCTTTCAAGGATAAAAAAGGGGTTCAGATTACTCTCTCTGCGGCTGCTATCAAAAATATGATGAAAACAGGCGGTATATTTCCATTGTTAGCTGCAATACCAGCATTGATTGCAGCAGCAGCCCCAGCGGTGGCTAAAGCAGCGGCGTTAGGAGCCGTTGGTACTGCAGCAGGAATGGCGTTGAAAAAGGCAGCTGGACAAGGATATAAAAAAAGAGACGATCCGTTCAAGGATTGGGTCTAAGACTACCAGGAACCCCGTATTCGTGGTACAGCGGAAAAGGTCTAAGACTACCAGGGACCCCGTATTCATGGTACAGCGGGAGATCCGTTCACGGATCAGGCCTGAGACTACCAGGAACGGTTTATTAATTCAGAAATCTTCAATTTCCGAACCTATGGTTCCCATGTCCAATTTTGATTTAATGGATGCTGCTAAAAAACTAGTGATTAAAAATTTCAGAGGTGTTTTTATGAAAGATCAATTACCACATCAACCAAACAAAACTGAAACAGGTATTATTAATCTCGATAACAGCACCGGACCTGGAACTCACTGGGTTGCATACGCTATTGATCCACGTGGGATTGTCTATTTTGATTCATATGGATTAGCCCCACCAAAAGAGTTTATGCGTTACATAAAACAATTTCCAATGAAGACTTGGTATTCTACGCTACCAACACAACAAATCAATGACCCACCAATATGCGGCAGTGAAGTATTAAATGTCCTTGACGCTATTTCTAACTCCTTGGGTAACCCAAGGGGAAAACCACCTCATATTGTCGTAAATGACTACACCAGCAATCGCTTTTTAGAGAGAGAAAGAGTTTTACAATAACATGATTGATATTTTGGGGAGACCTCTGAAACCCGAACCCGATGACACTGCAACTCCTGATTCTATCAAGGATATAACAAAAAAAATTAAAGATGAAATAGCTGAGACGTTGAACTTAACAAGTGTTGACCCGAATGAAATAGTTGTATTTCAAGACAAACAGGGTAAATTGAAATCCAGTAATATTTCTCTGGATGATATTTTGGTTAAACAACAAAACGCAATCGAGGATACTATCGCGTTATTTTCCGATCAGGGTAAATTGAAAACCAGTAATATTTCTCTGGATGATATTTTGGTTAAACAACAAAACGCAATCGAGAATACTATCGCGTTATTTTCCGATCAGGGTAAACTCAAACCGGGTGTACTTTTTTCGACGATTACAGATCGATTTAAAACTCTCAACGATTCTGCGTTAGAACTAGCAACACTTCAATCTAAAACCGAAGAACACATAAAACAGTTTACCGCATTTCGTAGAAATATCATTGATAAATTTATTGGAACTACATTCGATAAAATTGAACTAAAACTCCCTGATATTAAAAAATCCATCGATGAGACGAAAACCTTCATCGAAGGCATCAAAGGGGATGCAACGAGGATGATAACAGTCATTGAAAAAACAAAAATTCCTCATGAGAAAACCAACAACGTAGTATACACGATCCAACACGGATCATTTGAGTGGACACCTACAAACAACAAA